>OX421509.1:22396914-22789414 GCA_949126835.1 Anisus vortex | reverse complement strand
GTATTTGAAAATTATATAAATATTATATTACTAAAGAATGTATAGGCCTATGTATATTTTCAAACAATACATTAACTACCCAATTCGTATAATTACTACGTATCTAATCCGCTTAACAATGGTCATTAAATGCCATTTTGAACAAATATGCATTAAATAATCACAGTAAACCTGAGATAATAATATTATTAATATTAGCAGCTTAGATACTTAGCAGCGTTTACATCACATTTCATTTTTAAAAAACTAATCGATTTAATATGTTTGGAGTTGAAATCATATCAGGTACATTTGTACCGCCCACTTGCCCTTTACCGACCCCCAATCGCCCCCGGGAACGTTAGCGCCCCCCTAAAGCTGCTCACCGCCCCCTGGGGGGCGATAACGCCCCCGTTGTGAACCTATGCTCTACATGAACTATCGAGACAATTCCAAATGCAATATGAAAACTATTATAAAATGCAATACATGCATAACAATATTATTAAACGTAAGTATCCATATGGGCCCGTGAAGCAGCGTTCACGTGTTTCTGTGGTCAGAACATACTAGGAGATAGTGTGCCCATCATTATACCCAGCCTCCTTTACTTAGAACAGGTGTCGGCAACCCACGGCACGCGGGCCAAACTTGGCACGCATAGCGATTTTCAATGGCATGCGTTTACAAGCCCCTTCAACAAGAAAAGATAAGAATGACTTTTAGGCTGTTGGCACGCTGAATAAATTAGAAATCCTACTTCGGCACACTAATATCAAAAGGTTGCCGACTCCTGGCTTAATAAACTCAGGGACACCCACCCCCCCCCCCCCCAGACACGGAAACAAACACTATCCTTCACCAGGATTTGAACCCAGAATTATTTTTCTTATGCCAGTCGAACGCTGAGCAGCTTGACCAACGTGTCTAATTACGAACTGTAAGTTTTCATATTTCCCACAATGCAAACTCGACTCTGTATTTCTACTCCCACAGCACCAGGGAATGCAGCGGCACAACGAGGCATGGAGAGACAGCCTCCGTTACCGGCGCCCCGACCTCGACCGCATGTCCGGCATCCGCCGCATCACAGCCAACAACAACCCGATGATAGGGGACGAAGGCGCCACGGTGCTGGCCGAGGCATTGAAAGATGACCTGTGGCTGAAAGGTATCGACTTGACTTTTTTTCAAGTATTTAATTAAACGTTACATAGATATGCAACATATTTGTAAAGCAGTGCATTGTTTCATTAAAATACATTCAAACATATGATTTATATACTGCAACACATTTCTTTATAATTGTGTTTAAAATAATGCCAATAATAAGATCTCTACATTGTATTTGTAAAGTCATTTCTTGCATAATTGTGTTATAATATAAGCCTACATGCTTACATAAGATATAGCTATAAAGTATTTGTAAAGTTTTTCTAGGCCGTAAAATAAAGCAAAATATACAATGACAATTTTACAAATTAATTTTAAATTGGGATTTTCTGCAGGCACTAATTTCCAATTGTCTTAACTTTTCCCCCCAAACGAAGCTTGTTTTGGCCTAAGAGGATCGGAGCTCAAGGTCCTTGGAATGGAGCCCATCGCCCCTATACTAGTGCCTCAGAAGCCCTTTAGACCTCAAATAATCTCTACATTATAAAAGAATCTCATTTTTTTTTCAAATTTTGGAAAGATATAAGATACTAAACTAATATGTCCTGCTTATCCATTCGATAATTTCCAAAGCAATGCTTTCCGATTGGCATTCGGGCATCAAAGTGCCGCATGTAACGGGTTGCCTGAACAAATCAGGAAAACCAGTAACTTAACATCATTAAAAAAATTAACAAAGATGCGAGACTAGACTCGAACCACGGATGAGCGTAGGACGCAATAATTTTCTTTATAGAAGGAGCGTCTGTAATATATAAGATAAGATAATATAAAAGAGAAGATGTGTTAAGGTTATGAACAAATAAATCCCGTGGCACCAGTGTGATGCATAGATCAGTTCACCAGTTTCTGTGCCCACGGCATACTAGGGAATTATGTGGCCAGCACAATGCCCCTCCGCCTTTACTTTACTTGCATAAGTCAGACACATCAGAGCTGGGTAGACTTAGGGACACCCTCCAGACCCGGGAATAAATCCTAAACTTCACCGCGATTCGAACTCAGATTCGAACTCAGATTCGAACTCAGATTCGAACTCAAACGACCGTGCCTTTATATTCATGTAGATAGTAAATATGGTTGAATATTATTGTTTTAATCATATTATTTCTTTGTTTGCTGATGTCCCCAGCACTGGATCTCCAGGCCTGCGGTATTGGTGCTACCGGCGCCAGGAGTTTTCTTGAAGTTCTCAGATACAACACCACCATTGTCGTCCTTGACCTGCGGAGAAACCCGTTAATCAGTCAGTTTGGACTTATTCCCTCTCACATTTGACCAAAGACTATAATAAGATTTGACCGCTTGCTTTAATATTTCTGCTATTTGATGACTCGAATATCCTATTTTCTCGATTTCCGATGGCACTACGTCCTTTAGGCTCCCGGTTTAGTAATTCGCTAAGATTTTCTCAACAGAAAATTAAGATTAAAATGGAAAGTTCTATACCGCTATAGTCTTTAGGGAAGTTTAGGAGTCAATAAAGACAGTGTGCCCACGGAAAAAAAATGTGTTAAGCTCTAAATAATAGAGCAAGTGGTCCATCTCATGGTATTTATTTGATGTACACCGGAAAATTTCAGGACGTATTCAAGGCCACACATACGCAAACTAACTATTTAGCTCTAAAAATAGAGCAAGCCGTCCATCTTACTATAGTCTTTGGTTTTACAAACACTGGTAGTTAGTCACTTAAGAAAACATACACAAATATTTGATAAATATTTGTGTGTATTTCTGTAATACATTTTCGTACATATTTTCTGTCTCCCCCTTGAAGAAGCTGTTGGGACTTCAGGAGGACATTTTTTAACAGAGTTGTGACATGCAAACAGTCTTTTTTTTTTCAAATTTCTTTCTTGATTTTAGTTTTCATTATTCATTGTTTCTATATATATGTATATGCAGGACGTGTGTGTGCATTCATATTCTCATTGGTTAATTGGAAGGCACGTTACCTTATTGCCTCATATTATTTTTTTTTCGATCTCGCTTTATCCATGCATTCTTCCTAGCTGAGTGGTTAGTGTCTCGAACTGCGATGCGGGTGACTCGGGTTCTATTCCCCTATGTATTACCCTCCTCCCCCGGGCAACGCCGGGCCATTTGGCTTGTACCCTAAAGAAATATTTAGTATACCTGATTTTTTTTTTATATTGGAAATCCATAGAATCTCTCTTGACCAGGGTATATACTGGTTGTGATAGTAGGAAAATATAGACGTGTTTTATTTCTAGGTTAGGGAAAGTTTTAAAGTTGACTAAAGTTTGTGAAAGGTTTTTAATTATTCAGCTTTTTATAAGTTCTTTTTACCCCTCTTTTCGGATTGATAATTAGGAGGTGGGTGGAAGTAGTTGGTGGTGTCTAAGACGCCTTTGTCTTTGTATTCTAAATTTGAAAAGTTAAAGAACAAAGTCCACACTGAATATAGACCCTTTTTTTTTTTGAGGGGGGGGGGGGGGATTACAGGTGGGCGTGAGGAAGTGAGCATTGCATGCTAAAAAATGGCCAGTGGGCTTTAGTCCATAGGGGACCTCCCCCCCCCCCTCAAAAATTATTGATATACAGAATCATCTAACAATAACCTTTCTTCTACCTTGACCTTTAATTGGGTCATGTGATCATTGTTTTTATGGGTTGTCCTTAAAACATCCACAGATCGAGATCTTCTGCATTCGATCATGGAACAGCTGATGTTGAACAGCAAAGGTGAAGACAGTGAGGTAGGAACTGCTGAGTAGACACAAATACTTTACAGCTGATAACATTTTGACAGGCACAACACTGTCATACAACAGGACATTTTGACAGATCAGGACATACTGGAACTCTTGCCCAAGATAAAACAATATTTAAAAAACAGTAACATTGTATACATCAGTCTCAGAGGACAACCCATGTTTTATATTTGAAAAGACTTCACTTTTTCTTATATCAGTTATGTCCCTGTATGACCACAGACATAAACCTCACTTTACCGAGACTCATCTCTTAGGGTTTGGAGGACAAACACACTTGTGCTACGCAGTGTAGCCAAGTCACCATATAGATTCGTTGCAAACAGTTGACTGTTCGAATCCAGTCTGTGCTCCTGTTGGCTGTAATTTTTTAACTTTAAAAATGAGTTTTATCTCTTTTTATACAAAAAGGCATAAATAATAAAATCAATTCGCTTTCTTTACTTACAGTATATAATTCACAGAATAAACACAATATATTTCACTTCAATACATTCAATGATTTGTGATCATAGAATCGCTTTATAAATATATTTCCAATCTTCATTACTTAATCAAAGCATCTACCTATGACACAATTCCTTACATGCCACTCATTCAAGTCCACTCCACTGATTAAAAAAAAAAAAAGATTTCTACAAAACTGGAAACTAAAACAATGATTGAGAATTTTTTTAGAAAAAGTATAATTAATAAAAATTATGATCCTAAAAGAGCTTTAGATTTATGATCAAAGGGAAGCGATTCATCAAATTCTAATTATGCAGTAATTCCTTCTACAGTTGTCTGTCCTTGATCTACTTTTATATTCCCTTGAGTTGTAACGAGTTATTAAATGCAACACTAAAAACTGTATTTTAATATGTTTGTTCTCTGTCGATCTATTTATGTCCATCTTATGTGATCAGTACAAATGGATAAAAGCAGAAGAGCCTGAGGACCAAGCTGCCAAGCTTGCATCCAAGACTCGCCGCAGGGCAACAAAAGTGCTCAATTCCAGCCTGGGTAAAAAGACAACAATTAAGGTAAGTAACTCTACATCCTGTATTCTTGGTCACTATGTACTGGGCAGTTAGATTACTGGTCAATACTTTTCTCAGCCATAATATACAAGTCCATACTTATTGTTAGCCATTGTATACGGGTCTATGGTATAAAAGGTCATTGCATGCTGAGTCAGTGTGTATATTGGCTTACTGTATACTGGGCTTTAGTATAATGAGTCATTGTATAAGGCTTAGGGCAGTGGTTCTTAACCGGTGCTCCGCGGAGCACTGGTGCTCCGCGAGGTAGTTGCAAGTGCTCCGCGAACTTATGAAACTGAAAATTTAATGTTCACTCACTTACTTTATCTGATTGAGCTGAACAAATGCTTATAATAAGTAGTCCAAGCGGGGAAAAATCGGACATTTTGCTTTTTTTGTAACGAAGTTTTGATTCACTTATACTAATGCTACATAAATAAAATGTATATGTGATTAAAGTTGAAGCCTTTATCTAACAAAATATTTGACTTTTAAACTCATTAATTGTATTTAAAAAGTGTTTTTTTGTGTTTGAATAGTGAAGGGTTGGGTCGTTTTGGCAGCGGCTTTCAAAACGGGTCAGTAAATTTCCGTTCCGAAATAGTGAATCAATTTATATGCTGTCTTGAGCTTATCGAACGTTCGACAGTATTTTTTCTTTTCTATTTCTTCCTATTTCGAACAATGAAAAAAATCATGGGAGTTGTGTGTGGGAATTTGTACGGACGGTGCTCCATCAATGGTAGGCTCATTAAAAGGGTTTGTGACTCTCGCCAAGAAAAGAAACGCCAATATTATATCCACTCACTGTTTTTTGCACAGAGAATCTCTGGTGTCCAAAACATTACCAGTAGCATTAAAACCTGTGCTAGACAAAGTAGTAAGTATTGTAAACTTCATAAAATCGAGACATTTGAAAATACGCGTCTTTAAAAATCTTTGCATCTCTATGGGAGCCAAGTACGAATCTTTGCTTTTGCATTCTGAAGTGAGATGGTTATCCAGAGGAAAAGTGTTACGTCGTTTCTTAGAACTGGATGAATTGATGACCTTTTTCCAAAATGAAAATATGGATGATTTTGTGGAATATCTTCAAAATGACATTTGGTGTGCTAAATTGGCATATTTAGCTGATATTTTTGATTATTTAAATTGTGTTAATACCAGCCTTCAAGGAAGAAAAGAATTTTTTTTAACATCGACCGACAAATTGACAGCCTTTCGGAAAAAAAGTTATTTTTGGAAAAATCGTTTGTTGGAGAAAAAGAAAGTAGATATCTTTCCTTCTCTTAATGATTTAACTAGCATTAGCATTTAACTTTATTAGAAGAAAAGATTGAATTTTATTTTCCATCAATAAACGTAGAAACATATGACTGGATACGTAATCCCTTTGCCACGGTTGATACATCAAATAGTAAGTTGTCATACCAAAAAGAAGAAGAATTAATCAATTTATCATCGGATCGTACACTTAAAATAAAATTTTCCGAAATGGTTCTGGAGGAATTTTGGATCTTTGTGCAAGAAGAATACTCAGCTCTCTCCATGAAGGCACTTAAAATCTTGTTGCAATTTTCAATATCATATTTGTGTGAACTCGGTTTCTCGATTTCACCAACATAAAAACTAAAAAACGAGCAACACTTACTAATTTGGATGAAGAATTGAGGGTAGCTATTTCTAAAATTAGGCCTAATATCACTGAAATTTGTAAAAACCGTCAAGCTCAGGTTTCACATTAAATCTTATTATTTTTCTGAATTAAATTTTGCTCAATGTTATTTTTTTACTTATTAAATTTGTTTATTATTATTTGTTTGTCATGTTATTATTTTAAACTATTATGTTATAATCTTTTATTTTCAATAAAAGTCGTACGTATGTGTATTTTTTTTTTACTCCTTGATTTTGGTGCTCCCCAAATTTGTGTCATGATCAAAAGTGCTTCCCGACTTCAAAAGGTTAAGAACCACTGGCTTAGGGTATACTTGGCCAGAGTATACTAGGGCATTTAATACAGGGCCATAATATTGTCACCTACTAGCTATTTTATCTTGGGCTATAGTATGTAGGTATATTGGTATTCTGGGTCATAGTATAACATTATGTTGGTATTATTGGTATACTGTATCAAAGTATAGCGGTATATTGGAATACTGGGCTATAGTATATTGGTATATTGGGCCATAGTATATTGGTATAGTGGGCCAAAGTATATCAGTATATTGGTAAACTGGGTCATACTATATCAGTATAATAGTGTACTGGACAATATTATATCAGTATATTAGGCCATATTATATTTGACCATCAAGATACCTATGTCTCAGAAGTACTTAATGACATCTAGTTTTTGTCCTAGTAGATGTCCTTGACATTGGCTTTGTATTTTTAGTATAAAACAGACACCTCTTCCCTGGTTATTGTTATTTGCATTATCTAATGAAGGTTAACTTTAACCTTTGACCTCTACCCCTAGACAAAAACAGTCCCTTGTGTTTCTTGCAGCAATGGTCGGGTGAGTAGCACAAAGCATTGCATCTCTCCTCCAAAGCTCGTCTGCAGCATGTTGCTAACTTCTCATCCCTCGCTTTTAATTGGCTGCAACATGTTGAACATGTGCTAACTTCTCATCCCTCGCTTTTAATTGGCTGCAACATGTTGAACATGTGCTAACTTTTCATCCCTCGCTTTTAATTGGCTGCAACATGTTGAACAGATGCTAACTTTTCATCCCTCGCTTTTAATTGGCTGCAGCATGTTGAACATGTGCTAACTTCTCATCCCTTGCTTTTGATTGGCTGCAGCATGTTGAACAGGTGCTAACTTTTCATCCCTTGCTTTTGATTGGTTGCAACATGTTGAACAGATGCTAGTTTTTTATCCCTTGCTTTTGATTGGCTGCAGCATGTTGAACAGGTGCTTACTTTTCATCCCTTGCTTTTGATTGGCTGCAGCATGTTGAACAGGTGCTAACTTTTCATCCCTTGCTTTTGATTGGTTGCAACATGTTGAACAGATGCTAATTTTTCATCCCTTGCTTTTAATTGGCTGCATCATGTTGAACATGTGCTAACATTTCATCCCTTGCTTTTGATTGGCTGCAACATGTTGAACAGGTGCTAACTTTTCATCCCTTGCTTTTAATTGGCTGCAGCATGTTGAACAGGTGCTAATTTTTCATCCCTTGCTTTTGATTGGTTGCAACATGTTGAACAGGTGCTAATTTCTCATCCCTTGCTTTGGATTGGTTGCAGCATGTTGAAGAGGTGCTAACTTTTCATCCCTTGCTTTTGATTGGTTGCAACATGTTGAACAGATGCTAATTTTTCATCCCTTGCTTTTAATTGGCTGCAGCATGTTGAACAGGTGCTTACTTTTCATCCCTTGCTTTGGATTGGCTGCAACATGTTGAACAGGTGCTAACTTTTCATCACTTGCTTTTGATTGGCTGCAACATGTTGAACAGGTGCTAATTTTTCATCCCTTGCTTTTAATTGGCTGCAGCATGTTGAACAGGTGCTTACTTTTCATCCCTTGCTTTTAATTGGCTGCAGCATGTTGAACAGGTGCTTACTTTTCATCCCTTGCTTTGGATTGGCTGCAACATGTTGAACAGGTGCTAACTTTTCATCCCTTGCTTTTAATTGGCTGCAGCATGTTGAACAGGTGCTTACTTTTCATCCCTTGCTTTGGATTGGCTGCAACATGTTGAACAGGTGCTAACTTTTCATCACTTGCTTTTAATTGGCTGCAGCATGTTGAACAGGTGCTAATTTTTCATCCCTTGCTTTTGATTGGTTGCAACATGTTGAACAGGTGCTAATTTCTCATCCCTTGCTTTGGATTGGTTGCAGCATGTTGAAGAGGTGCTAACTTTTCATCCCTTGCTTTTGATTGGTTGCAACATGTTGAACAGATGCTAATTTTTCATCCCTTGCTTTTAATTGGCTGCAGCATGTTGAACAGGTGCTTACTTTTCATCCCATGCTTTTGATTGACTGCAACATGTTGAACAGATACTAGCTTTTCATCACATGCTTTTCATTGGCTGCAACATGTTGAACAGATGCTAACTTTTCATCCCATGCTTTTCATTGGCTGCAACATGTTGATCAGATGCTAACTTTGCATCCCTTGCTTTTCATTGTCTGTAGCATGTTGTAAAGGTGCCAATTTTTCATCCCATTATTTTGATTGGTTGTGGGGGCCTGCAGATGTCTTTTTATTGACCTTTTCACTGCCAAGCCAGAATCTCATCTTCTTATATTGCTATCAATTGTACTAAGACAATATACATGACTTCTTTGTTTGTAATATTCAACTATTTTATTGATCAGTCAATAATCACAGTTTAAATTTGTAATTGAAGCATTTTCTTTTGTTAAATACTCAAAACTTTTTCTGCTCATCAGTTTCAAAAACAAATATCAACATTGGTGTTTAAATTTAAAAACAACAATGACAACTTCAACATTTTAAAGATTGAATGCCATTAAGTTTATTTAAATGACACCAAACAAAAAATTAGTAGTATTTTAATTATATTTACTAGGGAGGCAGTATATTTCATACAGTGTTTGAATTCAATGTCTATAATTGGTTTTTTAACAAAGAATATAAAGGAAACAAGCAAACAGTAAAATCAGCAAATGAAATAAATATACTTAATCAATAAATTTCTAACATAATCAATAAATTTTTTACAGAATATCCATGTTTAACTCTATGAATATGTCTTTGTTTCTACCGCTTTTTGTAGGAAAGGTTTTGCTTCTTTTTTTACGGGATCAGCCTTGCAGAAAATTTTCTGTAAACTAGATTTTTAATGTACACTTCGTCCGATTCTCTGTTTTTTTCTTACTTACTGTGTACTTAACATCTCGTTCGTAAGCAAACACTACATGCCAGCTTGCAACTTCTTTCTTTTGTCTTGCATTGCATCTTTTATGTTTCTTGTTGTTTTTGTGATTCATGTTTTGGAGAACTTCTGTCTCAAATGTGTTGGTAGTAGATTATTTATGTCAATAGGGCATGCATTGAAAAAGTTGCATTCAATAAAATAATGAAATCAATGAATAATAAAATATTGATTAATTTAGTTGATTCTTTACTTCTCTAGTAACTAGTAAAAAAGGGTCCTCAAAGCAGCGTTCACCTGTTTCTGTGGCCACGGCATACTAGGTGAATGTGTGGCCAGCACAATACACAGCCACCTTTTATTTTACCCCAGCTACGTTCAGGTACCCATCAGAGCTGGGTGGACTCAGGTACACCCTCCAAAAAGAACCTACCCTTCACCAGGTATCGAATACAGGACCTTCGGTATGCCAATCGAACGCCCTGCCCGGCTACCGTGCCCCATCACTTGAATGTATATTTGTTTCAAAAACTGTGAAAAGTATTTTTGTAAAAATATCATAGTTAAATAGCAAATTAGCGTAAAGGGAATTAATCACGACACTTATAATTGTTAAAGTAGGGGAGGTTATTTAAGTAATGTACACTCAACTGCAGCTTCTTTGTTTTACGACTTCTAACTTATATCTATGTAAAAAAAAATGCTATTGCATTTCATTTATAAAGTGACAGTTATGTATTATTTAACAAACGTGTATGAACTTATAGTGTGCATTAGCATGGGATATGAAAAAATGTTATTTGGTATAAAACTGTATCTTTGTCTTGTCAAATCTTGCTTACTTGTTTGCTCAGTTCCTTTGGTTCCTCGGTTCCTCGTGGAACAAATGGCCTCCACAACAGCTCTCCAGCGCACTCGATTCTGGGTAGCCTTTTTTTTAGCTCACCCCATGAAAGGTAGCGGCTTGTCCAATCACTTCAATGGTATTGTGTTCTCTACAGATATACTATGCGGGCGTCCACTTTCAGAATTCAACAAAAAATGTTTTGACAGAAATAGACTATTTAGGTTGTTGTTAATTACCATCTTGTTCAAATATATTGCAGTAAAAAAAAAAAGTCAAGTATCCCATCTGACCAAATTGATCCATAGGGCCGGTGCAGCAGCGTACGCCACTTTCTGTGACCATGGTATACTAGGTGATTGAGTGGCCAGCGCTATGCACAGCCAGCCACCTTAACTTTACCCCAACTAAGGTCAGGTACCCATCAGAGCTCGGTAGACTCAGGGACACCCTCCAGACCTGGGAAGAAAATCCTAGCCCGCACCAGGATTCGAACCCATGACCTTTGGTATGTCAGCTGAATACGCTGCTGCATGGCCACCGTCCCCAAATATATATTTTTTTAAAGTACTACAATATCTATACAAATATATATAACACCTTTTAAAAGTGGATTTCTCTCTAGGTCTAATCTGATGTTAAAATAGTAATACTTAGAAGCTACACCCATTACATGTTATGCTAAATGGTGGCTGTATATACTGGTATCTGGGTATCTGTATCATATTTTCGTCATTGAATGTTTCCTGAAATTTTTGTGGTGGCCTTTTTTGTTTCAGGTGACGCCAAGCAGTGCGAAGCGTAAAGCTAAACCCAGGTACGCTGGCAGGAATATGGAGGTGGGCCCCAGCCCTGGGTTCCCTTGGAGGACTGCCGCAAGGGCCAACAGATTCAGGTCAGTTGACATTTATCAACTAGAATATTTTCTTATAAAGTGCATTATCTTTAAAAATTATATTTCTTATTAGATATAGCATCATATTAAGTAAAGTACCCTTCGGACCAAACTGATCATAGGGCTGGTGAAGCTGCGTTCACCGATTCCTGCGGCCACGGCATACGAGGAGATGTGTGGCCAGCACCATGCCCAGGCGCCTTTACTTTACCCCAACTGGTGTCAGGTATCTATCAGAGTTGGGTAGACTCAGGGGCACCCTTTAGTCAAGGGAAAAAAATCCAAGCCTGCACCAGGATTCGAACCCAGACCCTTCGGATCGACAGTTGAACGCGCTGTCTCTCGACCACTGTGCGCCACTCTATAAAGTAAAGCTCCATCCTATATGTGTGGGGATTCGATCCCGGGAATGTAAATGTCCTGGAGTTTTCAAACTTTGCTTGACTAGTCTTACATGTTGCAGATGCTTCTTGTATAAAGAAGATTATTGCGCCCTGTGCTCATCGGTGGTCCAAGTATAGTCTTGCATTTTGATTAGTGTTTTAAATGATGTTAAGTTACTGGTTTTTCTGCGTTGTTCAGGCAACCCATTCCATGCCCAGATGCCACTGGGGAGGAGGGAGTACTTATATGGGATATGAAAAGTGTTTTTGTCCTTCTGTTTATCTGAACTTTCATCTTGGGGTTTTGATTATTCTACCTTATCTGACACAGCTCTGATTACTATTTTATTAACAAAATATGGGAACAAACTATAGTTGACTGGGCATTGCCCGGGGGACACAATCCTCTGCAAGGTCTGTCCATGTCTATTGAACTGTTCAACTCAAGCCTTCAAAACCCAACAGTCAAAGACTTTATTTTAACATGCTAAAAAGATTTGTATAAAAAAAAAAATAATAATGAATGATTACTGAGATGTTTAAAATAGTCTTTATCTATACTTTACTTACTTTGACTTAATCCTGTATATCTCCATATGAGCATAGGGCCGCAACTACACTCTCTCTCGGTCTTGGGCGGCTCCCTTTATTTGTGCCCATGTACGGCCAACAGCCTTTGCATCCGACCCACTCCATGACTGCCTGAGTATGCCCACTTTTCTTTTGCGCTGTGGATTCCAGTCAAGTGCTTGTCTTGCCGCACTGTCTTCTGGTCTTCTCAAGGTGTGCCCAACTTCCATCTACGGCTTTTGATGCTGCTGTCGATGGGTTCTTTGTCTGGTCATATCCCGAAGGTTGACGCATGACAGTGTTTCCGGCCATCAAATTGTCAGTAAGCTTCTCAGGCATCTGTTTACAGATGTCTGGACACTCCTTGTATTTGCCTTGGTAACTCTCCAGGTCTCAGAGCCATAAAGCAGAACTGCCTTTACATTTGTATTTAATGTTCTGATTACCGGTACCCTTTATCTAGACATTGATAAAAAAAAGCTATATAGCATATAAACAACAAAAGCAAATTGTGCATTATTTATTAAAAAAAAATAATTAAATACATTTTGAGATGTAGTCATATTTATGTGTATCTGCAATGTCAAAACTCAGGGGCCATCCACCTGATACCTCCAAGTTCCTGACCCAGCCCTCTCCAGACGTCTCCACGTCGCTTCTGTTTAACCCTCCTGACAAGCGGGATGAGAGCGGGACCAGCCTGACTGCCGCGCTGAACACCGCCCCCAGTGAGTCGGAGACAAGTGGAAACAAGACGCGGCTGATTGAAGCGGCCACCACGGCAGCCATGAGGACGCTGGAGGAGAGCCACATGTCTCTAGATCTGACCAATCACAAGGAAGTAATGGTAGGTGGGAAACTGACCAATCACAAGGAAGTAATGGTAGGTGGGAAACTTGGCCAATCACAAGGAAGTAATGGTAGGTGAGAAACTTGGCCAATCCCAAAGAGGTTTTGGTTAGGGGGGAAATCTGGCCAATCACAAAGAGGTTTTGGTTAGGGAAAAATCTGGCCGATCTCAAAGAGGTTTGGTTGGGGGGGGGGGGGGAATCTGGCAAATCACAAATAGGTTTTGGTTAGGGGGAAATCTGGCCAAAAAGTAAAAAAAATTAAAAAAATTGGAGAATTGTAATGAAAAATCAGATCAACTGAAACAAGGTCTGGATACTGGGATTAAATCCATCCCATAATAAATAATTTTGCTAGATGATTTTGATAGAATCAAGCAATTCATTGGATAAAAAGTTTATCTGAAATATTAGCCACACTATTACCCTGCATGCTATTTGCAATAATCATTTAAATAATTTGCTTTTGTGTAATAAAGTCTAAAGTCCTAAAAGCTCTATACTTTTGTTTTTGATAAATTGAAAAAAAAATATATAACATTGAACACTTTTGTGTAAGCCTCTTAATAAAAACTATTTGGTAACTTAATTTATTTTTGTTTTGTTACCAGGATCTAGTATTAACCTAGTACTAGTAGATCTTTTAAACATTTTATTCTTCATTTTTTCAAACCAGATTGAGCTTGAACAAATGAGGAGGCACCTGAAAGAGGAGAGGATGGCTAGGGCTAAGGCTGACCAGAG
This sequence comes from Anisus vortex, assembly GCA_949126835.1. Classification (NCBI taxonomy): domain Eukaryota; kingdom Metazoa; phylum Mollusca; class Gastropoda; family Planorbidae; genus Anisus; species Anisus vortex. Next base: position 22,775,351 of record OX421509.1, on the reverse strand, counting down.
GGTGCTACAGGTAACTGTTTCCTTTAGGCCCTGGGTGGGCTAGGGAAATGGGGGGGGGGGGGGGCTAGGTCTTGTTATCATTGCATCCATTTATTTAGAACCATTTCAGTTAATAGAGCATAAGATTTAGAGCTTGCCTGTTGTATTTTGGCTGATTTGTCAATGGCATTGTGTGAGCTGCATAACGCCCAGACATCTTTACTCACCTCAACTGCCATCAGGCACCTACCACAGAGCTGGGCTTGTCTCGGTGTCACATACTCAGGAGGTCCTGGGCTGTGATACAGCATTTCCCATCATGTGTTGAAGGGTGTCCCAGAGTCTACGCAGATCTGATTAGTAATTGACACTAGTTGGGAGAAAGTTGAAAGATGCTGGTAATTGTGCTGACCACACAATTCCAATGTGGCCACAAAAAACTGATGAACACTGCTTTACTTACCATACTGACCAACACAGATTGAATGGAAGAACATTTTTTTATTTGGTAAGGATATGTTAAAGCTATTGTGTAAAACCACATCCTTGAAGCTATTTGTATATCTTTTGCCATCGCCCGCATCCATCTGTCTTATCTTATATATTACAGACGCTACTTCTATAAAGAAGATTATTGCATCCTACACTCATTCGTGGTCTGAGTCTAGTCTTGCATCTTTATGTTTTAAGATGTTAAGTTACTGTTTTTTCCTGATTTGTTCAGGCAGCCCATTTCCATGCCCGAATGCCACTCGGGAGGAAAGCGTATGTTATGCATTTATTCTCGCATAATGGATCTTGAGAGATGATTGTATTTCACTGTGGGCTAGGGTTACACTTTTTTCATAAGGTTTAACAGGCCGACCCTTGAGTGACAGTCCCTCCTGCATCCCTTACGTTTGTGTTGCTGTAACAACTTTACTCTCTATATATATTTAAAAGTTGTTTGTTGATGTTTGTCATTCACAGCTAATGCTGGAGAATCACCGCTTGCAGGAGACAATAGCCTCCCTGGAGAAGTGCCAGCAGCCAAGCAACCGGTTGCTGGACGACGAGAGCTTCCTGGAGAGCATTGAGACGTCTTTCAAACAGTTCCACGCCTTCATTGACATGTTGAAAGAGGCAGGGTGAGATAACTCTAAATGCATGCCACAGATTCTCTTCCTATAGTACTATACAGAATTATAAGGTCTCATTAAAAAAAACTGGGCGTAATGATAGGTTTAGGGGGGGGGGGGGGCACTCCCAAGGTCTGTCCGGGCACCAGTCACCCAGTAACAGTAAGGATTTCGCAGAAATATTGTTCACTGCGGTTTCCCTAAGGATCATTATCGTGGTGGCTCGCCTGTATACCTGCAATGTCACCCGGTAGCACAAATCCTATACTATAAGGTACATGCATCCAGGCACCGGGTGGTTCTGAGACAGGGTTGCTGTGTCCATTACTTCCTCTCCACTGAGACCCTGTGGCCTCTCTGCAGTGCAATGGGTCTCGGACAGGAGATATATACAAAAGATATTTATGCCCTTTTCTTAGAAAGCAGAGTGTCCCCCAAGTTGGGGGCGGGGGGGCAAAGTAAGTATGGCTGGGAAATTGTTGTGCTGGCAACACAATATACTATTATGCCACAGAAACTGATTCACTAATCATATCGACCAAAATGTTCTGAAAGGGAAACTTTACATTTACATAATCTAGACACTTTATTAAAGAAACTTTGACTGAAGGCGTTATTGACATGTCACATTGGAGACGGAATAAAACATTGAAATGTTTGTATATATTTTCGGTTTGTTTGTTCAGTCTAGGTCAGCTGGTCACTATGGCTGGACTTGACCAGTCCAGGATGCCCTTCAGCCAGAACCAAAAGTCCCCAGGGTCTTCCCAGGTCAACGTCAACATGGGCAATGGTCAAAAGGTCATCTCATCACCTCCGTACACCAACCTGCAGGCTGCATGGGGGCAACAGAGAGAGCGGCCTAAGGATCCCGTAATGCACTCCTCTGCTTACGATGTTGAAAGTGGTAATGTGATTCTTTCTTCTTGGCACAGCCTGTTCGCAGGTCGATACATTTTTTAAAAGAGGTAAACACCTGTACCCACATAATCTGTTTTTTTCCCCTGCCTTGCAGGATCCTAAAGTGGACAGGGACGGCCAACTGTTTGTGCCGAAACTTCGTGGTAACGTAAGACAGCAGCCTAATACAGCTGAATTTTTTCTCCGAGCCCTAAGAGAGTAATTGTGGCTCATATTCTCTTGTAGAGAAGTGGGGTTCTAGTCTGGTAGTTTGGTTATATAGCAGCTTAGCATACGATTGACATCCCATAGAGCTCAGAGACTGATTTGCTTGTTAAAAATAATTCCTGCTTTAAGGTTCATATAGATTGGGATTGTTTGAGAAATATGAGTGATATGTTTTTTCAAATTTTGAGGAAATTGACTAAAATTTGGGAAGATTCCTAGAATCAAAAAAGCAGTGACAAAATTCCACTGACACAAATTGAAATGTTATCTTTTGTCAGTATAACATGATTAAAAATAATGCAAATTTTTTTTTAAAGAAACAAAATGAGATACAGGAAACGAAACACGCAAACGCCTTGATATACATAGAACACTGAATTATTTTTTCAGTCAATACACTCACTTTTCATTGGTTGGATTCTGAATTATTTTGTTTTAATGGTTTCTTACATTCTTTTGGATTTTGTACATATTTCTGGGCTGATGATTGTATTTTTTATAATAATTGTATAAACTTTTTGCCCTTAGAAAAATGTATTTTTGTAAATGATTAGATAAAATTTTTTATTTTCGATGGGTTTTCAAAAAAAAAAATTTTTTCAGAAACTTTTTTTTTTTTTTATTAATTCAAATTGGAATAGCATTTGACAACCTAGAAGTAAGAGTTTTATGTGTACTGACAAAAATGGAAACTAAAATTAAATCAAGAATAACTAATTATATACACTAGCTCTAGGATTGGAGACACTTTAAGAAGACCAGAAGGCAGTGTGGCAAGACAATCACTTGACCGGTATCCCTAGGGTAAAAGGAAAGTGGGCAGACCCAGGCAGACTTTGAAGAGGTCGATCGTAGGTGAGGCAAAGGCTGCTGGCCTCACATGGACACAAACAAAGGGAGCCTCCCAAGACCGAGACCGATGGAAAAGTGTAGCTGGGGCCCTATGCTCCTGTGGGGATATATAGGATTAAGTCAAGTCACTCTAGCTCTAAGACACTTTACAATATATCAACTATCTATGAATTTAAAACAAAAAGAAAATCTTTTACTTGTTTGTGAGAAGTTTTGTAAGAATTTCCAAACGATTTTTCTAATTTGGAGTGAGGTCTACTACTGAAATCTGACAAAAGCTCTTTTGTTTAGTACACTACTGGCCACACAATCCCCTCATATACCATAACTGTGTAGCATGGTAAGCTCAAATTGAAGTATAGAGATTTTGCTAAGAAGTCCATCGTATCTAATGTATGTCTGCACATGTGATGTTGTTTAGTTTTTTCATTCGGTGTTTTGTTTTCCTAATGCCATGTTTTTTGTAATTTCCAGAACAAGCCAGACAGGAAGCTGACGAACTATACACCAGGCTTGTCAAGGACACAAGAAGTGCATTGAACCATGACACAAGGGAGGGAATCTGGACTAAATCAGGGGAAATAATTAACGTAATTTATATACCTTTTTTTTATATAAAGCATTATTTGTTTTGTTGCCCATGTTGTTGGAGAGTGGATCTCTGTATGCTAACTTTAAATCTGAATTAGGTAGAGAGTGATAGAGTTTTCTATAGTGTGAATGCTTAGAACTCCATATAGTTTAAAGAGTTAAAAAGAATGCACTTATAATGAACAAGCTATACACATTTAACAATATGTTCGGAAGCCCTTGTGAGTATCCAATAATATTTAAATATTCTTATCATAACATTGACAGAATGGACAGATGTATGACAGTGATGCCGCCGTCACTTCCAAGCCTGATGACAACAGAAGGCCGTTTGGGGCCGGAGGAGACTCCAGCCTGCAGTCGGACGCAGACGTTATGGAGCAGGTGCGTGGACCCGCAGACCCAGACCGGGAGGAAGTCAGTGGGAGCGAGGAGGACCAAGGCAGCGGTGAGGACAGTCCAGATAACAGCAACGATGACTTCTAGCTTTCCATGCATCTTCCATCCATGTCTTTACTTTAACAGAACGACTGTAAAACTGCTTGTATATTTTTTTTAACCCCTTAAATATCGTGGCTGTCATAGATAATAAAGAAATGGTGACAATATCCAAAGTCACGTCAGCAAATATTTATATTAAAAACATGTGGTAGTTAAAGGGTTAATACTAAATATAACAAGGTCCAAAAGAAAATACAGGTGTTTATTTTTCAAATTAATAATGACGATGCAAAATATAATTTTTTATTTTATCTGTACACTTGTGCACATTTTAAAATTTCGTCTCACCCACATCAGTATTATTTTTAGAACTATGAAATAAAACAGCTCAGCTGGTTAGCTTTTAACATGAATAAATAAATCTCAAAACCATATTAAAATGTGAATAAATAATGCTGAATATTCTATCAAGACAATTCTGAATACTATATGAAAACTATTGAATTACTACTGACTTGACAACTGGAAAATGCTTTTTTTTTTTTTGAAACTGACAATATTGCTGTATAGAACGCAAAGAGTGAATTTGGTGAGGACATTTTGTTTTCATCCTTTCATTAAACAAATTTCTGTTTTTTAATAATACCACTGGAATACGCTGATTGCTTTGTTATGCTGGGAAAAGAAAAGTTGTCTTGAAATGCACAAATATTATAATTTCATCTGTACAGTATGTGAGTTGGATGTTCTCTATGGCATATTAAAATTCTGTGTTTACTTCCGTGGTTTGTCCTTAGATGTGTAAATGCCAAATAAAGATCCTAAAGCCTAAATCAGTAGAACAAGATAATTTTTTTTTTTCTTAAATTATTTCAAAGCAATGATGATGACCTAGTTAATTCTAAATGATGATGACCTAGTTAATTCTAAATGATGATTACCTAGTTAATTCCAAATGATGATGACCTAATGTTAGTTCTAAATGAAATAATCTGGCTTAATTTATGACAATAAAAAAAAAGAATCTCATTTAAGGGGAAGTAACTTGTCATCAGGGGTAGTAACTCCTTGAATTTTTTTATTTATTTTCCAAATGGAGTTCTCTCAATTTATTGTGCCTGGTTGTTGCGCAGTTTTAGCATTGATGACAGTAGAATGTCCGTGTGACTTGGAAGAATACAGCTAGAACAACTTACTTAATAAGGAAGCAAGTGAAACAAAATAAAACTCAGTTTGAAGTGTAGCTCAATTGCATGAATGGATGCAGCACAAAAAATACATCACTAATTTAAACACTGGTTGGCAATGTTTGATAATTTACAATCAATATCCATCCATTTATAATTGTAAGATAAAATTATATTCAAATATTTTCCATGCAAACCATTTCACCTTTATTTGTAAGCATTTGTGTGAGCTAATCAAGTCCATTGACTTTGAGTTTGACAGCCATGAATCTTATACATATATTTTTTTTTAGTACAATAGGATTAGATTGGTATATTATTGGTTATATTCTAATAGTTTCCTTCTAGTTTTCACAAATTTCATTTCTTGAAATAGTTTTTTATGTACATTTCTTGCAAATATTATGTGTATTTTTTAACATGCAAATAAAAGTTATTTAAATAATAATGTTCAGAAATTTTGTTGTAGCTTTTAAAACATTGAAGTATATTTAGTTTTCTTGTTCATCATCTAAAACCATATTAATAATAATAAGTATATTTAGCCTATATAGAACTGCCAACCAATATAATGTAAGCTCAGAGCGCATTTGACACTCAGCAACAAAAACATGCATAGAGAAATTGTATTAATGCAACACAGATATAATTTTTTGGGCTAAATAAGTTTGTAAAATTGTCCTGATTACAGGTATAGAGCTAATTGATAATCTCATATCTTTGTGAAGAAACATAAGACAGCAAATGAATGTAGTATTTATTCACTTGACATACAAGTAAATCAGTGGAGATATACAAATGTTTAACGAATCTGAACAGAATGTGTTTTCAAGTTCTTAAAAAAAAACTACTTGTGTAACATTTGTTTTTTTCAAGTCAAAACAATGTTAAAATTGATTCTCCTGTGTTGTGTGAGTGGGAAAGTTTATTTAATAAGCTGAAACTGTTTTTATTGCTTCCCAGTTAGAAGAAGAGTTAGTGCCGATATAAATGCATGTACAGTTACCTGGGTGTTGATTTAACTTTATTATAAGCCCCCCCCCTCCTTCCCCCCAAACCTTTGGATACACACTTTTGAAAAGAAAATAATTTCCTGGTTCTGAAGATAAATTTGAGTTTTCAAATTTCACCAAATGCAAAAATATTTCAACAAATTTATTTTTTAAGATAAAATAAAATGACATTGAAACTGATATTTTTATTTGAAACAATCTCAAGGAATGTTATCTTATTCTTATCGTTTTATGTTACAGAAGTTTCTTCTATACAGATGATTATTGTGTCATACGCTTGTAATAGCTGAGTCTAGTCTTGCATTTTGATTAGTGGTTTAAATGATGTTAATTTTTTGGTTATCTTGATTTGTTCTGTCAACCCATTCCCTGGCCGAATGCTAATTGAGAACAAAGAGAACTCAAATATGTTTGTAAAAAAATAGTAAAGTAATAATAATAATGCTTATATAGCGCATATCCCGTTGAGGACAGTTCTATGCGCTGACTAAATTGACCATAGTGCCAGTGAAGCAGCGTTAACCAGTTTCTGTAGCCACGGCATATTAGGGGATTGTGTGGCCGGCACAATGCCCAGCAGCTTTTACTTTACCCCAACTTAAGTCAGGTACCCATAACAGCTGGGTAGACTCAGGGACACCATTGAGTCCCGGGAAAAAATCTTGGCCTTCACGAGGATTCCAACCCAGGACCGCCGGTACGCCGGCCACCGTGACCGACAAGTTTGTTCTTGCAAAAGTTTAATCATTGCATGAAACCAAAATAATGGAACAAAAAAAGTTATCAACTACAAATATTTTGTAAAAAAAAAACATAACTTTTTTTTGTAGAAAAATTTGAAAGTATCAAACATAATAGTTTTCTTGGCAGCAAAAGATATAGATCTAATACATGACCAAGTAAACAAGCATGATAGCATTCAATACAATAGGTCTAGAAAATATACAAAATCATACAAATACAGGCGTGACTTTATTGTTGTTTTTTTAAGTATTCGACATAGTCATGTATAAATTGAGAAAGCGATTTGTAACGTTGCATAAAAAAAATATTTTTTGGGACGAGACGAGCTTTTTGGCTGTTACATCCAAGTCGTACGGTGTAAAGAATAGGCACACCAAGATCCTTTCCGAGACAAGCCACCCCGCAGCACGCCTCCATAGTTTGTCGCGGAACAAAAAGGTATGTCTCCGGGGGTCACAAGTACTACTGTGTTCCTCCCCACCAGCGGATTTCTCCTTCTGATTCATTATTGTGGTGGCCATCTTGTATTACTGCACTGTCGCCCTAGTAGCCACAGATTCCAGACAATAGACATCCACGTACCAGGGCTTAGTTATGACAGGCTTTAGCACTCATTGCTCCCTCCCCACCGAGTAACAAGGGGTCTCCAGGCTCTCGCAGGTGCAATGAAATCTCGGACGCGCACCAGATATATCCAGATAGTAACCAGGTCGCTGGCCTTTAAAAAAGTATCTCGGACAAGGTAATCTCCGAAACAGAAAAAAAAATCATTTCGCATTCTATTATATTTCTAATTCGTTGACAAAGTCTTTTTTTTTTAAATTTTAATAAAGCAGACGAAACATCAAAACTATGGAACAATGAAAAAAACTGAAATACTATTTACAGAAAGATAATATGTAAATTATTTAAGTCCACGATGGTGACAAAAGAGCGCCAGAAGTCTCATCATCATCATGTTGCACAGTTCATTTCATGTTGACGGGGACGTACTTGATAAAGTTCTGGCCTTTAGGTGGGCAGCCAGTCTTGGACAGAATGGAATTCACCTCAAGGTCTAATTCCTTTGCCAAGCCTGTGATTGTAAAGAAAAAGAGGCCTCTGTTGCTCTCAGCACTTTGCTTGTAATTTTCCTGACCTTTCTGCGAGCGAATAGCTGTATTGCGATCCTGGGTGGGCCCCTAAAGTCTGTTTGTCAGCTTCTCTAATCTGCCAGGATCACTCGTGCTAAGATTTTGCCTACAATTCTGAGGAGTAACTTACCCCTATAGCTATTAAGTCTTTTCTGTCCCTTTTTATTTTTTCGCCAAATTTGCCTAAGTAGGAAGGCCATGATTCATTTTCAGTGCTCACATTTGCATTTCAGTAGCAGATGCTCCGCTATAAGAAACCCGCTGATAATTAGGAATATTTTCAACTACCTTAGGTCTTCTGCATATATATAATTATATATATAATATATATATGTCAACATCAACATATATAGATATCAACATTGTTATAAACTATAGAATGTAGTCGTACTTTTCTCCATCATTTATGAAAGGCAATAAAAATACAAAATAATTGCATAGTAAGTATAATATGTCTGCTACTGTGTTCTTTCAATTCAACATAAATGCTCAACGATTTACGTTCAAAAGATGAATTTACCCCTTTACAGCTCATTGGTAATTTTAACATTTAAATGTATTTTTCTTTAAGTGAAAACTGGTCTTGAAGAGTTATTCGGCATAAATTGTGTTGGTTCTGCGACTAAATGTTGCAAGATCTTGGGATACGGGTCGTTTTAATTCTTTCCCATTCCAGCATCTAAGAAGCCAAGTTTTGACTTCAGGTGTCAGGATATGCCAATTCTTCATCATTGGTCTCATACCTCTTTTCCCCACATGTTCTCTCAGTTCATCAGGGCGTAAGTCTCCCAAAGGCATCTCCTCCAGCAGAAGCTCAACAACAGTCAGCCCGAAAGAATAGACGTCAGACATCTTTCTTTGATCGACACCAAGTAGTTCCCCACGCAGTACTTCCGGAGCTGAATATCTTGGAGTATCAATGATACTGTCTGAAACCGCACTGGATGCCGAAGTTCCTGTCCTATACTTGAAAACGCTTAGACCAAAATCTGTCAACTTTGCTTTAACTGGAAACTTAGAATCTGATGTTTCTTCTCCTTGAATATTGTTTAGCAGGACATTGCCCGGCTTGAGATCACAGTGAGCTATTTGCATCTCATGGAGATATTCCAGTCCGTTGGCGATGTCTCTCATTATTGAAATCCTTTCATTTTCTAGGAAGTCGACCTGAAAGTGATGAGTAACAGAAACCAATTAAACTGAAAGCATCATAATCTAAAGTATAAAACAATACATTTCTTAACTACTATTTAAAAGTAGTAACCCTTGGGCCAAATTGATCCATAGGGCCTGTGAAGTAACGTTCACCAGTTTCTGTGACCACGGCATACTAGGCGATTGTGTGGCCAGCACTATGCACAGCCGCCTTTACTTTACCCCAATTAAGGTCAGATATCCATCAGAGCGGTAGTCTTAGGAACACCCTCCAGACCCTAAAAAACATCCTAGCCTGCACCAGGATTCGAACCCAGGACCAAAAAACCAAATGTGGTCATGTCTTTCAGTTAAGCAATACGAATAAACCAAATACCAGAGTCAGCCATACCATTTTTATATGCAGTGCCTCGTGCAGACTCATGTCCATATACTCCATAACAATTGTCAGGTGTGGAAGTTCGTTGCAGGCTCCCAAAAACTGCACGATATTGGTATGGTCGAGTTTGCAGATGATGACCATCTCTCGTTCAAACTCCTGCAGCTTACTCTGCGACATGCTTTTGTTTCTCAGCCGCTTGACAGCGACCAGCTGCCCTCCGACCCACTCGGCCATGTGCACCTCCCCGAAATTGCCATGCCCAATTCTCTGGATGAACTTGAGCTCCTTGCAGCTGATGATGGTTCCTTTATAGGGCTCGATGGCCTTTTTGGACGTTCGCTGTTGGGCGTCCCAATAAGCGTGGCTACTTTCCTCCAACCATTTTCGTATCCGAGCTTCTCTTTCGGTCATTTCCAAGAACTTCTCAATCATTTCCATGGCAGCTCCGTCCTTCTCGTAGATCCGAATGACATCGTCAGGAATATCATCCTCCTGTTTAGAAAAGAATGTAAAGTATTATAAAAAACAAATATGTAGTTTAGAATGAAACACAGCTCAGACTGATTGGAACGATCAGACGAACGTTCTTGAAAATGTTTAAAGAAATGAACACCCCACTGCAAGAAATAGCCCAGAAAGAACAATGCAATATACTGCAGCAGATGTTAGGATATGTAGACCTTAAACCTCAAAGTATTGGAACAAGAGTAACACAAAGAGTTAAATCACGAAACCTAGAAACACTATAGGGCAGAAGGGCAAAGAGTAAATCCATTAGGCATTAAACTCTAATTTTGAAATAAAATAAAAGACAACCTTTTGCAATGCTCAGATAAAACACTTTCCTTATCCCTTATGCGAGAACAAAATGAATATAAGTACTTTTTGTTCCCAAGTTGCTTTCGGGCATGGAATACGTCGCCTGAACAAACCAGAGAAACCAGTAACTTAACATCATTTAAAACATTAATAAAGATGCAAACAGACTCGGGCCACGGATGAGCGTAGGAATCAATAATATTCTTTATAAAAGGAGCGTCTGTAATATTTTTAAGATAAGATAAGATAATGCTACTACATGCTTACGAAGTTTAGAGTCTTCAAACGCCTCAACAGCTCAGCTTGAGGCTTCCCTTTAAATGAGCACAAAGGCAGACCAACTCTGTCCAACCGTCTGTTGAGAGGGTTGTCGATGAATTTTCTGTCTTTTCGATGTATCGGCACGCTGCCTAATGGTTTGCCTACTCTGTTGTGTCTTCTGTTGTACTCATTGTCTACGTAATGGGTGCTGGAAATAATCAATATTACATTATTTTTTCTCTAGAATTTCTGTTGGAAATAATAACGCATTTATTTTGTCCATAGAAATATTAAGGGTCATAATAATTTTTAATAGATCTATTTTCTTTGCCTACAAGATTTTGAAATCTTAGATAATGGCAGCAGGGCCCTTACATGCCCATGTGGCGCCCCAGGGCAAAAGTTTTAGTGGCGCCCCCTCATACTGTAACTCATATGTTCTCAACCTCTTTCAGCTCACCGCCCCTTTTTTCAATTTTGTTTCGCTCACCGCCCCCCTCCCCTTGTCGTAATTAAATTAATGAGTTAAATTTGCCGCATAAAGTTTGTATAGGACGACTAGATTTGTGTGCGTTTTTATGATCCTAAAAAGAAATGAAATGAACATGCATGTCTTTTCTATTATTAATAAAAAAAAATATACTGCACAAGAGGTTTTAAAACAAAATCAATATTAAAGTGAAGCTTGTATGTTGCTAGCAGTATGTATCTGTTTAGTTCAATTTCGGTTATTAAAATCCTTGGGTTTCCACGCTCCATTATTTGCAACTTGCTTCTCTTTTCACTATATGGAAATGCAATAAAAATTGTTGCCAACATAAAAAAAACCTAGTGAAATTGATTGATGCCCTTTTGCAACCAAAAGTCCTCATTATAGTCCATTTCTTATACATTTCAATGTTTATTTTTCATTGTTTTTTTTTTATTCTAACAATTCCTCATGCAGTTGTAAAGGTAGGACTGATTTTAATATTTCATTATTAGAAAAGAAGGTCTAAAAACCAATCAGGAATTCTCACGTTAACAATCATAAGGTCTTTAAATCAAATGTTAAAGTTACCATTAAGTGCTTCAAGTTGTTGACAATAAGTAAGTAGAAAATCTATGTCTTCATCAGTTTTTTTCTTTACAAATGCAAGACCTATGCGTCCAAACTTGCATATGTACAATCAAAGTTTTGACATTTAAGAAAATATCATCTTATAGGTGGGTCATCACCTTTAAATCAATTTTTTAAAACTTATATAAATCGATTATATCAGTGATAGGCCTATCAGTCTTCAATTTTATTAGATTTTCTATCAAATAATCGTTTTTGCTTTCCAAAACCTCTATCATCGAATCAAAGAATCATACAATCTATTACAAATTTTAATGACCATCATGCATGCAGTAACAAACGATTTGTAGTCCTTGTTATTTTCAATGCATAAGTGAACAATCTATCATTGAATGTATTGCTTCTTTTTTGTTATCTGCAGTAATTACGTAGTGTAGGGAGCGATGCATACAATAAATGAGATTATTTAGCAACTAAAGGTTGTCGATGAGATCACACAGCTAATACGTCTGGCACATCAATCCACTATAACACCATTATATAAAAAGTCTTTTAGTTCAAGTAATGTAAATTCGCCTTTAGTGTCACTTATTTATTTTTTTTTCAGAAAAATTGACAATTTTCCCTTCTATAATAAAATAAAAGTAACGCTTAATTGTCTGGTAGCATGTACTCATCAAATTGTAAAGAAAATTGGAATTGTTTTAGATAACCACACAATGTACTCTATTCATCACCTGCCATTTCATCAATTCGTCTCTGCATAGTTCTTTGGCTCAACTTATATTTCTTAAATTCAAGTTAATATCAACGCTTGTTTTTATCAATCATATTTTATTTAAATTAGAATCAAACCGATCTGAAACTGCGATAATTAACGAACTCGCCGAATTTTGTTTGCTATCGAACCAATCCAGATATTTTATTTAAATTAAACCGAGCCCCAACTTCTAGATATCAATGCGATTCCTACTTTTTATTCGTATAACATGTTCTGTTGGGTGATAGCAGATGTTTAGCAGCAGTTAGGTTCTATGTCACATTTCATCCATATTCTAATCACTGCCCCCATCTGCCTTTCTCAGAAACAGTCTAATTATAGCAATAAATCAAGATTAAGTATGTTAGGGGCTTTGAATGACTTTTACATCACAATTACACAATAGAGTCAATAGTGAAACAGTCGATTAATTATTTAACAAGCTCAAGATTACCGTAGGCCTATTATAATTAAAGTACAGATACTTAAAGTACTTTCGTACCGCCCACTGGTCCTTCACCGCCCCCCTATCTCCCCCGGGAACGTTAGCGCCACCCCCAGACCTTCTCACCGCCCCCTGGGGGGGGGGCGACAACGCCCCCGTTGAGAATCTATGAGTGACTGCTTTGTTTATTGCCTGCGCTTAGTTAATTATTATGATTAAAGAAATTAAAAAATACAAATTTTTATTTCGAATATTCTAGATGAACCAATCTTTTATGAAACATTTGTGAGCCTATTAAAAGTGAAACATTTGTATAAAACAGTTTGAGTTTAAATAAATAAGAAGTTAACTTCTACCATCTTTATCCATTATTCCTTTTGTTGACAATTTGTGTTTCAAAATTTCTGGTATGTACTTAGGTTATATTTTCCGCCACCCTAGAAGTGCCGCCCCCCTAGAAGTGCCGCCCCCGGGCATATGCCCCCCTCTGCCCCCCCTATGTGAGGGCACTGAATGGCAGATATTCATACAATAATATTATATTTTTGTCATCAGAAATACATCGCATTTAAAAATTATATATTGTAAATTACATACAAAATTATGTTTTAAATTTAATGTTCTTTTTCATATGAGTTTTTTCTATAGCTCTTTGTGTTCAATTTATTATAATATTATAATTACATTATAAACAGTGTGATGTTTTCAACCATATTTATTAATGCATAACATACAGACATACATGGTATAAAATAGCAAAAGACATATTTACTGACATCAAAAAAAAAAAAAAAGTCAGTTTATAGAAAAACAACAACATCGTCATGGTAGGTCAGACATTCTGAAGCAGCTAGAGAATTATGGGACACAGTGATCGAGCGGCGATCTGAAGGTTCTGGGTTCGAATCCTGGTCCAGGCAAGGATTTTTTCCCGGGACTTGCGTGTGCCCCTGAGCCTACCAAGCCCTGATGGGTATCTGACACTAGTTGGTGGCTGGGCATTGTGGTGGCCACAGGCAACACATCCCCTCTTATGCCGAGGCCACATAAACTGGTGAACGCTGTATAACCAGCCTTATAATCAGTTTATGCCTAAGGGTACTTTACTTTTACTTAAACTTGAGATTATTGAAATTCTTGTTTCTGAGACTACGCGCGCCATCAGTTAAAACGTCTTGATGAAATAACAAACTAAACATTTTTGTCAGTATAGGGTACACGGGGAAAATAAAACAAAAAATTATAGGAAGAAACTTTCTTACTGAGTTCTGGGATGTGAACTATATCGCTTACTTCCCAGCTGATCACCAGCTCTTCCAAGTCTACGATTCAATGAATTGTCTCTGTAAACTCTGTAAGTGCAAACACTTGTCAAATAATAGTGGTGAACTTTGGTTAATATATATTAATATATTAATATATTAATATATTAATATATATGTATATATATATAAAGTAGACTGTGGTTGTGGATTCCGATTTCCATTGGTTAATTTAAAGACACGTGTATACGACTGTCATGTGGGCAACCTGGGTTCGATTCCCCAGTGATAACTTTTTTTTTCTTTTTCTACATTAAAAAAAATGTCTATTAATATTACATTTTTTAAAGATTGTAAACAATTTCAGGATTTAGAGCTTTACTCAAATGTTTTTAGTAAGTAAAATCAAATAATTATATTTGAGACGTATGAGAAAGGCGGGTGTTCGATTCTCAGCTAGGGATAGTCCAAACTTTTGTTAATTAAAAATATATGCTTTTTAAACCCGATTACAATATTTATTTTAAATTACTTTCTTAAAAGTTTTCAGTAAATAAATAATTATATTTTTAAAGTTATTATAGCTTTCTGTTTATTGTAGTTTATACATTTTTAATGTGTAGCTTAAGACCTATGATAATTTTTATTTTAAATTACTTTCCTAAATGTTTTCAGTAAATAATAATACTTTTTAAAGTATTGCTTCTAGCCTAGATCTATATTTTTTTGTTCTTTGTAGTGTATGAAATATTTATATGTAGCTTAAACAGGCCTATTTAATTTTTCCCCGGGCTATTCCGGGCAATTTAGCTTGTATATATATATATATATATAGATATAGATATAGATATAGATATAATAATACAGATATAATATGTAGGCTATGTAAACAAAAATCTCTATATTTGCATATGGCTTATTTTACTATTTGCGTGGTGGTACCTTGGCTCTGTGACGGTGGAAGTCTTTGATTTGGTGACCACGCTCGGGCTGATCCTGAAAGATAAACACATGAAATAAATACGAGAGTGAATCGAAAGGCGATTTAGGGAGAAAGGAGATTAAGTTAACAGAGGCGTAACCAGGATATTTTTGCGCCCGGGAGCAAACTATACAATTGCGATACCACCCACTTTGAGGGCACGGTGGCTGAGCAGCGCACCGAAGGTCCTGGGTTCGAATCCTGGTACAGATTAGGAATTTTTCTCGGGTCAGGGGGTTGTCTTGATGGGTACCTGGCCTTAGTTTGGGTAAAGTAAAGGCATTGTGCTGGATACACAATCGCCCAGTATGACTTGGCCAGAGAAACTGGTGAACGCTATTTCATCGTGATCAATTGGGTCCGACGGAATACGTTACTTTATACCACTCCCTTCCAGTTTAATCAACTTTTGTTTTCAAAATGTAATGCTCTAAAGCCTCTGTTCGGCGCCACTTTACATTTGCGCCCTGGGACATTATGTACCGCCTTGACCCATAGAGCTACCGCTCTAGGTGTGAACAAAACAAGACAAACACACTAATAAATAATGTTGCATTATTAGAAGGAGAGAGACCGAAAAGAGAGGGTGTTGACGAGTGAAGAATGATAGACGGTGGGGGGGGGGGGGGGAGAATGTGATAGTTTATAATAAAGAGAGTAGGAAAATAAACCGACGACAGAAGAATAAAACGAATGGAAATAATAAACAGAAAAAGAAAGAATGGAACAATTTTGAGTAAATATTCTATACATTTATATGCCTTTTAAATCTTTAAGACTAAACTATAAACATTCTGTCCTATTCATTAGGCAAAGAGAAAAAATAAATTTGGGCTATTATAGGGATACTACTTTAATACATTTCCAACATTAAGCTGGTAATGTAAACATAAAGCTTGGGTGTGCAACAATTAGCGTCCTTGGGCCACTTTAGACTTTAATACATTAAGATGGTCCACTCCTTCAGAAAATGTAAATATATTTTTAATACAATGAATTTGAGAAAACTGTTTTGGAAGACGGTGGATGGGAGAAAACACTTAAAGACTTGGGGGACCAGTTGTGGACAACAAGTCCGCCTTTTTGCACACCTCTGTTATCGAGCCTATTGATATTACAAAACATTGACTTTATGTTCATTAGAAAATATCTTTAAAAAACACAAATTCTTACCCTGTTCTTGTTTCATCTCTATGATAAGCGGCTGTTCCAAGTTCCAGGCCAACTCTTCCCAGACTTCTGTTCAGTGCATTATCCACATAGGTTTTGGAACTGCTACTTGGGGCACTGGGTCGAAAATAAAATTATTTAACAGGACATTAGACCTAAACTAAAATTACGACTAATAAGCTTACTTTGTTTAAAATGTGCACACATTAAATTTTCATTAACATTAGAATAGGAAGTGACCATAAACAATATTTGATTAATTAATTTTATGTTTAGAACTTGTATAGATGATTAATATTAATAATTTTATTTTAAATGGAAGGGCCAAGACTAGACTAAATCTGTATTCAAAAAGTAAAACTCTGACAAACGAAAGACTGATAAATATATATGACAAAACGGACAAAATGCCAAAATTCTTACACCTAGACCTTTTTCTTTGGCTAGTAGCTGTCTGCCTTACATACCAATACAAATGCCACTGCAATTTATTTCAAGAGCGCACTGAGCATGCTAAATTTTATAGCATAGATAGAAGCTCTATATAAATTACCAATAGGGCCTATAATTATTTAAGAGTTTACTAATTTATAAGAAAATACATACATTTTGTTACAAAACATTTATATTTTTAAAAGGTAGTAAATTTATCTTGAAAGAAAATGTTTGATCCTCGTAACATTCAGAATATGATTTGTTTATTTTAGCAGACTAATTTTAAGTAGTTATAACTGTATTTAAAGTTGACAAATTTAGAGTCATCTAAAGAAGTGTAGTCATCCAAAGAATACACTTTTTGTCTGTGCAAAATGTAGATTGAAAAATTTTCTTATCTTTTATAATAATAATAATATTTGTATAGCGCTGCCAACAAATATAATGTAAGTTCAGACCGCTTGTCTCAGACGCTTCTTATATATGCTTATCCTATATGCATATCTTATATGCTTATCCTATATGCTTATCCTATATGCATATCCGTGGTTTGAGAGTATTTGAGAGTAGTCAAGCATTTTAATTAAGGATTTAAATGATTTAGGCTTGTTAGTTTCACTAGCATTTTCAGGCAACCCATTCTTTGCCCCGAAGGAAATTGTTACTTATTGTGACCTGTCCTACTGACTGAAAAAAAAAAGGTTTTTTTAATCTCTTATTTGTAAATCGATGTAAGAAATGATTTTTTTTCGTGTAAATATTTTTTTTTTACCTGCAATCTTTGAGAACTGATAGTAATGGATATTGTCTTAAATAATCGTAAAGTTCTTGATATCAGAAAATATTGAACCTTTAAGGATATTGATCATTAAAAAAAGAACACGAAGGCGATTTTTTTGTTAAAACGGAAATAAGAATAACGTACCCAACACCAGTCCCTGCCTTAGGCTGTACAGCTGTTACATGTTTCTGTCCAACTTGTGCAATCCGTCTGTTTGGTGATGTGACTACATCGGTATCGGAACTGCTGCTTGATGAGCTAGATCTAACAAAAGGTATACAATACAAAAACTGGATTCTTTCTAAGAACGTAAATATTTCATGTTAAGACAAGAAACTGTTGGCAAAGACTAGAGTAGGCCACATAAAAGGTATAGGTATTATTTTATGCTTAGAATGTGTATTTTAAGTTATGGTAACACAAATATGAATCTTCTTTTTAAATGGTAGGGCCACAGAATATGTATAGATCAGAATGCGCAATCTCTATAGCCTATGCACAGTCACTAAAAGTGAAGCTCGGCTTCCACCATTTTCTTTTGTCTCTAGGCAGTGATCACTAGTGACACTACTATACTAAAATGAGAAGGCTTATTTATTACTGATATCTAGTCTTAGCAAGCTTAGGACTAAAACGACTAATATTAAGTAATATGAGGTTACATCTTACAGTTTTTTATCCTTTACGGGGTCAGGAAAGCCATGTAATTTGACATGCTTATTTGTACGATAATGAATCGTTTTCGCATCATTGTTGCAGTTTATTAAACAACAACCTTTGTACCTTTTGCCTGAAACATTAGCTTTGGGTGTTCGAACTTGTAGATTTGATGAAAAAGACATTGTAAATAAACATAAATATATAGTGTAACCAGGTCCGCTGAGTCTAATCAGTATGGCGTCGGTATTACTTCCGGAAACAGAAAAAAATGCGATTGCGCATTCTGTTCTATACTTTTTCTGTGGATTAGGCCTATAATAAGATGTACCGCTTGCTCTATTTTTAGAGCTTATAATATGTGTGTTTTTTTCCGTGCGCAACCAATACGGCTGTCTTAAATGAATTCTTCGCTCCTATATTTGCATTAAAGGTTTCCTCTGTATACAACTTTCTATTTAAATTTTAATTTTTCATTGAGAAAATCATAGCGACTAAATAAAACGGAAGTGCACAGTACAAACAGGGAATCGGGAATTCATAAAAGAAGTCGTTCGAGTCATCAAATAACTGTTAAATAGAAGATGCGTTATTGTTTCTGATGGTGGTTGTGGATGCTTGTTTTAATTCATCAGTCATTAAAATTTCTTCTTACACAAACAAGTTCTGCCTTTATCAACTAGGCCTAACACTAATTTTGACATATGCTGTATCTCTGTCTCTGTCTATCTCTTCTCTCTTATCCGCTTTTGCTAGATTTAAAGTCTAACTTGTTCTTTAGCCCAGATTTGCAACTAGAGACCTATGTTAGCCATAATTTTTTGAACTTTCCAACATAGTCGACACAGTGTATAACCCACTAGTCGAGTTTCCTAAATTCCGAGTCGTAAATAGCTTCCGTGTCGCAGCAAAAAGATTATAAAAAAAAACCTACAACAAAAGGTTTTAATCTAGGTCAAATGGATACTTAAAAAGTACAAAAAAAAAAAAGTGAAGTATCCCGTTGGATTAAAATGATCCATTGGGCGGGTGACGCAGCGTTTACCAGTTTCTGTGACCAAGGCATACTTATGCCAGTATAATTCTCCCAAAGAGATAATTTTGAGATGGCTTAGCCCGATTAATTAGCTACAATCCTCTCCTAGTAATGAAGAAAATAAATGAAAATGGACCTCTAAGATTGTGAAGGCAAGACACATAGGCCTATAGGCTAAACTTTGGTTTAACTGCCTCGCGGAATATTTCTAAGTAATATTAGGCCAACTAAAAATTTTTTAATTTTTTTTTTTTCATTTTCAATAGTCTGCCGCTCTTCCTAAGACACTTAGGCCTACCTATTGCTCCACGCGTAAAAATGTTCAGTTGGAATTTTGTAGAACCCTACTTTTCGTGAGGCAGCTAAACCAAAGTATTAAATATTTAAAAAAATTGTTCCAGATTTTGTTTTTCATTTACCGAAAAAGATAAAATTAGAAAAATTATAGTCTTACCCTAAATCACTGTCTGCTCGGTGGCTGGCTATGCCATATTTCCCAGGACTTGGTAGATAGTCTAAATAAGTATAGTCATAGTGACTGATGCCCGATCCACTAGAATTAGTATACAACATAAAACAGATTTATATCAATTAATATGAAACATAGAACATATTTATCTATTTGAAATAAAATACAAACAAATATTTTTTTGGGATTCAAAACATAAAGATAAAATACGTTTACTTCCTAATTGTTCGTTAACACTTTTTTTTTTTTTACTGTAGGAGCATTATTAAATAAAATACACAGGAAGACATAATAAAACACTTTTTTGTTTAAATTAAATACATTATCTAGATTACACTTGACTTTTACATAATTTTCTTTTTCGTAATCTTGCTTGATTTCAATATTTTTTTCTAAATTCATAAAATCACATTTTAAATTATTTTTCTAAAAATTGTTATAGTTTACACGTTTTAAAAGAAATAACTTAAAACAGTCAACATTATAATTTAATTATATTCTATAAAATAACACAGGCAATTTTTTAATGAGCAGAATAAAATGGTCGTAAATGTAAATAGAAATTTAAAAAAAAAGTTAATGTTTATAAGAAAAAGTGTTTTTTTTAGACTATAAAAATGTAAATTCAGTTTTAAAACAAATATTCGAGAATTTCTTTGTTGATATTTCATTGTCTATCTCGTTTTTTTTTAAATTAAAAAACCTGCAAGTCTCCATTACACTATTTTTAGTTTACATTCAGCGCCTCCTTAGCTTATCTTACCCCTTTTACTGATGTTAGGTAACTCTCAAAGCTCCCAGCTAAATATCCCGAGCGTTCCTATTACTAGAATATAAATTCGAGACCTTAGGACTGACAATCCAGTGCATTTTCGCTAGACCCCCCAAAGGTGTATTAGTAATATGAGAACTATGCATATATAAGACACAAAACCTTTTCTAATTGGAAACAGGTGAAAGAACGCTCCCCTGGAAATAAAGTGTACGTGTTTTTAAATTTACCTTGATTGCGGCTCACTTCCTCGAGGTTTGCCAACCCGGCCTAACTTTTGATTTAAGGCGTTATCAACATATGTCTTGTAGCTGAGGCTGCAGGAGGGAAAAAGATATGTCAAGGAGATACGTTGTTAAACATGTTTGAGACGTAACTATAATTAAGTAAAGTACCCTTCGGACCGAATGGATCATAGGGAAGGCGAAACAGCGTTCACCAGTTTCTGTGGCCACGGCGTACTTGGGGATTGTGAGACCAGTACAATGCCCAGCCGCCTTTACCTTACCGCAACTAATTTCAGGTACACATCCAGGGCTGGGTAGACCTAGTCACACTCTTTAGTGTAGGGAACAAATCCTAGCCTTCATCAGGATTCAAACCCAGAACCTTCAGAACGCCAGTGGCAAGTGCTGCCACTCGGTCAGCCTGCCCCCTAGAGTCACTATGTTCTTGCATTAACTATTTACAGGAATTCACTAACTTAAATTTAACTGTCACTTAAAACACATTATGTTCAATTAGTCCTGTTCTTATGCTGACTCCACTATTCAATAAACTGCATCACAAAAGAAATCAAGAAAAGAAGATGGAGATGGTTGGGCCACGTTCTTCGCATGGATAGAAAGAGGCTTCCAAGCAATGCTTTGAAATGGACACCATCAGAAGAAAGGAGAAGGGGAAGACCACTAGGAACCTGAAGGGGAACAATGGACGAGGAAGCAAAGGCCACCAACAAAACATGGCATGAAATCCGATGGCTTGCCCAGGATAGGGAGGCCTGGCGGAACTTTGTTGCTGCCTTATGCTCCACGGGGAGCGTTAAAAGAATGAGAGAGAGAGAGAAAGAAAGAGAGAGAAATATGTTATATGGCAGAAAATAAAACAGAGAATGATGATAACAGAGAAGGAATGATTTCAAAACACACACAAACGGATTGGGACACAATAGTTAAATTAAGAACACGATACAACTGACATTCAAAGGGACTGGCCCATATTCATCATCCACACTGTAGACATTGTTCACAGCCATACAAAACAAGGTTGTGTTAAATTTTAATTTGAAAGCCCAAAAAACTTAAAGTCAGAAAGACCTTCCTTTTAAATATACTTTATCCAACATTAAAAAAAAGGGAAAAAGGAATATAAATAACATATAATACGAATAAGTACACATGGAAATGTGTCTCCATTCTCCATCACTTCGCCCCTACACAACTGAGCAACATATAAGTATTGATGACATACATGAGCGTAAAACGCAATCATTCTGGTAAAAGGAAGACACTTAACTTCTGTACCGATGGGGCTCAAAGCTGGCTAAATAGCGAAACCACCGATACGCCTACATTAAGAGCACACCGGTGAGCTGAGGCGTGGGGGGAGAGCCCCTGTTGCGCGTCTGAGGATCATTGCACTGCCGAAAGGTCCCGAGTCTTGGTTGGGAAGATACAATGTGTTCAGCAGTCCGCCTCAACCCCGCTCTGGTATCTAGATGCTTAGACCCATAGCCTGGAATTTGTGCGTCTTGAGCGAGCCAACACGATAATGATCCGATGGGAATTCCGAAGGTGGGGAGTGCCCCTGCCCTTTTAATCCACCCCCTTAACATTGCTACGGCCTGGTCTGAAGAGTTTTTTTTAAACACATGACATATAGATAGGTCAACTGGGATGGTACGGTCGTGTCTTGCGGCATAATAACTTGCCGAAAACAATACTCCAAGGCACTGTAGAAGGTGGACGTCGGAGAGGCCGTCCGAGGAGATGCTGGTGGTTCGACAACATACAATATTGCAGTTGACTCAACCATTGACAACAGATCAAGATAGGCAAAAGCGGAGAAAGTTTACTGCTGAGGTGTCCATTCGCCCCCCCCCCCCAACGACCACAATGGTCAAGGGATTGATGATAATGATGAGAGAGGGTAAAGGAAGAAGAAATCATTCATTTTGACATTAAAGTACGCATATGCCTACTTATATAAATGATTCTAAAGTACAAAGTTATCTTTTGCAAACTATGTAAGTGTAAGTTTTAAGGATTATTGATGTGGCGCAAATCTGATTCAGCAGCCAGTACAAAGTCCTTCTGACAAAGTTTCTTACTAGTTAAATTGTAGGCTGAATTGTTTTTAGAGCTGGAGAGATCTATATTGGGGTTCCAAGTGTTTCTGGGCATAAAATGAAGTCGTTTGGAGTATTCTCATTGAATCTATGGAACAGCTTGCCACAGAAACTGATGTGTTCGAAGACAAATAACTGTTCTCTTAAACTATTTTATTTGTGCCTTCCCCAAGACCAAAAATCTGCAACTGTATTGTTAAAAAAAGGGCGCACTGTGCATGCTATAAGCGAAAGCATGGATAGGTAAAGGGCATGATATATAATGTATCTTAATTATTAGTTTTATGAAATGACTAATGGCTCTACCTATCAGTGGCTTTGTCGTGAACAGCTGTTCCGATTACCATGCCAACTCTCCCTAACCGCCTGTTCATAGCATTGTCCACGTAACGCTTAGCCATTCTGGAACACTTAGTGTCGATCGGCTGTGTTCAAGAGTTGTACCTTTTCTTGTTAATGAAATCCCAGACTGTGACCTGCACAATAGTATATCAAGGCGCAATATGATAAAAATGCCAATATAATAAAATAACAAAACAACAAAATATCATGTTAACTAAATATTACAAGTAAAAAACATTAATTAAAAACTAAATTTTACCACAAAACAATAGAAAATAACAGAATAAGAAAATAACACTACAGAGTGTCTCATCATCATTATCATTAATCCCATGACCGTTGTGGTCGTTGGGGGGGGGGGGGGGAGGGGAAGCGAATGGACACTTCGGCAGTCAACTTTTTTCTCCACTTTTGCCTATCTTGAGCGGTTGTCAATAGTTGAGTCAACTGCAGCCCTGTCCAATACTTTAAATTGTTGAACTAGCATCTCCGCTGACGGCCTCTCCTACGCCCACCTTCCACCGTGCCCTGGCGGAATTGTTATTGTCAGGCGATTGTGCCGCAACACATGACCGAACCATGTCAGTTTGCGCCGTTTGATTGTTGCCAAAATGTTTTCTTGAGGGCCTGCAATTGATGATATTCTGTCTATTTTAGTTCTAACAGCCGATTGACCTCCATGAGAAATAGTTTCTTTCTCCTCGCTATATTAAAGAATATATTTAGATAAATAGTTGGGTTTTTCAGAAGTATATCGAAGCACTCAAAGTGGAATTTTTCTAATCAAAGGCAAGACTTTCAAATTGTTAGACTCATTTTGTTATTCCCCCTCAAGCATAACTGGTTTGATATTACTACAACCTCCTTAGATGTAGATATTTTTTAAGTGGAGGAATATTGGCGGTTTTAAAATGGGGCAAGTTGAATTGTAAACATTTGAAAAAATGTGAAAAAATTTGGACATCCAAATGTGTCTATTTGTGGTAAAAAATCTGAAGGAAGCTGCTTAGGAAAGTCATATGATATTCTCAACTGCTAGGCATTCGCTCTTTTACTTTCAGCTTTTGGTTCAACTTACACATGTGAACATATTTTATCGCACATCAAAGCTGTTTTAAGCATACAAACAGTTCACCTACGCTTGACCGCTCATTATTTGGTAAAGTGTAATTACATTTAATAGAGTTTGTATTCTTTTCTTCTTTAATTAAACATAAATACAATTAATTCTAAAACAAATTTATTTGTATTATTAATTTAGAAATATAAGAGACTTATTTAATAGCACTATATTATGTATTTTCTTCAATTATTAATGTTTAAAATAGAAACTCCTTAAATGGACAAACAATTATTGCAGGAAATGTTTTTTTACAATTTTTTCACGTA
Organism: Anisus vortex; assembly: GCA_949126835.1. Taxonomy (NCBI): domain Eukaryota; kingdom Metazoa; phylum Mollusca; class Gastropoda; family Planorbidae; genus Anisus; species Anisus vortex. The sequence goes on along the minus strand of OX421509.1, from coordinate 22,750,641 downwards.
AATTATTTTAATAATCTAATAATAAAATCTTGTTATGAATACCATAATGTTGAATTTATTTAAAGAAACAATAATTAGTCAGTAATATTTGTTATATTACAAAATATAACTTGTTTGGTATCACTATTGAATAAATGTGGGATCTTTTTTTTTTAATTAAAGGGAGATAATTAATCCGTTTCATTTGAGCTAATCTTTTTTATCTTCTCTTATAAAAAAAATAATGGCTTACAATTTATAACTTTGAAATGATCAAACTGTAAAAAAATATTAGAAAATTATATAAATAATATATTAATGAAGAATTTATATGTGTATTTTAAAACATTAAATTAGATACCCACTCTGTATGATTACTACGTATTTATTCCGCTTGATTATAATCGAATAGCTGTTTAAATAATCGGATTAACACATTAAATTACATCAAAATATCACTAATATTAGAAGATGTTAGGGCGACAGGGATAGGTCGGCGGAAGGGTTAAAACGTGTCGGTTGACAGTCCGGTGAACTAACCACAGGATTGAGTAGAGATAAAAAGATCCGGATCCGTTTAACGGATCCACGGATAACCTAGTAATTACTAGGGTTACCATGCGTCCGTGTTTCCCCGGACATGTCCTCTTTTTAGGGCCCTGTCCGGGCGGCTATCAAGAAATATGACTTTTTATGCCCGTCCGTTCCCGATCGATCGATACGTTTTTATTTAGTTTTCTCTGTTATATACTATAATGCATTAGTAACCTTACCATTGAGCTAAATATTGCTGGAACGCATGTTTAATTCATTATTCACGGAACAGAGATTACAAAATAGTATTATCATATTATTATTATCATTCTGGTCCGTGAACTTAATGGCAAGGTTACTAAGGTAACCATCGGAGTTTCCGTTTCGGAAGCCATTTTTGTATAAAACGCATAACGGTAATGCGCGTTAAAAATAATAAATAAATAATTATACAACACTTAAAATAAAATAAAACGAAAGATTACAATGTGTATTGTTAAAAGAGAGTGTGTAACTTTTTTTTTCGGATCTGACCCGGATCAGACCCGGATCCAAAGTGAACTATGGAAACCAGCATATGGAATTGTCTTTTGGCAGTGATCGGCTTTTGGATCCGTTCCTTTAAAAGACCCGGATCAGTCGATCAGTTTTTTAGTGAGCGACCCATCTCTAGGACCGAGTTATAAGGTCTCATAAAAAAAAAACGGACGAGTCTTAAGGGCTCTTTTGCAGTGCAATGAGTCTCGGACCCGCAGCGGGAGCTGTCCCCCATGCGTTCGCCCGCCGGTGTAATCTTAATGGGATCGAATCGGCGGTTTACAAACTTCGACAGTCTTTGAGGCCCATGGTTACAGAAGTGAACCGCAAGACCAGTCGGCCGCACTAACCATACTTATCTAATAATGATCCCTCCTTCTTCGAAAACTCATAGCTATTCCTATCTCTTATTAGTATAATTATATGTAGGTCTACTGTTGGTGATATCATATATTTAGCAGCACTTGCGTTTACATCAAATTTCATCCGAAAAACTAATCGATTCAAATAGCTGAGGTGTTAAAATTATATCAGGTACATTTGTACCGCCCATTTGCCCTTCAGCGTTCCCAATCGCCCCCGGGAACGTTAGCACCCACCTAAAGCTTCTCACCGCCCCTCGGCGGGCGATAACGACCCCGTTGAGAACCTATGTTTTAGATGATGGTAATCTGGACGTCACTGTCATGTAAGTTCGATAGAAACAAGGAACTCACGTAATGAACTAACTCAACTTCAATTGGCATAAAAAGAAACAGTTTGTAAGAGACAAGGTACACATTTTTAAATAACAACTTCTCAACCACTACACTCCATCAGCTTTGTAATTTTAAGACACAGCACCGTCACACCACGGAGAACAACAACATAGGAGAGTCAGATTTAAAAACACATAATATTCATGGATTTAGATCTACGTTTATTTTTTAAAGTATTATAATAATAATAATAATAATAAGTCTTGTATGGCGCATACAAGTGCAATACAGTTTTTTTTCTATGCGCTGTCGACAGACAACGAATAATAGACGGAAATTTATGTATATATAATATATATTTATATATATATATATATATTATAACAGGATTCACGAACCATGATCCACTGTCTCTTGAGACATAAGGGGCCATTTTACACGTACATAAATAAGCTTTATGTTCAGAAATGCAATGTACAGCAAATGCAATTGTCAGACGCCACAAACATTCCTTAAACCGTTATACATAAAGAATGTGAAAGCGTCAAGAGACTTAATAACTATTAGCAATTTTAATAATAGTCCAATGACGAAGCTGAATGTTTAGACACGACCGTTTTGACCAGCACAGTGTTTAGCCGCCTTTCACCGGGATTCGTACCCGGGACTTTCGGTACGCTAACAGAGAGCTAGATAAGCCACAGTGTCCTTTGTGTAAGCGCAGGGCGGTATAATATTATGTATTGAATGAGCGTCCGTAACATTACAAGAATAAGAGAATAAGCAGATGTAAATATTTTTAAAAGTCACAATGACCGATGCGCATTAATAGCGGAGGAAAAAGTATGCGTTAAAACAGTCTATTTAAGTAATATAAAGAATTGATTAGTATTAAATGATAAGAAATACAAGACCTTCTGTTTTCGAATCTCACAATGCTGCGGACTCGGATAGCTAGACTTTTGCCAAATGACTTAAACAAGCATTGCTTAAAAAGTAAATAATGATGGGATATATATATATATATGCCTATTTATATTATATCATAATATATCCCATATATATATATATATATATATATAAAGGAATCACGAAACATAATATGGAAAAGATTAGATTTTTTCCCCAGCTATAAATACTACGGGATTGAATGGCTTGCTCAATGCTACTACCAGCTATTTGTATATGATCAAGTGTGTAAATAACAAACATCACGAACAGTGTAGACGTGGAACAAAAGAATAGTAGGTCACGGTTCATACAAGAAACACTTTCTAAATAAACCAATAGGCTACATAGAGAAATATTATAATAACCAAGGTCATGCTTGACTGAAAAAAAAATTATCTACATCTATGGCTAGATGAATATAATTATTTAATCTTTGTGCTGTTAATCCTGATCAAATTACAGAAGAAGAAATCGATAATCTCGATTAATCTACTTAGTCCGTCTCTTCATTTTTTTTTCAAATGCATATCTTTCGACTATTTATCCCTTAGGAGATTCCATAACTACGTCAACAATTTTTGGGCAATTTATTTTTACTACCCTCCGCCTTGTCAATAATTGTCTAACTTTGACAGAACCCCCCCCCCCCCCTCCTAAATAGTAACTATAAATTTTTATCTGCTGGCTTTTATATTTAAAATCGAATAGAGATCGGCGGGTGCAAAAAAATATTAAATCATAATCATTTTACGTTTCACTATTAATATCCCAGTGGGCATATCACGTGTTTTTCCACGTGTATTCGTGATTTCAACTTTTTTTCCCCGTCGATAAGACGTGGTGTGCCCACTGGGATCTTGATACAAAGCTTGTTATTCACACACACATAAATTGCACAAGTCTCCCCCCATCCCTCCCACCACAACCTGTACTATGAACTCCCCTTTTATATTGTTCAGAGCTGTAAAAAAGAGAACAGGCCTTTACGTAGGCCACGCAAAGTTGGCGATTCAGTAACATATATGATTTTTAATAGTATATGGCTGTTGACGGGTGAATGGGTGTATTCAAACGCTCGACTAATTTCAATTTGTTTGATAAATTATTATTTTTTTAAAATAAAAAGTAACACTGTTGACGTCAACTTTCTTGCCCCCCCCCTTCTTTCTTTCCCCATATCAACAATTGTCAAACTTGTTCATGTCCCGTCCCCTCCCTTACTTTGTTGGCATAATGAATGGATGGACGACACCCTTTATGTTAGAATATTTATATTTTCAAATGCATATTTGACACAAACAGCAACAACAAAATATTACAAAATATACCCAGCACAGCATACCAAGTCGTATCGACGGGGGAAACAACGTGGAATCCATGAATTCTCGTGGTTTCCACGTTGATTTCTCGTCGATACGACGTGGTGTGTCCGCTGGCTATGTAGGTTATATATGAAGTTATATCAACAATACATTCGATAATTTAAAACAATTTTGTTCTATAAAGTAAAATGAAAATGATATATAGTTACAGGTTTTATCTGTCAGGTTCCACAATATCCAAGTATATCAACTCCGTACTATTTACATTTCTTTGTTTATATGGGAAGTGCATTATAAAAATATATAAATCTGTACTGGCTAAAATCGAAACCGGACCCAAAGCTAACATTCTGAGAAATAGCAATACTGAAACTAGGTTAACTGCTTTAAAAAAAATGTGTGTTAACGCTGTACCGTAGGGAAAAGAAAGTTTATTTTTAACTCAATGCGGATACGTCTACTGCATTCACTCCCCCTGAAACGTTTCATACTATCATAGTGATAAGTAAGTTGGTTTGCTGGCTTTTGACTTGTGTATCAAGCAGTTATTAAGTTGGAGCCTACTGCTATTATTAAAAACGTTATGTAGCTCATGTTGACTAGAACAACTGGTTTTCCCAATGAGATATAAATAAATAATGTTCCCTATACAATGTCTTGATGTTATACAAATCTATGTGGTGAAAGGGAAAGTAGGGTTTTTATATAAACATACTCGTGAACTTAATGCCACTGCAAGATCATTGTGAATTCTGGCATTTGAATGAATGTATGATGAGACAGCATCTGAACTAGGAATTATGACAGCAGTTTGGTCGTTGACGGTGAATGCTGATAATTCATTGTCTCATCCATATTGTCAATTTCATAGCCTGTAGGGAATGTAGTTCCAAGATATTCTGAAGCTTGACATCAAATCCATTCAGATCTGTTATATTAAAGCCAGGCGCTCTAGCAATAGATGTCGGCTCAGTCTGCCGTAAACTTAAATTTGGGTGGAGCTTCATGAATTCATTATACAAATCTTTACCCGCCATTTTAGTTTTACTGAAAGCATGTAGTAAATTATTAGCCTCAGCGAACTGATACCATAATTGCATCAGGTCCTTTCTTGTGATTGCAAACATCATTCCCTCAAGCATTTGTATATGCTTGACAAGATCTTCCTCGACTTCAGGGGGCATACTTGTTGATCTCCCTATGACCTTTACTCCATATTTTGCGTATTTGTTTTTACTCAAAAGATGACGAGTTAAAGTGGGTTTGGATATCCCATACATCTTAGAGCATTCATTTATACCACAGATTCCCTCTTTTAATAAGAGAAGAGCCTTTTTCATAACATATTCTGACCATACATTTGCCTGTTTTATGAAAAGAAAATGTAAGAATCCACTGTAACATAGTGAAATACATTTGTATAGCTAGCACGTTAAAGTTTTAAAATATTATAAACAGGTAAAAATAAGGGTACGAACTCACCAGTTCCTAACTATAAGTGTCTCGAAATGTCAGCTTTTATATTCTATATATTAAGGGATGGTCAAGTGGGAAGGTGAACGGGGGGGGGGGAGGGAGGAACTTCGATAACCTGTCCAAAACTAGCCACCCCTCGAGACGTCGAAAAGGCACTCACTGCTTCCTACCCACCGAGTCTCGGAGCCTCTCGGCAGTGCAATGATCCTCAGAGGCGTAACACCAGCTGTTCCCCATGTGTACTCTTAAGGGGAGCGTAACGGTGGTTTACACACTTCCCCAGACTCGTGGGTACAGCAGTGACTCAACAGTTCCAGAAACTGCGAATTTATAAATAGGTTTTATTATGCGTTATGATATAATCAATTCACAAAGTCTATTGCGGCTAAAACGTACCACTGCGGGTAATTAGTACCGTTACGTATTGCCCTCAATAGTGTGGTACGATTTAGCCCACTCAGATGTAACATTGTTTTCTACTTCTATGTTTTGTTGGCAATACAATATATATTAAATTATAGCCTACTTATTAATTAAGAAGACTGGGTAGCCAGCACACATAACAAGTATAAACAAGCTATGTTTTACCAGACCTACATAGTACGAATAGAGGCAATGGTCAAAATAACATCAACTAGTGTTAAAAAAAACATAAATCGTGGTTACCGCTTTTTATTCTTGTCAATGTATCTTTTATGGAAGTCCTAATTAATGTGCTCGCATGTTTTGACGGGCTTAAATCGTAATTAAAACCGGTCAAAGTATGTAAAACGGCAGAGGTACGAATTACACACCGGTACGAATTACCCTACTCTCCCCTAAATGTTAACCAAATAAGTAATTGTAATGAATATTTATTATTTCGACATGTTTATATAGCTCAGTGCCAAACAGTGCACTTATCTATATTTAAAAGTCCGCACTTTCTTCGACAATTGACTTGATCACTCCATATATTTAGAGAGCTCAGTGGCAGGAAACGAGAAAATGGTGGTGGATTTCAATCCATTTCAATAATTTATTTGACTAAATTTATTTTAAAAGTCTCTATAATGTATATACTATATATTCATATAAGCTGGCTTCCCTCTGTTATAGGTGCCTGAATAACTGCGCCCCGGATTATCTTCGCTCTTGTATGGAGCTCTACACCCAGTCCCGCCCACTTCGTTCGGCTTCTGACGCGCTTACTCTGCGGATCCCTCGTGTGAGGCTAGTGTCCGCTGGCGAACGTTCATTTTCCTACGCAGGACCGTCCGCTTGGAATCACCTCCCATTACAGCTTCGCCAGAGCCCTAGCTATAACACATTCAAGAGCCGGCTGAAGACTCACCTATTTCGTCAGCAGAATTAGCGTATTACTACATATTTCGTTGTCTGTCTGTATTCTGTAACTGTCGTCTGCGCATAGAACTGTAACAAACGGGATATGCGCTATATAAGCACCGTTATTATTATTATTATTATTATTATTCTATTTAATAGACTTTAAAAGTAAGTAAGGAATCATAATGCAAAAGTAACATCAACTATCACATTTGAAGTGCATAGAAAGGGCGAGAGTGAAAGGAATGTGGGGGGTGGGAGAAGCCGAAATTTGTTTTTGCGCCTCTGCAAATATACATGAATAATAAGTTCTGAAATAATATTTACTTTGTGCACACAAACACAAATTATAAAACAAATGTGACCCGTAGGGTTAAAATCCTAAGTGCACTGACTAGATATGTTGTTTTGAAATATTATTTTTTACCTTTATTTGTAAGTTGGGAGGGAGGGAGGGAGGGACGCAGGGAGGGAGGGAGGGAGGGAGGGAGAAAGAGAGAGAGAGGGAGGGAGGGAGGGAGGGAGAGAGGGAGAGAGAGAGGGAGGGAGGGAGGAAGGGAGGGAGGAGAGAGAGAGAGAGAGGGAGGGAGGGAGGAAGGGAGGGAGGGAGGGAGAGAGAGAGGTAGAGAGAGAGAGAGAGAGAGTCATGTCTAATTCACTTTTGGTTGGTGCCCTAATGAGTTGTGTGAAAGATAAAGTATTTTGGTTGTTGGAAGTGCAGTGTTGTTCTGGTTGAGATTTGTTTTAGGGATGACTTCTTTAAATAAAGTTTTATATTGTTATTACCTGTTTATAACTTTCTCTTGTTCTCTCTTAATGTGGTAAGATAGTTTACTTATTTTTATTATTCTGTCTATTTATAAGTAGTTATTGGATCCTTATTATTTAGACTGAAGTCGTCTTGTCCAAGATAGTGTAAACATGGTAACCCCTTCCTTCCTACACAAAGAAATCAACAACCCACCTAAAATTAATGTTAGTGAACATTGAAAAAAATATTTAAAAACATAAGTGTATAATAAAAACAAAGAATAAAAAAGGCTTTACAATAAAGCTTATAAATATTACACTTTAAAACGTGTGATATCGTAAAAACAAATTAGCAAGCTCAGTGAAGAAATACTATATTCAACGCATGTACTTTTACAAGTTAAACATAAAATTAACTGAGGTAAAAATGAGAAATATATTCTCTCTTTGACACCAATCACCACTGTATTGTAGGTGTGATGATTTAAAATATATATAGTTATTTTGGTGGGACATAATTTGTATAATCTCTAACCCGGTGTTAATGTACAGAATAAACGAGTGACGTTTTACGATAAAAACAATGACGTGGGAGTTAGATTGAACGTAGCGTACATTTGAAGATAAAGACAGACGACCTAGGAATTTGGTAGTGGAAAGACGTGTTTTAGACTAGGCTATATAAACTGTGATGTATTTGAATTCATCTTGTACATAAATTGCATTAAATATTGAGTTCTCATTTCTACTAAAAGCCGGCAGTTTGTTCATTGATTATTATTGTATAATGTGATCTCCCTGAGAGTTGTTAACATAATATCTACAAAATAACGGTCACATTATTTGGCGCCCAACTAAAATTCGGAAGCTCAAGGTGAATTCGGAAGCCCAATGTGGAATATTGAAAATCAACGGAGAATGTTGAAGGAGAATCAAGGTGAATATTATTGAAAATCAATTTGAAAGAAAGCCTACAATATATTGTGAAGCACAGCTTAAAGAATACCGCAAATGAACGTTTCTTACGAATAAAAGAAGACTAAAATTAAATGTGAAGAAATATCGACGAGAAAGAAAATTTGACGGTTTAACAGTATAGCCTAGCACGTCTTGGAAATAAGCGCTACCAGTACATAACGGTGTACATGAAGATAGAAACGGAAGTTTATGTATGTTACCAAGCAAGTCGGTTAAAAAGGACACTAGAAAATTGGAAGGCGTCTCGGATACATTTTAAAAGTATCGAAAGTGGTAACAATTATTGAAACAATAGTGAAGCTGTGGTTAATAGGACAAGCTAAGTTTGTCAAGTGAAGAGATTAAAAAAGAATCTCCGTAGAACTAGTAAATGGTTCGAGAAAAGAAGAATACTTCAGAATAGTCACAGAACTAGAAGTCAGTTCAGTACAGTAGCAGAAGTCAAGTGAAATTGGAAGTAAAAAGAAACTTCAACAAAGTGAAAGGATTGTAAAACTTATGAATTAACGAACACACGAAGACTTTGGGCTGAAATAACCTGTGTGGTGGAGGATCATTTCGAGTCTGGAACCTGGGATTCGGAGACGGAAGGAAAAGGAACGCGTTTTTTAAGATAAGTAAACTGGTGTATACGTTATGTTGTAGTATAGTATATGCCTAGATTTTTCTTGTGAAATCACTGGCATGTATTAGTTTCTTTTAGGAATTTTGTGTATACACTTATTGAAAAGTCCCTGTAAGTCAGGTTAGTTGAAAAAGACTTTTCATAAGTGTATATTACATAATATATGTTAGATTGTATAGTCTTGTATGCACAGTGTTATCATATTGTTTATATATTTGTCATAGTAAATTTTTTGTGAATCTCTAGTCTCATCTACTATCTGTGGTGTTCTTATTTTTATATGTATTGATTATTATATTGCTATTTATTTTATGCATATTCTAATATTGCTTCCATTTTAAATTATATTAGTTTGTTGTAGGTATATATTTATTAATTGAAAATGGAGGGGTCCTCAGTGGACATATTAGCAAATTATATAAGTTGTGGTAAGGAGTTGGGATATGCTGGTAAGGAATTGGATGAGTGGGCGGAGAGAAAATATAGAGAGCAGTTAGAAAGATTAGAAAGGGCTAAAGATAAAGATAAAGAAAGAGAAGAAAGGGCTAAAGAAAAAGCTAGAGCTGATGAGATTGAGCTAGAGAGATTAAAACAAATTGATAAAGATAAGGAAAGAGAAGAGAAGGCTAAAGAGAGGGAGGAAAAGGAGAAAGATAGAATTTTTCAGTTAAAAAAGTTAGAATTGGAGGCTAAGAATAATACTTCAAATGTAAACATTGGAGTCACTAGACCTGTTGTTGACCAGGAAATGGCTATTAGAAATAACATGTGTAGATTTACTTTCCAATTATTTAATGAAAAGGATGGTTCTATTGATACATTTCTAAAAAAATTTGAAATGGAAATGGAGAGACAAAATTTTTCTTCATGTTATTGGTCTGGACTACTTGGAAAATCCTTTACAGGAGATATTCCATCAAAAATTTGTATGGAACAATCAGATTATGCATCTGTCAAGGAACAATTGTTAAGACATTTTGGAAGTACAGAGGAGGCTTATAGAAAGAAATTTTTTGAAATGACTTTATCAAAGGAAGAAGATCCAAAAAGTTATTTTGACTCATTGACAAGTGCTATGGACAAATGGCTAAAATGTGCTAAAATAGAAAAATCATTTGAGGAACTGAAGAATTTTATTATTAGAGATAAGGCAATATATTCACTCGATAAAAATCTCAAAGCATTCATTCAGGAGAGATCTCCCAAGACTATAGAAGAAATAGTTGACCTGATTAGGAACTATAAATTAGCTCATCCCATGGCACCTACTTCTAAAGGAGAGGATTACCAGGATATAATATGCTTTGCTAAAGGCAATGATAATTTTCAAAGAGGAAGACAATTATCAAGGAGCAAGATGAAGTGTGGTAATTGCGGAAGAAATAACCATGTTACTAAGGATTGTAAAGATAAGAGAGATAACACATTGACATGTTTTATATGTAAAAAGAAAGGACATATAGCAAGAAATTGCTTCAGAAGGTCAAATTCTGCTGGAAACAATAATAATAATAATAGATCTCAGGGATATACACAACAGAGAGATCACAACTCCAGATTTAATCAGAACAGGAATCATTGTGGAGCTGTGTTATCAAGAAGCAAAGGAATAAAGTTTTTTCCAGGATATGTGGGATTAATACCAGTTTTTGCAGTTCGTGACACAGGAGCCTCTGTCATTGCAATAAACAGCAAATATGTTCAGTCAAATCAATACACTGGTGAGGTAGCAGATTGTACATCATTTGATGGAAGAGTGATTAAATTGAGGTTGGCCTACATTGATATTAGGACACCATATATTACAGGTAGAGTACTGGCTCATGTTATAAATGATGCACCAATTGATTTAATTATTGGAAATGTTGAATCAGTTAAAGAATGTACTAGAGAGGAAATAGAAGCATGGGAATTTAATAATAATCAAGCACAATGTAATGTGATTAATGAATGTAAAGCAAGCAATACTGAAGAAAGTCAGACAATGGTGAATAATGAAAAAGACACATCAGTTGATAGTGAATCATTACTGAATGAAAACTTTAATTTGGAAAAATTCAAAAAGGAACAAAGAGAGGATACTACATTGAATAGACTATTCAAATCTACAGAGAAAGGAAATACTAATAAAAATAGTGTATGCAAAGTGAAAAATGATACACAACTATTAGTCAGAGAGATACTCATAAATGGCAGACAAGTGGAACAGATAGTTGTACCATATAAATATAGAACAGAAATAATGACTAATGCTCATTCTATACCATTGGCTGGTCATATGGGAGTTGGCAAAACCAAAAACAGAATAATACAACATTACTTTTGGCCTAAAATGTCAAAAGATGTGAAAAGATTTGTTAAACAATGCAAAGTGTGTCAGATGAAAGGATCTGGAAGTAATTTTACCAAAGCACCAATACAAACAGGAGTGACTGCAACTAGACCATTTCAGAAGGTAGCCATAGATATCATTGGTTTGATGCCTATTATGTCTAACAGAGGACATAGATATATTCTTACATTGATTGATATATGTTCAAGGTATGCAGAGGCAGTACCATTAAAGAAAATTGAATCTACAGATATAGTGCAAGCATTATATTTAATATTTACTAGAATTGGATTTCCTGAAGAGATAATATCAGATAGAGGAACTCAATTTACATCAAAATTGACTAAGGAATTTATGGAAACATTTGGAATAAAGCAGAAGTTTACAACACCCTATCATCCTCAATGTAATGGAATGTGTGAGAGATTTAACAAAACTCTTAAGGAAATGTTGTCAAAAGTCAGTAATGAGGATCCAAAGAATTGGGATTTAGCAATTCCATCAATTTTATTTGCATATAGAGAAACTACTCATGATAGTACAGGTTTTTCACCATTTGAATTGATATATAGAGGTAATTCAAGAGGTCAGCTTGAGAGAATTGATGCAAAAATAAAATGTCATAGGCATAAGAATGAGACAGAAAAAGAATTTTGGAGGGGTTATTTTTCTAATGATAAATCTGTGGTAGATTGGAAATTGGACAAAATTAATCTTGAGAAAAAAGAAGAGGAAAGAGAAAAAAAGGTTCAATTAAATAAAATGAATCTAGGGATGAAAATCATGGAGTTAAATAATGAAGATAGCTTATGTGATAATGTTGTTGATGTAGTTAAGAAAGATGATATAGAAAATGAAAAATCAAAAATCTTAAGTGGAGAACCTAAAGTTTTATTGGAAGAATCTAAGAATTTAAATGAGGATTCTATTTGTAGGAGTATATTGGATGAATCAAGGATTGTTATTGAAGAGCTAAAGGAGATAGTTGAAGAACAAAAGGTCATATTTGAAACATTAGACTTAAAGGTCGTAAGAGAAGTTAGGATACAAATAGAAGAGGCACATATTAGAAAAGAGTCAGAGATCATTAGTAAAGAGTCAGTGGTTACTATGAAAGAGTCATTGGAAGTGATAGATAAGAATATAGTTCATGCAATGATTGAGAAAGAGAAACACTTAGAAATGAGTGATGTGCATAATGAATTTAATGATAAGTGGTTATTGGATAAGGTTGATACAAGAGTATTAAATGGTAAGTCAGTACAAGACAGTGTACTAAAGGATTGTCAGAAGGACAATATGGGAATTGATGATTGTCAGATGGGAGAAATGGCAATTATAGATAATCAGGATATGTTATGTGAAGATTGTGAAGAGGAGAAGATAAAGAGGTTTGATATGTTGATTGAAGATGGTCATAAGGAGAAAGATGATTTTAAGTTGTGTAGAGAGTGTTTTGAGAAAAATGAAGTGAAGTTTGTGGTGATGGAGACAAATGAAAAAGAGAAAGTGATGGAAATAGATAAAGGTGAAGAAAACATATGCTGTGAATTAGTGTTATTGAAAAGAGAAAAAGATGTAAGTGGTATGTTGGAAAGTAATTGTGGGAGTTTGATTAAGAGTATGTCAGAAAAGGGTTGTAGAAGAATGAAGGTGAGTCAGGAATTGGTTAGGTTTAAATCTTGTAGTATCAGTAAAAATACTAAAAGAGTTGGTGAAAGGTATTTGTTTAAATCTGATAGACCCAAGGTTTTTGTAAAGAAAAAAATGGTAATTTATGAATTATTATTTCAGAGGATTGACTTAGTTTTGACTATGCATTGGACTGGTTTATGGTGAATGGATTTGTGGTATAATTATGGCGTGGAAAAATATATATATTCTGGTTTTGTAGTGGTGAGGAACAAGAATTGAGAATATCTATGATACAATACTATAGATTTGGTATAATAGTATGTAAATAGTAAATGGAAAACACTCATGGTTATTAAAGTGGTTGAAAAAAAAGGTGACTAATTTGTTGTCTAGATGTGGTGTTTAAGGTGTGTTGTTTGATACGTAATCACCAGTTTGAAACGCGGTTAAAAATTATTTTTCATGTAAATATAAAGTATAGATACGGTGTTAATGAAATATTGATTTTTTCCAAAGGTTCTGGATGAGAAATGGTTCTACAACTGAAGCACGGTGATTCAAACACAACGTACCATTTGTAAGTGAGAGATGTTCTATCACGTCCTCACATTATCGTGAACGGTTTTTATGGACACCATATCAAACGCAACCATGAAGACATCATATGAAGAGTACATTTATGGTGCTGACATGGAATCGAGGTCTTGTCATCGCTATATCAAGGTATATTGACATTATCAACATGGAATCGAGGTCTTGTCATCGCTATATCAAGGTATATTGACATTATCAACATGGAATCGAGGTCATGTCATCGCTATATCAAGGTATATTGACATTATCAACATGGAATCGAGGTCTTGTCATCGCTATATCAAGGTATATTGACATTATCAACATGGAATCGAGGTCTTGTCATCGCTATATCAAGGTATATTGACATTATCAACATGGAATCGAGGTCATGTCATCGCTATATCAAGGTATATTGACATAATCAACATAGAATCAAGGTCATGTCGTTGCATGATTAAGGTACATTTACATTGTCAACGCAGAATGAAGGTCATGTCATCAACATATGGAGGAATCAACAGATCAACACATTATTGATAACATTATAAATTTTTTTTTTGGGTTTATGAACAATTCAACACTATATTGATTACAGACAGATAGCTCGTGGTTAAGTATTAAATGGTAAATGCATTGTAATTATTGTTGTGACATTATTGGAACTATTTTATCAAGGTGTTGAAACTCTACAGGATGGATAATCTACAAAGGACCTATGAAATATTCAATGAATGTATTGTTGGACGTTCAGAAGAGGAAGGTTGCAATGATATTACATGGACCAGTATGAACTGTTATGTTTTCGGATTTGATGATATTTATACTATTGGTTTGTGTATTCTATCAATACAGGACAGGATATACTGTGGAACCTTATGGACCCATATGTATTATATGTATTATGGACCTATTAGTGAAAGTTATTGGTTAACATATATTGGTGAATACGTTGGTTTTGTTATATGTTATTTGTGTTGCATAACATGTTTTGATATAAATTGGGATAATTGTAATTTTTCATATAGTTCTAGTTATTGAAGAGATATATATTTTATCAGACTATTTGACGGAGATAAGAATTTTTTTTTATATAGAAATTTGTATGACAAATTTAAAGGGTCGATGGGGGAATGTGATGATTTAAAATATATATAGTTATTTTGGTGGGACATAATTTGTATAATCTCTAACCCGGTGTTAATGTACAGAATAAACGAGTGACGTTTTACGATAAAAACAATGACGTGGGAGTTAGATTGAACGTAGCGTACATTTGAAGATAAAGACAGACGACCTAGGAATTTGGTAGTGGAAAGACGTGTTTTAGACTAGGCTATATAAACTGTGATGTATTTGAATTCATCTTGTACATAAATTGCATTAAATATTGAGTTCTCATTTCTACTAAAAGCCGGCAGTTTGTTCATTGATTATTATTGTATAATGTGATCTCCCTGAGAGTTGTTAACATAATATCTACAAAATAACGGTCACAGTAGGAGTAGATATCTTGTATCATCCTTAGCATCCCTTAGATAAAAACGTTTCTGCAGCTTCGTGCATATAATGCCAGCTCATCTGATTCAGGACGTACTTGTGCCTTCCCATTCCAGCATCTATCAAGTTCGGACCTCAGATGTCAAGATATGCCAAATTTTCATTCTTGGTTTCATACCTCTTTTCCCCATATGCTCTCTCAGCCATTCAAGGTGTAAATCTTCAAAGGGCATCTCCTCCAGCAGAAGCTCCACAACAGTCAGCCCTAAGGAATAGACGTCGGCTATCATCATTTGATCCGCGTAAAGACGCTCCCCGCGCAGTACTTCCGGGGCTGAATATCTTGGGGTGTCGATGTTTCTGACATAGGCCGCGGCGCCGCTGGATAACACAGTTTCCTCTCAGACTTAGGAATACTTAGACCGAAATCTGTCAGCTTTGCTATAACTGGAAATCTGGACTTTGTGGCTTCTTCTTCTTTAATGTTGTTTAGCAGGACATTGGCCGGCTTCATTACTTCCTCCACACCGAGTACCGCGGGATATCCGGGCTCTCGCCAGTGCAATGAAATCTTGGACGCGCACCAGATCTATCCAAAGTTTAACCAGGTCGGAAGTGTTAAAATAGTATATTGGACAATGTACTTACCAAAACAGAAACAAAATAAAAAATTTCGTACACTATTATATTTCTTTCTCATTGCCAAAAGCTTTTTTTTTTAATATAGCAATCGAAACATATCAAAATTATAGAACAATGAAAATTAATGAAATAATATTAACTTTAAGAAACATTTGAATTATGTACTTTTTTTTAGGTCCACGTTTGTGACAAAAAAAGCACCAGAAGAAGTCTCATCATAGTCTAATATTGCACTGTTCATTTCCTGTTGTCGAGGATGGACTTGATAAAGTTCTTGCTTTTATGTGGACTTGTAGCCAGTCTTGAACAGAATGGGATTCACCTCTGCTTGCAAGGTCTAATTCTTTTACCAAGCCTGTGATTGCAAAGAAAAAGAAGCCTCTGTTGCTCTCTGCACTTTGCTTGTAATCTTCTCGACCTTTCTGCGAGCGAAGAGCCGTATTTCGATTCTGGGTGCGCCCCTTAATTCTGCTTGTCAGCTTCTCTAGTATGCAAAACGTGACTAGGTAAGAAGGCCATCATTCATTTTCAGTGCTCTAAATTGCCTTTCAGTAGTAGATGCTCCGCTATAAGGAACTCGGTAAAATTAGGTATATTTTTAGATACCTTTAGTCTCCTTTATATATATCACAATTGTTATAAACTATAGAATGTAGTCATGCTGTTCTCTACCACTCTGAAAGGTACATTATGAAAGGCGATACAAATACAAAATAATTGCATAGTATGTATATTTATAATATTGCTGTTACGGTGTTATTTCAATTCAACATAAATGCTAAAGGATTTACGTTCAAAACATTTACCAACTTAACCTTATAGAGCTCATCGTTAATTTAACGTAATTTAAATGTATTTATCTTTGAGCGAAAACTGGTCTTGAAGGGTTAATCAGCATAAATCTTGTTGGTTCTGCGACTGAATGATGCAAGGTCTTGGGATATGGGTCGTTCTTTTACGTTCCCATTCCAGCATGTATCAAGCCAATTTGTGACCTCAGATGTCAGGATATGCCAATTCTTCATCATTGGTTTCATACCTCTTTTCCCCACATGTTCTCTCAGTTGATCAGGGCGTACGTCTTCAAAGGGCATCTCCTCCAGCAGAAGCTCAACAACAGTCATCCCAAAAGAATAGACATCAGACATCTTCCTTTGATCCACTCCAAGCAGTTCCCTGCGCAGTACTTCAGGAGCTGAATATCTTGGAGTGCCAATGATACTGTCAGATACCACACTGGATGCCGAAGTTCCTGTCCTATACTTGAAAACACTTAGACCAAAATCTGTCAGCTTTGCTTTAACTGGAAACTTAGAGTCTGATGTTTCTTCTCCTTGAATATTGTTTAGCAGGACATTGCCCGGCTTGAGATCACAGTGAGCTATTTGCATCTTGTGGAGATATTCCAGTCCGTTGGCGATGTCTCTCATTATTGAAATCCTTTCATTTTCTAGGAAATCGACCTGAAAGTTATGATAAACAAATATCAATTAAATTGAAAGCATTATTTTTTAAATAATAGAGCAACAAATTCATAATTTATAAAATAGAACAAAATATTTCCTAACTACTATTAAAAGTAAAGTATCCCTTCGGACCAAGTTGATCCATAGGGCATGTGAAGCAGCATTCACAAGTGTCTTTGGCCACGGCATACTAGGCCATTGTGTGGCCAGCACTATGCATAGCAGCCTTTACTTTACCCCAACTAAGGTCAGGTTTCTATTAGAGCTGGGTAGACTTCGGTACACCCTCCAGACCCTGGAAAAAATCCTAACCTGCGCTTTTCGGCCATTAAAAACTGATGCGTTCAACTCGTTCAGCTAAGAAATACGAATAAGCAAAATACCATAGTTACATACCATTTTTATATGCAGTGCCTCGTGCAGACTTATGTCCATATACTCCATAACAATTGTCAGGTGTGGAAGTTCGTTGCAGGCCCCCAGAAACTGCACGACATTGTGATGGTCAAGTTCGCAGATGATGAAGATCTCTCGTTCAAACTCCCGCAGATTTTCCTGGGACATGCTTTTGTGTCTCAACAGCTTGGCAGCAACCAGCTGACCTCCGACCCACTCGGCCATTTGTACTTCCCCGAAATCGCCGTGCCCGATTCTCTGGATGAACTTGAGCTCCTTGCAGCTGATGATGGTTCCTTTATAGGGCTCGATGGCCTTTTTGGACGTTCGCTGTTGGGCGTCCCAATGAGCTTGGCTACTTTCCTCCAACCATTTTCGTATCCGAGCTTCTCTTTCGGTTATTTCCAAGAACTTCTCAATGATTTCCTTGGCAGCGTTGTCCTTCTCGTAGATCTGAATGACATCGTCAGGAATATCATCCTCCTGTGTAAAAATGATTGTAAAGTAAAAAACAAACAAAAAAACACCTAAACTTGTAGATTAGGATAAAGTATTGTAATAAATCCAACACATCCTTCTAAGCTCAGAATTCCCAACCCAATTCAAATAACACAGTTTATCATTTACTAGAATCGATTTCCAAAACTAGACTATCTAAGACATACATTATGGCACCCCACGAAGAAGCAACATAGGTAAAAAGAATGCACAGTAAAGAAAGAAAAGAAGCAACTCCAACATATGCCTATCAATATGATTGAAATTTACTGCAAGAGGTTTGAAGAGCTCTATAGGCTGGACGAAAGAGATGGAGTAAACCAGTTAGGAAGATAGTGTTGTGTAGTACGCATAGGTGCAAGATGTACTACAAACCCGGACAAATGTACATACAATGCATTAAACACATACATATTACACATAAATATTGCACTCTCCTAAAGAACCCGAAACATAGCACCTTTTTTTTATAGATAATTCACCTAACACTTACAACAGTTTTACTTCGGCGGGATAATCATTCCGAAAAATTCAACTATAACATGTCTTTTGCTGTCTATTAGCTGTCCGCAAACAAATCACTAACGTAATCGGCCAATATGAAGACCTGCTCACCGAAATCAAGAGAAGGAAACTGGGATGGTACGGGTACATTGCGAGATCTAGGGTATTGCAAAGACTATCCTTTGGGGCACAGTATAGCGAGGACAAAAATAAGGCATACTGATGGGAGGACGATGTAAGAGTGGACCGGCCTGTCATTTTATTAACTCCCAAACAGCTGCACAAGAATTTGACAACTGGTGAGCTATATTATTGCAACCGTCAGCAATGGTGCCCTAACCACCTATTTACGGATTATGGGATAGATGAAGTTGAAGTAAATTTGTTCTTTAATAAATTTAAGTAATACATTAACATATTTTACAAGATTTATGACTGTATAACATATAACTATAATGCTACTACATGCTTACGAAGTTTAGAGTCTTCAAACGCCTCAACAGCTCAGCATGAGGATTCCCTTTAAATGCGCACCAAGGCAGACCAACTCTGTCCAGCCGCCTGTTGAGAGTGTTATCGATGTATTTTCTGTCTTTTCGAGGTATCGGCACGCTGCCTAATGGTTTGCCTACTCTGTTGTGTCTTCTGTTGTACTCATTGTCTACGTAATGGGTGCTGGAAATAATCAATATTACATTATATTTTGCACAAGAATTTCTGTTGGAAATAATGAAGCATTTATTTATTTTTGTCCATATAAATATTAAAGTTAATTCTGTTTTTAATAATTCTAATTTCGTTTGGCTACAAGGTTTTCAAATTTTAGATAATGGCACATATTCATGCAATACTTTTGTCATTAGAAATTTATCGCATTTCGAAATGATATATTGTAACTTTCATATGTTCTTTTTGTGTGTTTCCTTAGTTAATTGTTTTTTTTATTTATAATTTTATTTAATGTTCTTTTTCATATGAGTTATTTTTTTACAGCTCTTTGGATTCAATTTACCGTAATATTATAATTATATTATAAACCGTGTAAAGTTTTCAACCATATTCATTAATGTGCTACATACAGACATAGTCTACATAATATAAAAGGTTATTATAATGAAAATCAACAACATCGTCATGGTAGTTCATAAATTCAGCAAATTCTGAAGCATTAAGCTGGAGAATTATGGGGCACGCTGGTCGAGCGGCGATCCGAAGATTCTGGGTTCAAATACTGGTCCAGGCTAGGATTTTTTTCCCGGGACTTGAGGGTGCCCCTGAGTTTACCCAGCGCTGATGGGTACCTGACACTAGTTGGGGTAAAGTTATAGGCGAATGGGCATTGTGCTGGCCACACATCCCCTCGTATGCCGTGGCCACAGAAACTAGTGAACGCTGACTAACCAGCTAATCTAAACTAATCAGTACTAATCAAGGGTACTTTAATTTTACTTAAACTTGAGATTATGGAAATTCTTGTTTCTGAGACTACGCGCGCCATCAGTTAAAACTTCTTGATGAAATAACACATTTTACATTTTTGTCAGTATAGGAGGGTAAAAGGGCAAAATAAAACAAAAAATTTCTAAGAAGAAACTTTCTTACTGAGTTCTGGGATGTGAATTATATCGCTTACTTCCAAGCTGATGACCAGCTCTTCCAAGTCTACGATTCAATGAATTGTCTCTGTAAACTCTGTAAGTGCAATCAAGCAATCAATTGTCAAATAATAGTGGTAACATTGAATTAATATATATATTGATACATATATATATGTATAAAGTAGACTGTGTATTCCGATTTCCATTGGTAAATTTAAAGATACGTGACCTAATTGTCTCATATTTTACTTTTGCGGTCTCGCTTTCTGCAAGTGTCCTCCCTAGCTGAGTGGTAAGCGTATCGGACTACCAAGTGGATGACCTGGGATCGATTTCTCACTGATAACTCTTTTTTTCTTTCTTTTTCTACTTGTTTTTTTCCATAATTTTTTTTTTTTTTTTAAAGATTGTAAAGAATTTTAAGACTTTTCTCAAATATTTTCAGTAAGTAAAATCGAATAATTATGTTTTAGACGCACGCGAGAGACGGGTGTTCGATTCTCAGTCAGGGATAGTTCCAACATTTTTGGTTAGTTATAAAAACATGCTTTTTTAAAATATAATAATCATTATATTTTTTTCAAATTATTACTTCTAGCCTATATCTTTTAGTTTATCATAGTTTATGGTTTATGAAATATTTATCGGTAGCCTATACATGCCTATTTAATTTAGCTGTATATTGTTACGTCCACAATCCCCTTGTGGCCAGAGCTGTGTAGATCTTGCTGATAATTCTCGTTAGTCCTAGGGGAGACTTTAATTATTAGTATTTATGTTTCAGTATTACACGAACTCTTCTTATAGTCCTGGGCACAAATTCAGTATTTGTATTCCAACATTTCCTCTCTTGTAAATTATGGTAGTAGATAAATCTTATAGTAATGTATACAACACAATAGGATAGTAACTTGACAAAGAAGCTTCAGTGTAACTGTTGTTGATAGTTTATTTCAGGTGGTATGTTCAATATATACAATATATCTATTATGTACAGTTAGAATAAAATAGTGCAAACACAAACGTTCAAAGGAACATCTTTTGAAAACTCTCTGTCTTTCAGACAAAACAAATCATTAAATACTATCCGAGTGGTGCAAGGGACAGACCCACTACCAGTAGGGGTGAAAATCATGGTAACATTACAAAACTCATAACAAAACGATATGAACTTCCCCTATTAAATAATGAGTCGTTCCCAGACTCTGAGAATTTGAGATCAACACAGAATCCCAGCATTACCTAGAACCTTTCGTTTTCCTACTAAACGTCCTAATATCGCGTGTAGTAAGAAAAGAGAGAGAGAGAGGAGAATAAACATTGCGTGTTCCAATTCTTGGAAAAACAATATACATGACACGCCCCCACCCAATGAAAGAAATAATGTACCATAATTACCCAAGTAATACTCAACATGGTACATTTTTCGTACTTAACACTATCGTTTTAATAACCAACAATCAATGGAAGATTATTAGACAATTTAAGCAAACATGGCTCACTGGCACAACTAAATTATAAAAAGTGTCACTACCCAATGGTAATTGTGATTATAACGTGATGGACAAATATTTCACCGTTAGTATTAATATTAACTAATGTCTCAACAAGTACAAATAATTCAAAAATATTCTAGTCATTCTCATTTTAACTATGTACAGTTGTGTGGATTTCCACCAAAAATTTGCAAAAAGTTTTAATCTATTAAACAAATATAACATTGCTCAAACTCTTGTCAATTTCCAACAGTTTACTTCTAATATACAAACCAAAAGATAAGTAATACATAACTCGAATCAAACTATAGGTTACTTCCCCTTTAACTTACAGTGTCAACTTGACATTAACAGGGTGCATACCTAAGATGATGATACTTCCCCTTTTCTCAAATACGAGGAGAAAATACACTCTAGTTACGATTACTACAGTAATCTAAATATTAAAATGTAATCCACTATTATGCGTTTTTGGCAAATTTAAAAGTTTAATATAAAAGATTGTTCAGGGTTGAATGAGTGCACACCTTTAGGTACCTTTGTTTCCCTCCATTCCCGGATATATGGAATATATAACAACCTATACAACATAGTGAATATCCACTAGTTTTTCCCATTCTATTACCATGATATAACAATTTAGCAATAGATTTCCAATATTATCTATTAATTTATACCAATTGATATTACATCTCTTTCTAAGATAAAAATTGTACATATTATTATTTAGTTCCATTCATTAACTAAAATAAAACAAGATAATAAATCAACTAGCTCAAAGTTTTCCCACTTAATTGCATGTGATGACAATTACTTTTATCCATCCATATCAAGTAAATACGTGCATATTATATATTTATTGCATCATGCATCAACATTTAAATGGAATTTCTTTTCCATAATCAAATGAATTTAAAATATATCAGAACATCAATATTATACATGATTATAAGAATTATTAATACTTTCAAAAGACTTGACTTCTGTATGATACAAGTATTCTATAGGTATTCCAAAATCAAAATTCAAACGAATGATAGGTTATCATGACACATTCTTAATGAATAAGTGAGATGATCTGAAAAAGAAGTATGGGGTTATTCAGTCAATCATGTAGCACCCGAGATAGAGTATCAGCTATGACCTTGTCTCTATCTTGTCGATGATACGGGGAATGGGATACCAGTCGGTCTTTGTCAAATTACTTAATTTCCCAAAGTCTCTATAACACTGCAGTGTGTGGTCGGCTTTTGGTACCATCACACAGGGTGTAGACCATTTGCTATCACATTTTCCTCCTATGTCATTTTCTAACATATACTTTACATCTAATTTAATATGCTCAGGTCTGATGGGGTCAAATGGATGCTGTTTAATAGACCTGGCACTATCGGTTAACACTACATCGTGCTCTATGACATGTGTCCTACTGGGAACATTTGTAAACATTGACCTATTTTCATGTACCAGCTCAATAATCTTCTCCTTATCTTCTACCGGAAGATGTTCTAGCCTTGTATCTAAACTCTTAAGGGCATCTGTATTATTAAGTTTACTTTCTGCAAACTTATATTCTATCCTAGATAAATCCGTCGGGACTCTAGCTAATGAAATCATGGGGACCTCCCGTGGTTCACTCTTTTCCCTGGAAACATAGGGCTTAAGTAAATTAATATGGCATACCCTCTGTTTTTGTCTCCGGTCAGGAGTCTTTATCAAATAATTGACCTCGCCAAGCTTTGACTCTATCTCATAGGGTCCACTAAACTTTGCACTTAAAGGCTGATTTTGCAAAGGTAGAAACACAAGAACTTTGTCACCTGGTGCAAAAGTTCTAGCTGTAGCTTTACGGTCATAGTTCTGTCTCATACGCTCCTGCATCTGTGGAAAATGAATCTTCACGTGGTTAAAAGCATGATAAAGCCTATTTTTAAATTTATCTACATATGACAAAAGTCCAATCGGTTCACTGTCCGTTAGCCAAGTTTCATGTAGAAGTTTCAACGGACCTCTGACTGAGTGTCCATACACAAGTTCGAATGGGCTAAACCCCAGGGATTCCTGAGTGGCCTCCCTTGCAGCGAACAGTACATAAGGCACACCCTTATCCCAGTCTTTCTCGTTTTCATAACAGTACTTTTTAAGCATCGATTTTAATGTCTGATGAAACCTTTCCAGAGCTCCCTGGCTCTCAGGATGATAGGCACTTGATAGCCTATGGCTTATCCCTAATTGTTCCATGACTTGTTTGAAAATGTTCGAAGTAAAGTTAGTCCCCTGGTCGGACTGTACTGTCTTCGGTAGGCCATAACGTGTGAAGAAATTTGTCAGGGCGTCTACCACCTTCACTGTTGTTATGTTCCGCAACGGAATGGCTTCCGGGAAGCGAGTGGATGAACACATGACTGTGAGCAGGTATTGAAAACCGGCATTTGTTTTCGGCAACGGGCCCACGCAATCAATGAGTATATGACTGAATGGTTCGTCGAACGCTGGTATCGGCTGGAGTGGAGCGACAGGAATTCGTTGGTTAGGACGTCCTACCATTTGGCATACGTGGCAAGTCTTGCAGTATTGTTCGACATCTCTTCTCAGTCCTGGCCAGTAGAAGTAAGGGAGGATACGGTGGTGCGTTTTTCGGACTCCCATGTGACCAGCGAAAGGAAGATCATGCGCCATACGCAGTATATCTTGACGATAGCACTTAGGTATTACAATCTGGTGAATACTGTCCCACTCGTTTGTACCTGAGTTGAGCGGTTTCGACTTTCTCATCAACACTTCATCTTTCATGTAGAAACATTCCGCCATTGCATCTGCAGTCTTTTCATCAACAGCTTTCATTCTGAGTTTCATTATTACTTCGTCATTCAATTGTTCTCTCACCAATTTCTGCTTTGGTGACAAAATGTTATCGTTCTCTGTTGCATCACCAGTTGTTAGTTCAGCAAAGAACGTAGCACTTAAATCGATGCCAGGTGTTTCTGTTATCACTGTTTCATTCGCATGTGTGTCTTCAGAACAGACAAACACATCTTTCGTTGCACTACACGGCGTAGCAGGAGTCTTTACCGACTTCTTTTTCTGCATTGCTCTTGTCAGTGCACATGTTGGGCGTTCATTGGCAGGACGTAGGTTTTTGTCCTCCGCCATCTTTGTCTCCAACACTTTAACCATGGGCTCGACAGTGACTCTGCCGCCCATAATGTCATTTCCTAATATCATGGAAACGCTTTTGACGGGTAGTGCGCGCCACACTCCCACTACGATGTTACCTGTAAAAATATCCGACTCGAGTTTTATTCTGTGCAGTGGAGCTTCCACAGCCTCCATACTAGCACCTCTCAGCACAACAGACTCACCGGTACTGGTGGCATCTGTTAACGGCACACTGCCCTCCAGGATCACGCTGACAGCAGAACCCGTGTCACGTAATATCTGTATTTTCTTCTTTCTGAGTACATCGACTTCTGTCGACACTGTCCCCTCGTAGACAAAGGGTCGAAAATCGGATAGGTCGTCCTCTTCCGGGACTTCAGGAACCATCTGTTCCTCACGGCCTTCTGAAAGCATAATAGATTGAGTACAGCTATTCTCTTTTACCTTAGATAGACTGTTCTCAAAAACCATCGACTCCACAACTATGGGCGATGCCGGCCGCATTTCTTTTGAGTTTCTTGACCCTGTGTTGCACACTTCTTCTGTCTGCTTGCTATCTTTCTGCACTCTGGCACAGTGTAGAATAGCACCTTGCTTCTTGGTAAGGATCCAACAATCTTTCTTCATGTGGCCCTCTTTCTTGCAATTGAAACATACCACCTTTGCTTTATTTACATCTGTCTGCTTCCTGAAATGAACTAAGTTACTATTATTATTTACACCACTGTTCTTATTATTGTTTTCACTTGTCTCTTTTGGTTTACTAGCCTCCTTGGACTCTGGTTTGTGCACTTTGGGTTTGTCAGCATAATATGGCTTTATGCTGGCGTGAATTATGGCATAGTTATCTGCCAATCTAGCAGCTTCATGCACATCTTCAACCCCTCGGTCTGAGATGTGGGTTTTAATATCCACTCGAATACAATCATTGAATTCCTCAAACAATATTAGGTTCTTGAGTTTATCAAACTCACTTACATTCTGTGACCTTAGCCACTGTTCTAACATTTTCTCCTTTTGTCTCAAAAAGTCTACATGAGTTTGATCATATGCCTTCTTTCTGTCTCTAAATAGCTTTCTATATTTTTCTGGTGTCAGGGAATAACTTTTTAGCACCCTATCTTTGATTACTTCATAGTCATTTATTTCCTCGGGTGTTAAACTCAACACTACGTCCAATGCTTTTCCTTTGTTGAGAGTTGACCTTAACAATAAAGCCATCTTATCATCAGGGAACTGATAATCTACAGCTATCCTCTCAAAAAGCAAAAAGAAATCTTGAACATCTTCTTCTCTGAATATAGGCAAGTGTTGCTTCATTGCGCTGATATCCATACCATTGCTGTCCCTACGATGGTCAGGTCTGTTCATGCGTGCCATCTCTATCCTTTCTCTGCTTTCAATCCTAATTCTTTCATTTTCCCTTTCAGTTTCTATCCTAATTCTTTCATTTTCCCTTTCAGTTTCTATCCTAATTCTTTCCAATTCTCTCCTTTCCATACTTTCTAATTCCATTCTCTTCATAGCTAATTGGAATTTTAGGTTTTCACTCAACCCTTCATCTTCATCATTGTTTGATGATCTAGATGACATATTTCTTACCTCGTCTCCGTGGGCAATTACCTCGCCCCCACTGGAAGCTACATAACCTTCATTGATATCGTTCTGTCCCACTTCAACTACACTACCAGTGTTCATGGCATTCTGCCCGTTCAAACATGTCATAATTTCTTTGGTCAAACGATTACGATTAGGTCTTGCCTGTCCTGCCTCAATCCCAAAGGACTCAGCTAATTCTTTTAGTTCAGCAAATGACATGGCATTAAGTTCCTCACTTGATATATTCGAAGCCATAGTATAGCGTTCGAGATATTTGTGATAGTAGAGTAGTATATATTGTATAATAAAATATAAAGTTCCAACTTACGATTTGTCCAGAAATTTGCACAATATAATATTAAACAGTTCGTGGAATCTTCACACTTCCCAAGGAATAGATACGCAAACCAGTTCTCTCCTCTTTTTAAAAAAAATAGTTTCACAGTCCTGAAAACGAAATACAAATATGCCGCTCTCAGTACTACTAATGTCACAAAATATTTATAGGTCAGCTAGATCAAGAAAAGTAGAACTCAAATCTACCGAACGAGACTACCAAATCTTGTCAATCCTAGGTCAGGAAAAGTAGAACTCAAATATACCGGGCGAGACCACCAAATTTTGTTACGTCCACAATCCCCTTGTGGCCAGAGCTGTGTAGATCTTGCTGATAATTCTCGTTAGTCCTAGGGGAGACTTTAATTATTAGTATTTATGTTTCAGTATTACACGAACTCTTCTTATAGTCCTGGGCACAAATTCAGTATTTGTATTCCAACATTTCCTCTCTTGTAAATTATGGTAGTAGATAAATCTTATAGTAATGTATACAACACAATAGGATAGTAACTTGACAAAGAAGCTTCAGTGTAACTGTTGTTGATAGTTTATTTCAGGTGGTATGTTCAATATATACAATATATCTATTATGTACAGTTAGAATAAAATAGTGCAAACACAAACGTTCAAAGGAACATCTTTTGAAAACTCTCTGTCTTTCAGACAAAACAAATCATTAAATACTATCCGAGTGGTGCAAGGGACAGACCCACTACCAGTAGGGGTGAAAATCATGGTAACATTACAAAACTCATAACAAAACGATATGAACTTCCCCTATTAAATAATGAGTCGTTCCCAGACTCTGAGAATTTGAGATCAACACAGAATCCCAGCATTACCTAGAACCTTTCGTTTTCCTACTAAACGTCCTAATATCGCGTGTAGTAAGAAAAGAGAGAGAGAGAGGAGAATAAACATTGCGTGTTCCAATTCTTGGAAAAACAATATACATGACAATATATATAGCATATATATATATATATATATATATATATATATATATATATGTAGGCTATTTAAACAAAACTCTATATATTTGCCTATAGCTTAGTTTTGCAATTTGCGTTGTGGTACCTTGGCTCCGTGACTCTGGTAGTGTTTGATTGAGCGGTCACGCTCGGGCTGATCCTAAAAGATAAACACGTGAAATAAATACCAGAGTGAATCGAAAGGCGAATTAAGGAGAAAAGGAGATTAAGTTAACAGAGGCGTAGCCAGGATATTTTGA
The DNA here is from genome assembly GCA_949126835.1 of Anisus vortex. NCBI lineage: Eukaryota > Metazoa > Mollusca > Gastropoda > Planorbidae > Anisus > Anisus vortex. The sequence continues at coordinate 22,722,497 of OX421509.1, read as the reverse complement.
GCCCGTGGACAAACTATGAAATCGCCCTACCACCCCCTCCCAGTTAAATCACTTTTTGTTTTCGAAATGTAATGTTGTAAGCATCTTTTCGGCGCCCCTTTAAATTTGCGCCCGGGGATATATTATACACCGCCTTGACCCATGGAGCTACGGCTCTTTGTGCGAACAAAACAAGACAGACGCACTAATAAATATAGTTGCATAATAAGAAGGAGAAATAAAGAGAAGTTGATGAAGAGAGAAGAGGAATAGAGAGGATAACAAAATAATGTGATAGTTTATAAGGAAAATTAACAAAGAAGAATAAAGAGAATGGAAGAAAGAAAAAAGAAAAACTGAAATCGAGAAAGCGAAATAGTAAAAAGAAAAAGAAAGAATGGAACCATTTTGAGTAAATATTATATACATTTATGTGCCTAATAAATCTTTAAGACTAAACTATAGACATTCTGTCCTATTCCTTAGGCAAAGAGATAAAAAAAGTAGGCTATTATAGGGATACTACTTCAATACATTTCCATCACTAAGTTTTTAATATTTTTTAATATAAACAAAAAGAAGGGGTGTGCAACATTTAGTGTCCTTTGGCCACATTTAGACTTTAATACATAAAGACGATCCACTCGTATTTACATTTTTTAATACAACGAACTGTCCTTTAGAAGATCTTTGGAAGAGGGGGGGGGGATACTTAAATACTTGAGGGACCTGTTGTGGCCACCTCTGTTATCGAACTTACTGATAATACAAACCATTGTCTTTAAGTTCATGAGAAAACTATTTTCAAAGAAAACAAAAAAAAAAAACAATAACAAATGCTTACCCTGTTCTTGATTCATCTTTATGCTGTACAGCTGTTCCAAGATCCAGACCAACTCTTCCCAGACTTCTGTTCAATGCATTGTCCACATAGGTTTTGGAACTGCTGCTGGGTGCACTACTGGGTCTAAAATACAATTATTTAACAGGACCTTTAATCTCTTATTTGTAGATCGATGTAAGAAAAGTTAATATTTTATGCTGAATGATTTTTTTTACCTGCTTTAAGTGAGAACTGATAGTAATTGATATAATCTTAAATAATCGTAAAGTTCTTGCTATCATAAACTATTAAAAATATAAGGATATTGATCATTAAAACGAAGGCGAGATTTAATAAAAAATAGGACATAAGAATAACTTACTCAACACCAGAACCTGCCTTAGGCTGTACAACTGTTGCATGTTTCTGTCCAACTTGTCCAATCTGTCTGTTTGGTGATGTGACTACATCGGTATCGGAACTGGTGCTTGGTGAGCTAGATCTAACAAAAGTTATACAATACAAACCTTATTCTTCTGAGAACGTAAATAGTTCGTGTTAAGACAAGAAACTGTTGGCAAACACTATAAATAAGTTGGAACGCATGCTCTATTTTTAGAGATTATATGTTCTTTTTTTCCGTGCGCAAATATATAAGGATGTCATAAATTACTTCTACGCCCCTACGTTTATAGTAAAGGTTTACGCTGTAGGCCTATATAACTTTATGTTTTAAATTTAATTGTTCATTGAGAAAATCAAAGCGATTAAAAAAAGTGGAAATGTACAGTACAAAGGGGAATTGGGAATTCCGAAAATAAGTGATTCCAGTCATCATAATATAGCTATTTTAGCAAGAAGACAAGTTATTCTGATGGTGGTGGTGGATTTCGTCTTTAATTACTCAGTCATTAAAAATTCTTCCCCAAACAATGCTGCCTTAATGAACTAGGCCTAACTCTAATCTATCTTTCGCTGGAACTCTTGCTCTCTTTCTTATCCATTTTTGCATGATTTGAAGTCTGAATTGTTCTTGAGCCAAGAACTACAACTAGAGCTCTATGTTAACCATAATTTTGCGACCTTTCCAATCTAGGCGGCGCAGCTGTATAAACCACTAAAGTCGAGTTTTCTAAATTCCGAGTCGCAACTAGGTTCCGTGTCACCGAAACTACATTATTAGGTAGCAAAAAGATGTTAAAAAACCCCAACAACAACCGATTATAATCTAGGTCAAATGGATACTGAAACAAAAAATAAGTAAAGTATCCCGTTGGACCAAATTAATTCATAGGGCCGGTGAAGCAGCGTTCACCGGTTTCTGTGGCCACGGCATACTTATGACAGTACATTTTTTCCAAAGGGATAATTTTGAGATAGTTTAGATCGATTTCAGCTACAATCCCCTCCTAGTAATGAAGAAAATAAATGAAAATATACATCTAGGAGTGTGAAGGCCAGACAAATATAATTGGTTCACCAAAAAAAAAATTTAAAAAAATTGGTATATAATTTTTTGTTTGATTTACCGAAAAACATAAAAATTAGAAAAATACTAGGCTTACCCTAAACCACTCTCTGCTCGGTGGCCGGCTATGCCATATTTCCCAGGACTTAGTAGATAGTCAAAATAAGTATAGTCATAGTGACTGCTGCCCAATCCACTAGAATTAATTTAAAAGATAAAACAGATTTATATCTTTGAAATAAAATACGAACAAATATTTTTTTTATGCAAATCATAAAGATAAAATATGTCTACTTCCTTTTTTTTTCAATACTTTTTCCTGTAGGCCATTTTAAAATAAATCAATGAATATAATATCGAAATAAAAAAACACAGGAAGACATAAGAATAAACCCTTTTTTAATTTACCTTGAATGCTGCTCGCTTCCCCGAGGTAAGCCAACGCGGCCTAAGCCTCGATTTAACGAGTTATCAACATATGTCTTGTAACTGAGGCTGCAGAAGGGAAAATACATTTGTCAAGGACGACTCAAGGAGATACGTTGTTAAAAATGTATGAGAGGAGATGAGCTCTTGCATTTATCTATTTACAATAATTCACTGAGAGGAGATGAGCTCTTGCATTTAACTATTGACAAGAATTCACTGAGAGGAGATGAGCTCTTGCATTTAACTATTGACAAGAATTCACTGAGAGGAGATGAGCTCTTGCATTTAACTATTGACAAGAATTCACTGAGAGGAGATGAGCTCTTGCAATTAACTATTGACAAGAATTCACTGAGAGGAGATGAGCTCTTGCATTTAACTATTTACAATAATTCACTGAGAGGAGATGAGCTCTTGCATTTAACTATTGACAAGAATTCACTGAGAGACGATGAGCTCTTACATTTAACTATTGACAAGAATTCACTGAGAGGAGATGAGCTCTTGCATTTAATTATTGACAAGAATTCACTGAGAGGAGATGAGCTCTTGCAATTAACTATTGACAAGAATTCACTGAGAGGAGATGAGCTCTTGCATTTAACTATTTACAATAATTCACTGAGAGGAGATGAGCTATTGCATTTAACTATTGACAAGAATTCACTGAGAGACGATGAGCTCTTACATTTAACTATTTACAATAATTCACTGAGAGGAGATGGGCTCTTGCATTTATCTATTTACAATAATTCACTGAGAGGAGATGGGCTCTTGCATTTAACTATTTACAATAATTCACTGAGAGGAGATGAGCTCTTGCATTTAACTATTGACAAGAATTCACTGAGAGGAGATGAGCTCTTGCATTTAACTATTTACAAGAATTCACTGAGAGTAGATGAGATCTTGCATTAAACTATTTACAAGAATTCACTGAGAGCGTAATGAGCACGCTAAATTCCAAAACATGTATTGTGTAGAGGCATGCTATATAGCTAATTATCTTTATTATTATTATGCATGACAAATGGCTCTACCTATCAGTGGCTTTGTTGTGAACAGCTGTTCCGTGTACCATGCCGACTCTTCCTAACCGCCTGTTCATAGCATTGTCCACGTAACGCTTAGGCATTCTGGAACACTTAGTTTCGATTGACTGTGTTCAAGAGTTGACTTATTCTCGTTAATGATATCCCAGACTGTGACCTGTACAAGAGTATATCAAGGCGCTATGTGATAAAAAAATGGCAATCATGAAATAGCACAATCATGAAATATTACAATAACTAAATATTACAGGAGAAAGTAAAACATAAAAAAATGGTATCTTATTACAATAGCAAAATGATATAATAACAAAATAACACCATATAGTGTCTTTTCTGGTTCTGAAAGCCTTTGATCTCCCTGACAAATGGTTTCTTGTATATTTTAGATGATGGTGTTCAGATGTCATAAACAGGCGACATAAACAATGAAACCACTTAATTAATTAACTCATCTTCAATTCTTAAGTGAATTTTTTTTTATAGCATAAAAAAAAAAGTCTGCCAAAAAAACTGGTACAAAAAATGTAACTACATCTAACACTTCTCAACCACAACACTTCAGCTTTGTAATTTTCAGACACAGCACCATCACACTACAGAGAACTACAACAAATAGTCAACAAACAAGAAGAATCATATTTCAACAACACATAATATGCAAGGATATTGACAAGTCTTAAATATTATGCATGCATAAAGGTTGAAAGTGTACAACTTTTCCGGTCCCATTCGTTCATTTGCTAAAATAAAACATGCATGTATGCTGCGTTACTGGCTGGTTGAACTACGAATAATAAAAGATGTAGAGGATTAAGTTTTAGTTGATTTTCAAAATATGTTGCCGAATTAAAACGATGAATTATGTAGGTTAGACATGAAGAATCCCCTATATAGTATAATCTCAAACTTATTGCTTGATGCAAAAGAGAACGGCAGATGTAATTAAAATGTCACTATGACTGATTGGCGTAAATACTGGAGAAAAGGTAATAATAATAATAATAATAATAAGACTTATATAGCGCATGTCCCGTTGGGAACAGTTCTATGCCTGTCAACAGTCACAGACAGAGTACAGACAACGAATTAAAGAAAAAAAAATATACATGAACAATAATGAACTGCTACTTAAATAGGTGGGTCTTCAGCCGGCTCCTGAAGGTGTCAAAGCTAGGGCTCTGTCGAAGCTGTAGTGGGAAGGCATTCCAAACTGGTTTAGTGTCGCGGGATTAAATGTCAATGGGACTATCTGTCTAAAGATTAAAATTCAGACATTAACTGTCGTGAGATTAACTGTCACGGGATTTAATGCCCGTAAAACTAAGTTGGTTTATTTAAGTAATATAATGAATGATTAGTATTAAATGATAAATAATGGAAGAATCTGTTGTTTTCAAATCGTTCAATACCGCGGAATCGGATAGCTAGATTTTTGCCAAGTGGCTTAAAGCTGCATTGCTTAAAAAGTAAATAATGATGGCTATATATAAGAATTACGAAACGTAATATGGAGAAGCAGCTATTTTCTTTCCAGCTCTAAATACTGCGGGATTGAAGGGCTAGCTCAGTGTTATGACCAGCTTTTTTTATAAGATCAAATGTGTAACAAACACCAGGAAGTGTGTAGATTTGGAACAAAGTAATACTCTCCTTCTTCGGCCTCAAACGTTATGATTTGGAGGATTCAGACAACAAGTCCAATAGCCGTAATGAACTGTGCCATGGCTGTCAGTTGCTCCAGTCCACAATACAGATTGTCATTGATGGTATCTTCCTGTGGCCATATGGTTGATCGGGTAGAGTGGTACAGGGGGCAGCTCTGAATAGTCGATCACGTTTTATACAATTAACACATTATAAATACACCGATAGGCTACATATTAATTTATAAACAAAGGTTTAGAAAGATTATAATAACCAATTTCATGCCTGACTTCTCTATTATAGATGTATGGCGAGCTGAATTTAGTTATTCAATCTTAGTGATGTAAACCCGGATCAAATTACAGAAGAAGAAAAAGAAAATATCGTTTGACCTACTTAGTCCGTCTCTTCTGCTTTTTTTTTTAAATCGATTTCTTTCCACTTCAAATATGCCTTAGGAGACGTCTATAATTACGTTAACGATTTTAGGCAATTGTCTAACTTTGACCGACCTCACCCCCCCCCCCTCCCAAGTCAACAAGTGTCTAACTTTGACAGATCTCACCCCCCGCCCATAGTAACTATTTATAAAAAAATATATGTTGTTTTTTATTTTAAAATCGAATAGAGATTGAAAGATTCATAAATGTAATAATTATAATAATATTATTATTATTTTTTTTTAATCGAATAGAGGCTGAAAAATTAATTAATTAAAAGACTTTTAATACATTTTCAAACTTGTTTAACTGATGTCAACTTGACTATAACTGTCAAAGGCGTGCCACGGAAAATGGAGTGGGGCGATGTGGCGTGGAGGCAACTTGTTACACATCCCCTCCCCACTGACAGTTTTTTCAATTAGAAGGCTTATAACAATAGTTCCTCTATTTTGTTTACTATTATTATTTTTTATAGAAATAATAAATGAATCTTGATACAAAGTTAGTTGTTCACTCACACATAAATTGCACAATTTACCTTCCCTCCCACACTTGTACCATGTAACCCCCCCCCCCCCCCCCCCCCCCATAATTTATATTGTTAGGATCGGAATAGAGGCCAGACTTGAAGGCCAATCAAATTTGGCGATTCAGCATAATCTATGTCATAGATTCTATGATTTTAATGGTATAGGCCTGGGGTCGGCAACCTTTTGCTTATGGTGTACCAACAGTGTGAAAGTCAAACTGCTCAAGTATATTATTTTTATAAGAAAATTTATTTAGTGCCTTAGAAAGACTAAGACCAAAATTAATTAAAATAAGTTTTGAACGACAGTTAATCGGAATAGATACGTGGTAATCTTACAAACTGGGTAGTTATTGTAATGTTTAAAAATGTACATATACATTCTTTAGTCATATAATATTTATATAATTCTCAACTATCTTTTGTAATTTGATCATTTTAGAGTTATACAATGTAAGCCATTTTTTTAAAGGAAACAAAAAGAAACATTAGAAATATTAAAGTAAAGAGAACGAGTTAACTATTTCCCTTCAATTAAATTCTCCAATTTTTTTGCTAGTGATGCCCAACGAGTTAATTGTTTTAATATAACTAGTGTACTTCTGAAAATGCTCATCTATCTTAATTTGCCTTAAATAAGGAAAAGAGTTAAATGTTTTGACATTAATTTCACGGAAAGATACGTCCAGTTTCAATGCAATTCCATTCCAGTCACCCGACACTTCAAGTGCTTTTTGACCCAGTCTTGTAAATGGAAGTTTAACTCAATGAAACGTGTCGCCATGTCATTCATCGGATTCAACAGTTCTTCTCATTCAATATCGGAATATTTTTTTTCATTAAGATATACCTTAATTGATTCCAGACAAGAAACGAATCTATCCAAGACTTTCTTCTAGAAGAGACTTGATAAACTATACAATTGACTATCTTAACAATAGATTTAATCACAGATCGCAAGTCCAACGATGAGAGCTTTGTATACAAACATTTCTGAACTAAAACAGTCGACGTCCAGTGTGATTCCCATGTAGTTCACCATGCAGCACCACTAATTATGCTCACATACGTTGTTTTCACTTGCATTAAACAATATTCTTGGAGGTCTCTCGCGTGCCACTGAAAATCGTTCTGCGTGCCAAGTTTGGCACGCGTGCCTTAGGTTCCCTGGCATAGGCTGTTGACGGGTAAATGGGTTTATGCCACACAACTTCTGGACTAATTTCATTTTTTTTTAAAATGTATTAAATTTATTATAAAAACTAACATTTGTGACGTCAAATTTTTTCTTGACCCCTGACCCTCTTATTTCCCCATGTCAACAATTGTCAAACTTTTTCATGCACCTCTACCCTCAATTATTTTGTTGGCATTTTAATGGCAGACACCCTTTATGTTACAATATGTCTATTTTAAATTAATATTTTACACAAATTGCAACAAAAAAAAATAATACGAAATATACCCAGCAGGCATACCACATCGTATCGACGGGGAAACAACGTGGAATCCACGAATTCTCGTGGTTTCCACGTTGATTCCTCGTCGATACGACGTGGTGTGCCCTCTGGGTATGTAGGTTATATATGAGGTTATATCAGCAATAGATTCGATAATTAAGAACAATTTTGTTCATATAATATATATGATATAGATACCGGGTATTTCTGTCACGTTCCACAATATCCAAGCATATCAACTCCGTACTATTTACATGTGTTTGTTTATGTGGCAAGTGCATTATATAAAAGTATAGAAATTTGTACTGGCTAAAAACGAAACCGAACCAAAGCCACGATTCTGAGAAATGGCAGTACTGAAACTAGGTCGTAACTTTTTGTTGATGTCTCATGGGAAAAAAATAAAAGTTTATTTATAACTCATTGCGGATACGTCTACTGCGCTCACCCTCCCCCCCCCCCCCACCCCCCCTTGAAATGTTTCATGACATAATATCGACCTATATTAAGAGAGTCAGCCTGTTTGCTGGCTATTGACATGTGTATGAAGTAGTTATTTTGTTGGAGTATAGCCTACTGCTATACTATTAATAAAAACGTTATGCAGCTCATGTTGACTAGAACAACTGGTTTTCCCAATGATATATAAATAAATAATGTTCCCAATACAATGTATTGATGTTATTTAAATCTATGTGGTGGAAGGGGAAGGAGTGGTTTCATATAAACATACATGTGAACTTAATGCAACTATGTCTTTTTAGTTTTAAAGATAATAACTAGATCTATAGTTATCTGTGTTGAAGAAACTATATATTTATCAGTCTATCTATTTATCTATCTACTTGTCCGTCTAACCTACATAATTATATATCAGTCTAGTTGTCTCGTAGACCCTAAAGTAATAAATCTAACACATATATGCATCAATCTATGTGTCTACATACGTATCTTGTCTATTTATCTTTATATCTATTTATCTGTGTATTTCTTTATCTATCTGTCTATTTATCAAACTATACATCTTTCTATCAATCTATTTAGGTGTCTAAATATTTATCCGATCGTATCTCCTCCTCTATTGATCTATCAATCTATGAATCAATCTATCTATCTATATGTCAACACATTTATAGATGTATCCTTCTATCTTTCTATCTGTATATATTAATCTTTTCTATATATCCCCCTATCTCCCTCATTGTCTCTCTCTCTCTCTCTAGCCTACATATCTATATATCTATCTATCGATCGCTCTATCTATCTATCTATCTATCGATCTATCTATCTATGTATCTATCTATATATATATACAAAAATATAATTCAAGACGAAGTACAGAAATAGAACCGTTATTTATTCACAACATATCGAAAATGCAAACCGTTATACATTGGTAATATCAGTGTAAGTGTGTTTGTGTGTGTGCGTGTGTGCTGGCGTGTTTTCGTGAGTGATAAAGACTTATAACTATAAACACACAACTATAAATAAATAGATTCAAAATTAAACACAGTTATTTTACATTTAAATATTATAAAACAAGTGAGCATAAAACCGATTGAAGATCCATCTATTCAAAACGTGGATGTCTTTTCGTTACTGGTACCGAGAAAATGGTGGTGGATTTCAATGCATTTCAATAATTTATGGTACTATATTTATTTTTAAAGTCCCTTTAGTGGTTATAATATGTATTCTATTAAATAGACTTTAAAAGTAAGTAAAGCAAAAGTGGCAGACACTATCAAATTTAGTGCTTGCATAGAAGGGGCAGGAGTGATAAGAAGTGGCGGGGGGGGGGGGGGGTCTAAAATTGTTTTAGCGTTTCTTGAAGTTATACCTGATAAATGTATTCACATATAAAGTCTACTTTGTTCACACACAATTTTTTTTTTTTAAATCAACAATCCATATAACATAACATCCCCGTGACCTTTATTAAGTGGGGCAGATTGTGTGTTAGCTTTTGACTTTTGACATACTGTATCGAGCAGTTACTTTGTTGGAGCCAACTGCTATTATTAAAAAGCTCATCTTGAATAGAGCAACTGGTTTTCCCAATGAGATACAAATAAATAATGATCCCTATACAATTTTGAATGTCTGATGTTATACAAATCTATGTGGTGGAAAAGGAAGGAGCTGTCTCATATAAACATACGTGTGCACATAATGCAAGTTTGTTACTTAGTTTAAAGATAATAACTAGATCTATAGTTATCACTGTTAAAGAAACTATATATGTATCAGTCTATCTATTTATCTATCTACTTGTCCGTCTAACCTACATAATTATCTATCAGTCTAATTGAAAATTGAAAAAAAAAACTAGACTAAAGCATACAGTATATATACAGAAAAAATAAAAGGCTTTACAATAAAGCCAAAAGAAATTAAATTTTCAAACGTGAAATTTCGTAAAAGAAATTAAGCAAAGACAGTAAAGAAATGCTATATTTAACGAATTTACTTTTACAAGTTAAACATAAAATTAACTGAGTTAAAAAGGGAAAAACGTTCAATCTTTGACACCCATCACCACTGTATTGTAGGAGTACATATTTTGTATCATCTTAAGCATCCATTAGATAAAAACTTTTCTGCAGCTTCGTGCATATAATGCCAGCTCTTCTGATTCAGGACGTACTTGTGCTTTCCCATTCCAGCATCTATCAAGCCAAGATCTGACTTCAGATGTCAGGATACGCCAATTCTTCATCCTTGGTTTCATACCTCTTCTCCCCACATGTTCTCTCAGTTGATCAGGGCGTAAGTCTTCAAAAGGCATCTCCTCCAGCAGAAGCTCCACAACAGTCAGCCCGAAAGAATAGACGTCGGCCATCATCATCTGATCCGCGTAAAGACGCTCCCCGCGCAGTACTTCCGGGGCTGAATATCTTGGGGTGCCGATGTTTCTGACAGAGACCGCTCCGCCGCTTGAAGACGCAGTTTCGCTCTCAGACTTGAGAAGACTTAGACCGAAATCTGTCAACTTTGCTATGACTGGATATTTGGAGTTTGTGGTTTCTTCTCCTTGAATGTTGTTTAGCAGGACATTGGCCGGCTTGAGATCGCAGTGAGCTATTTGCTTATCGTGAAGATACTCCAGGCCTTCGGCGACGTCACTCATAATGGACACCCTTTCATCTTCCCTAAAATCAACCTGGAACACAGGAAAGAAAATATAAGTCCACCTTAGGAAAGATCGTTGAAAAGAAAAGTAGTAATATTATATAGGAAATTAAATTCTAACTTAGATACATCATTGAATCTTATAGAATAAAAAGAACTGAACAAATTGCAGAGATTCATTAAATCTTTTTTTTTCCCAACTTGCTTGGCAAAAATTCCAAGAGCTTAACATTCTTTAAACCCTTCTTTATTTTCACGACTAGGCGCAAACAACGGACTTGAGTAGAGCATAATAAGTTTTTTTGTATAGAATGAGTGTTATTCGTTCTGGATTAACTTTGACCACCAGAAAGGGGGGGGTGTTACCACGTGCTGCCCAAACAATATCCTAGTATACCGTGCCTTTACTTACTAACCGATTTTATATGTAATGCCTCGTGCAGGCTTATATCCATATACTCCATAACTATGGCCAAGTGTTGAGGGTCAACGCAAGCACCAAGAAACTGCACGATGTTGGGATGGTCTAGTTTACAGATGATCAGTATCTCTCTCTCAAAGTCCCGCAGCCTACTCTGGGACATGCTCTTGTTTCTCAGCAACTTCACGGCGACCAGCTGCCCTTCGTCCCACTCGGCCATCTGCACCACTCCGAAATTGCCGTGCCCGATTCTCTGGATGAGCGCGAGCTCCTGGCAGTTGATGACGGTTCCTCTGTACGTTTCGATGACCCGCTTAGCCGTATGCTGGTGGGGCTCCCAGTAGGCCTGGCTAGCCTCTTCCAGCCAGTTCTTGATAAAAGCCTCTCTTTCTTTCATTTCCAGGAACGTCTCAATCATGTCCTTGGCATCGCTGTCATCCTCATAGATCTCAATGACATCATCGGGTATATCCTCGTCCTGCATAAAAAGCGAACGTTTTACTTACTAGAAGCATAAAAAAGACAAATTGTATATAAATAAAAGAGCAAAGTGTAGGTTTAGTTTCAAGTTTGTTTTAATGCGACGGAAATTGCCTACTAGAAATATGTGAAAACTATGAAAACACTTTTTTAAGTACACAAATAATCACTAAACCATAATTATATATAAATAAAGAACTATAAATTATGGATAAAAATCTAAAATCACAGTATAAAATATCTATTTCCACAAGTTATACACAAATAGCATTACTAAATCGAATTTTATACAAATTATTTAATACAAAATAATCAAATGCTTACGAATCTAAGCGCTCTCAATCGTTTAAGTAACTCAGCCTTGGGTTTTCCGTCAAATATACCCCAGGGAAGACCAACTCTACCCAGCTGTCTGTTGAGCGTGTTGTCAATGTAGACTCTTTCCTCCTGTGGTATCGGCACGCTGCCCAGCGGCTTGCCAACTCTGTTGTATCTTCTGTTATAGCTGTTGTTAACGTAGGATGTGCTGAAAGAGTACAATAATACTTTGTGTTTTATTTTATTGGACGGGTTGGGGTTAAGGTTATTTCGGTAATTAGGTATAATCTCTTTGTTTACCCACATACATATTTAATTTATTAAACAAGAAACATTAACAATAATGTGAGAAATTTCCAATGCAATACTGATAGATAAGACCAGATCGACGGGGAACATTTTCTAAGACGACAGTCTAGTTTAGTACGAGTCTATAGACGAATGAGACATGATGGTCTAACTACAACGCCTTTGCATTGTCATTTCAATATCTTGGGTCCGAATCCTGGTTAAGAATTTTGACTGGACAGAACTAGGGCGTTGTCCCTGGGTCGACCCTGCTCTGACATTGTTTTGCGAGGAAAATTTGTAGAATTGTGCAACTGGATATTGAGACGGTCACACAATCCCCTTGTACTTCACTAGACTCATGAACCATCCTTTCACTCTCCGAAAGGAATATACTTTTACCTACACATAAGTTTAAAGCATAAGGCCAGTGACTCCACATGTTGTCAAAAATAAACAAAAACAGTGAAGATGTTTTAGTATTATAGTTTTCCATTATGAATTTTCATATGGGACAGTGTGGCTGGCATAACAAAGGTCCGGAGTTTAAATATAGAGCGTTCGCAATGGGCGTGGCTTAGGTTTTTTAGTGACGTATTTGTGTAAATCATAGGTTCTCAACCTTATTCGGTTCACCGCCCCCTTTTAATTTTATTTTCCGCTCATCGCCCCCCTCCCCCCCCCCCCAAAAAAAAAAAAAACTTTAGCACACACTCCCCCCACACCTCTGGACGTTAAAGGGTCAATATAGTTTCGTCAATTTTTTTTAGGCCGACTAGATTTGTGTGCTTATTTATTATCATTAAAAGAACTGAAAAGGAAACATATTGTAAGAAATTATAGATCAACAAATTATCTAAGCAAGAGGCACTTAGTCAGTAATTTTTGTTATAAGCTTATTACAAAACAGAATTTGTTTGGTATCACTATTGAATCAAATAAATTTGGAACGATTCTTTAATTAAAGGGAGATAATTAACCCGTTTCATTTGAGCTATTATTTCTAATATTTCTTTTTTTTTTCTTTTATAAAAGAATAAATGGCTTACAATGTATAACTTTGAAATGATCAAACTGTAAAAAGTTTTTGAAAATTACATAAATAATATATGACTAAATAATTTATACGTATATTTTCAAACATTCAATTAACTACCCAGTATGTACAATAACTACGTATCCGTTCCGCTCTACGATGATAAATGGCGTCTACCATAGTATCTTAACGCATTTAAGGACATCACAGTAAAACTGAGATAAAAATGTCATTAATAATAGCAAATGTTTGGGCGACAGGGATCGGTCGGCGGAAGAGTTGGATCGCGTGTCGTGTCGTTTGACAGTGCGGTGAACTAACCATATAACGAGCCGGCCGCACACCATAGGCCTACTCGTCTAATAGTGACCCATAGTTGTTGAAAAAGTACATGCGATTCATATCCCTTATTAGTATAATAATATGTAGGCTTACTGTTGGGGGATATCAGATATTTAGCATCACTTGTGTTTACATCACATTTGATCCAAAAACTACAATTAAAATAGCTGAGGTGTTCAAATTATATCAGGTACGTTTGTGCCACCCACTTGCTCTTCACCGCCCCCCAATCGCCCCCGGGAATGTCAGCGCCCCCCTAAAGCTTCTCACCGCCCCCCGGGGGGCGATATCGCCCCCGTTGAGAACCTATGGTGTAAATAGAAGCCACTTGGTGTACACAAATGGTGAAGTACTTCTTTATCATGTCAAATTCACATCTGAATATTGGCTATCCTACGCACCAATCATTAGATAAATCGTCGTAGATCATCTTACTAGTACAAGAGAAAAACTGACATGGTATTTTTTCAACGAATTTCAACATTTTAAGCTCAATTCTTCATCTTAATATCTGGCCGGTAAGTGTTGCATTTGAATGGATTTATGAAGTGAATTATTGGAGTCATTCGTTATTTTCATTGTAGGCCTAATCGTTCAATAGTAATACAACATTTTTAATGTAAGAATCTTCTTGTGAAAGGTCTATTAATCTAATATAGAATTAATAAAATCCATATTAGTACATTAATCATCATTTTAAACACAAAATATCAATAAAAAAAAAGCTCGAGCCTATATGAAACTATATTAATACAGCGGCCATTGTACACCATTACACAAAATAAACAAAAATCACGTGCTTTTTGTCACGTGATTGCAAACGCTCTATTGGTGAAGGCTAGGTTTTTCTTTTCTGGGTCTGGAGAGTGTCACTGAGTCGACCCAGCCCTGATGTTTGCCTGATATTAGTAAGGAAAAGGAAAAAGGCGGCTAGGCATTATGCTGGCCGCACATACTCCTAGTATACCATGGCCTATGAAACTACTGAACGTTGCTTTTCAATTTCTGGGCATTAAATTGCTCCGACGCGCATACTAACCTTTCAATTTGCATACGTAAAAATAACATTACTGGTAAGCAGAGCTGAAGAGAAGGGGTGCAGTCGGTACATTTCCTCAGAATCTATTAAGTTGAAATGGAGTCCATGAGGGTAGATGTATATTTAGAAATATCATTACCCCTCCCAAATGTAAGCCTTACTCCAGCATACTACGATTATCGTCTAGATGGCCATGTTGGTGAGCGTACCATCGGTTTATGGATCCTTATTAAATGACTACATGGGGCACGGTGGCCGCGAGGAAGCACGTTCGACTGGCGATATGAAGGTTCTGGGCTCGAATCCTGGTGCAAGCTAGGATTTTTTCCCTGAACTTTAGGGTGCCCCTAAGTCTAGCCAGCTCTGAAGGGTACCTGACATTCGTAGGGGTAAATTCAAGGCGGCTGGTCATTGAGCTGGCCACACATCCCCTAGTATGCCGTGGCCATAGAAACTGGTGAGCGCTGCTTGACCAGCCCTATGATCAATTTGGTCCGAAGGGTACTATACTTTACTTACTATTAAATGGTAACAGTAACAAAATGACGATGTTTAATAAAAAGGTAAAAAAAAAAGCTTACTGTGCAATGGGACGCGGATTGTATCGCCTTGTTCCTAGAAGTTTTCCAACTCTTCCTAGTTTTCGATTCAATGAATTATCTTTGTAGAGTCTAAAAAAAAATTGTGAAGAATTATGTAGACTAGATCTATATAAGTTTTAAATTGTACAGACATTTGTAAAAAAGTTTCATTTCAAAATTGTATGTAAAAAGTACGTTTTAAAAACGTTTCTCTTTATGATTGGGTGTGATGTTCTGTACCTGGGTTCCTTAAGAGTCATTGCATTTAAGTGTGACGCAAGGCTTGAGTCAGTTCTAAAAGAAAAGAAAATAAGATGATAACATAAGAGTAAATTAAATGGTGATTTTATGGAGATGAGTCCCTTCTTTTGCTTTACGGTATCATGGTGTGCATCGGTTGCTAAAAAAAACAACAAGAGAAATAGAGGCGAAAATGAGACTGAGAAGAAATGGAGAAAAAAGAGAGAAGAGAAGAAAGACATAAAGAGAGAGAAAAAGAGAGAAAATAATAAAGAGAAATGAACAGAAATAGAGAATGAGCGTTAAAGAGTTAGAGAAAGTGGAAAAGTAAATAGAGCAAGAGAGAGGGAGAGAAAGAGATAGAGAGAAAAAATTAGGGCAGAAAGGAGCACATCTAGAAGTGGTATTTAAAACGGAGCAATTATCTTAGAGATTGAGATGGAGATATACAAAAAGAATAGCTAGGTAAAAAGAATATTGGAACCATTGAAGAAAGGACAAAAAAGAGAACAGTAGAAAGATGAAAGTTAGATCGTCAGTAAAAAGACAAAGAATAAATCTTTGAAGAGGTAATTTATTTGTTAACCCTTCCCGTACTGACCTACTTCTATCTATGCTGCCTTCAGTTCCGCTATATACGCGCCCAGGACTGTAAGGGTTAATAAGAAATCATTTTCTAATAGCTAATAGCTAGTATGAACAATAAAAAGTTGAACCATGGTGTATATATGTCTGTGGCTATATCCATTTGATCACCACTGACCTCCTAAACGCCTCAGACAGAGGTCTCGTCTCTGCCCTTGTACAGCTTGATTTGTCTGCTGCCTTCGATACGATTGACCACCACCGACTAATTGATCGCCTCAGGTCTACATTTGGCATTCATGACATCGCCCTCTCCTGGTTCATGAACTATCTTCAGAATCGCTCCCAGACCGTTATGATTGAGTCCATATTTTCCCAGCCTGTTCACGTCTGCTATGGTGTGCCGCAGGGGTCTGTCCTTGGTCCACTTCTTTTCACCCTTTACACTCAACCCCTATCCTTTGTTATCGAACGCCACAACCTCAAATATCATTCTTTCGCCGATGACACCCAGCTGTATAACAGTGCAGAGCCTGAGGACTTCGACAGGCTCCTTGCTTCCATCTCCATCTGTTTCCTGGACATCCAGAGCTGGATGACGGAAAACAAGTTGAAGCTTAACAGTGAGAAGACTGAAGCTCTTATCGTCGGTACGAGACAGAGGGTCGTGTCCCTCACTGCGTCCGATCTTCAGCTGGCTGATGCAACTGTGCCTTTCTCCCCGACTATCAAAAGCCTTGGCGTCTATCTGGACTCCACGCTGTCCATGCAGACCCACATCTCCTTCCTCACCAAAATCTGCTTCTTCCTTCTGCGTCGTATTGCCGCCATCCGTCGTTATCTCACCAAGGAAGCTTGTGTTAAGCTCATCATCTCTCTTCTCTTTTCCCGCTTGGACTATTGTAATTCGCTTTTGGCTGGTCTCTCGGCCTCCTCCTCCCTTCTAGGACTCCAACGTATCCAGAACTGCACAGCCCGACTAGTTCTCAAGAAGAAGAAGTCAAATAATATATATCCTCTGCTCCGATCTCTGCACTGGCCACCCATCAACAACCGGATCTCATATAAGCTGGCTTCCTTCTGTTATAGGTGCCTGAATAACTGCGCCCCGGATTATCTTCGCTCTTGTATGGAGCTCTACACCCAGTCCCGCCCACTTCGTTCGGCTTCTGACGCGCTTACTCTGCGGATCCCTCGTGTGAGGCTAGTGTCCGCTGGCGAACGTTCATTTTCCTACGCAGGACCGTCCGCTTGGAATCACCTCCCACTACAGCTTCGCCCTAGCTATGACACCTTCAGGAGCCGGCTGAAGACTCACCTATTTCGTCAGCAGAATTAGCGTATTACTACATATTTCGTTGTCTGTCTGTATTCTGTAACTGTCGTCTGCGCATAGAACTGTCACCAACGGGATATGCGCTATATAAGCACCGTTATTATTATTATTTGTTAATACAATACCTTTGACTTTTATTGGCTTTTTGCTTGGCAGATCCTTTTTCAAGACCTACTCTGTTCAGTTTTCTGTTGTATGCATTGTCAACGTACGTTGTGGAACCAGACTCACTACATTAAAAGTTTACACAAACAACGATTTTTTAACATATGAATCTTATCTTATATATTAGACTAGCTCCTTATTTCAATATAATTATTGCGTCCTACGCTCATCTGTGGTCTGAGTCTATTCTTACATTTTGAAAAGGTTGTGGTTACTGGTTTTCCTTGTTTGTTCAGGCAACCTATTCCATGCCCAAATGATACTCGGGAACAAAGAGTACTGGTATACATAATTTGTTTTGGCATAAGGAATTAGAACATTTTTTTTGTCCTTATTTTTTTCTGAGTATTGTTACGGGTCGTTATTGTGTTGTATTTCTAAAATATAATTTAATGCCACATGTATTATTACTACTGTACTCATTGTTCTGTTTTCATCTGTTTCTAGGTTTAGTGATTTAACTATTGATTACTCTTGTCAGTTGTAAATATTCACTAGTAATAATCATTTTTAGCCCGTTTCTGATTTGTTCTAATTTTGTATAGATCACTTTATAATAAAGATACATTTTTGTTCCAATAATTGTCTATATATAAGTAAACAAAAAAAAAGAACTAAACTACCTCTGAGAACTTTTATCTTTATGCTGTACAGCTGTTCCATGTTCCAGGCCAACCCTGCCAAGGCTTCTGTTAACTTTATTGTCAACATACGTTCTAGAACTGCTGTTGGAACATTTCAAGAGTATAACATCACATTACTATCTCTTAGAGATTTTTATACAACTTAAAATAATTAACTAGGAACTTGTTTTGAATCCATAGGCTATAAAATGTAAAATTTGCCCCCAAAAAAACGCAGAAAAAAAATCCAATGTAAATTCCAGAATGTTTTTTTTTACAAACTGTCAGAATTGGCTTGAATTAATGTTATAAAAAACAACAACATCAAAAAGATTTTTTTTTTTAGATTAGATTTGTTGTACTAGATTATCACAACAAAGCTGATATTATCAGTATCTAGATTCATGATAAATATTTTACGCTAGTACAGGGTTCGGCACACTATTGATAATTGTTTCGCCGAAGTAGGATTTCTAATTCACTCAGCGTGCTGATATCCTACAACGTATCCTGCTCTAGCAATGTATTTTCACGTGCCATTGAAAAATTGCTTTGAGTACCAAAGCTGCCGACCCTGCACTAGTACATGTATTGTCATTCACATACAACATTAACAATAATTACCCAGAACTTGATTCATCTTTAAGCTGTACAGCTGTTCCATGTTCCAGACCAACTCTTCCCAGACTTCTGTTCAGTGCATTGTCTGCATAGGTTTTGGAACTGCTGCTTGATGCTCTAGATCTAACATTAATTTTAAAAAAATATGTATAAGAATGGATCTATGCATTATTATCACGGCCGGTTTTATGGTTGTCGGTGCCTGGGTAAGCTTATCTTATCCGTTTTAATGAGTTAATCCCCAACATTAAATAACCACGATCTCCACATTCTTCCATGAGAACAGTAAGGCTCTCGTAAAGAACTCACGGGAGTCGAGTATATTTGCACATTGTTAATAGTGACTATATCTCTAACGCTCTCATTCTTATACTCCCGCCCACTCTCTCTCGCTCCCTCCGTTCTCTCTCTGTCTCCCTCTCTCTTACTTTATCTCTATATATATTTCATTTTATTTCATTTTCGTGCAGATTTTCAACAAACAATGTTTACATTTTCTACATTATACTGATATAGGACAACGGTGTATTGTTGTAAAATTCGAGTATATTTTTCAGCGCTAAATAATTACATGAAGAACTGATATTCGTCCTTCAAACATAACATTATAAATATTTTTTAAGATCTTTATTTGGAATATTTTTTATAGCGCACCCAAGCCCAACTTAGATGCCCTTGTTGCCCTTATCTTGAACTGGAACTCATTTTAATTATTTCCTGAAAGTAAGTCCTTAGTGTTAGGAGGAAGCTGAAATTGACTTATTTTGATAAATATGTTAGTAGACTACATATTTGGACAACGCCATCAGCTGTTAGTAATAGAAGATAAATAAATGAAAATATAAATATAATTTTTTTCTCCAATTTTGAAAAAAAAATAGAATTTCTTCCCTAGCAGAAATTATGCCTGGACTGGTCAATTAAACCAGAAACTTGAAGAGTTGAGAGGCCGGCTGGTCCTGCGGTTTGTACACCGGGCTGTCAACCAATAGTCCCTGGTTCTAGCCCTGCAGGAGTTTTGGGACCAGGACGTAGAAATCTTCTATCTAGAAGGAGCGTCTGTAAACTTATAAATCAAGTTAAAAATATTTGTAAAAAAATATACTGCTTACCCCACACCAGAGTCTGACCGATGATGTACAGCTGTTCCATGTTCCAGACCAACTCTTCCAAGACTTCTGTTCTGTGCATTGTCTGCATAGGTTTTGGAACTGCTGCTTGATGCACCGGTTCTAAAAACAAATATTACACAAAACAGGATGCATTACTAGATTTAAAAGACGGACCCGCGTATGACGCAATAATCCTTTTTATAAGGAATGCGTAACTTAAACTTACACGTTCAAGCTCTGTAAATAAGACTTTTCTTTTTAAACACTAAACTTAAAAAACAATTTGTGCACACTTTATTTTCTCAGGAAAAAAAATACATTTCAAATTCAATGATGATCATTAGATCAACCCTTTCTAAAATATTTCAGAATACTAAAATTTCCAGATGATAATAATGAAGACTTTAATTTAACTATTCTCCATTTCTCATCGACTCTATCCTGTAAATTGATTATGTCAAATAATCAAAACCCTAAAATATACACATGGACATGTTGGAACTCCATAGGAATCTACTAACCCGAAACCACTCTCTGACTGATCATGTGCGCTTCTTACATGTGCCCTTTCATCTATGCCGAATCCGGAATTTCTAGGTTTGTCTACAACGGTTTTAGGTACGGTACTTGAAGCACTAGATATGAAAAAAAAAATATGATTTGAAAATTACTCAATTAGATCTACCTTTTTTTTTAGCAGGGCGTTAATTTTAATCTTTTATTTTAACTGCAAATCGTTTTCAAAATTACAAGAAGCTTAGTTTCGACAAAAAGCAAAATTTTACATTTGTACATTTTAGGTATAATGCTTATTATGGACTTTAAACTATTATAACACTAAATATTTTGTTTAATGTTGGAGATAAGAAGCTAGCAAACAAGAGCAATAATAACCTTGAACTTGAGTCCCCTCGGTGATGTACAGCTGTTCCATGTTCCAGACCAACTCTTCCCAGACTTCTGTTCTGTGCATTGTCTACATAGGTTTTGGAACTGCTACTTGATGCACCCGTTCTAAAATAAAATTATTACACAAAACAGCAAACATTACTATATTGAAAACCCTGGATAAGCAAAGTTAGCAATAAACTTTATTATAAAAGTAACGAATATTTTAAACTTATAATGCTCTATAAAACTAAAAGACGATTTGTGCAAACTGTTTTGCTCGGAAAACAAAAATCAAAGTTAATATTCCAGCTTTATTGATGATTACTAGATCAACGTATATGTTGAGCCTTAACCCTTTCGAACAACTGATGGTAATGATGACAAAACCATTAACCATTTCAATAGACTCTATAACAACACACATATCGATATTGTTTAATCATGTTTATGGCCCGTGTAGTCTGTATCGCACCTCCTGGCGGTCCAAGGTGCGCGAGGGCACTCAAGCTGCAGAAGCCACCCTCACAAAATGAAGTGAAGAGAAACGAGGCGAAAGGCAGAGAAAAGGGAGACTGCGCCATCGTCCCTTGAGGATGGAAGGATGCCATATTATTATATATTCTGTATATTGTTCTGGTTCAATATAAAAAAAATACACTCAAGCGATTCGATTTTTAGAGTAGAATTTATTGTTTGTAACTTTTTTACAATAATTACATTAAAAACCCTGGTCGATGTTAAGTAACTTTTTTATCGCTATGAAAAACAAACAACAATAGCAAATTAAACCTCTGCGTGCCTTATAAAGGTTTTGGTGCAGAAAGTGCTAGGTTGGATCTTGTCTTCGGAACTCAAAGAAAAAATGCGTACTAGAAAAGTGTAGAAACTACAAATAGACAAATAATCTCAACGTTAGAATGCATAACTCGAATAGAGCATTCGCAATCACGTGACAAATAACACTTGGGCCTATTGTTTGTTTACTTTGTGTAGTGGTGACAAATGGCAGCCGTATTACTATTTTTAAATAGGTTTTATTTTTAAATATCACCGTTTCAACAATATGACGTAAAATTATATAATAAAACACTGCATGCGATGAAAATTTACTTTCAAAGCTAAAATTTAAATCATTAAAAATCAATAGAATAGGTTTTGTAAGCACAGAATATTTAATTGAAGATTTCCATTGTCGAAAGTTAGCCTATGATAAATGTACTATCTAAAAGTAAAGGATAAGGCAGACAGTGCAACGTTTCACAAGATCCTTGAAAAACTATAAAAGCCTCAATTCTTGTTGTTGTTGTTTTCTAAGGTCTATTACGGACAAGTATCACAGTTAAATATCAAGATTTATGGAAACCAATTTTTTATATTTTTGGTGCAAAATAGACATGGAAAAGAACAATTTTATTCCACCATGTCTTCATCATGGCTTATATTTACATACTTACGTCACCTAGAAACCTATGCCACACCAAGTGCAAATGCTATAATGAATTATCGATACAATTCTTACACAAATAATGCCTAAGGATGTATTTATTTTCACAAAATAACTCTAAATGAATCATTAATACAATTCTAAATACAATATGACATCTATTTCAATTTGATATACATATATAACAACCATAATTACTTACCCAAAACCACTCTCTGACTGATGGTGTACGATTGTTAAAGGTTCATGTTCTACTCTACCGAATGTTCTACTTAAAGGAATGTCTATAAAGGCTTTAGGTTCAGTTCTTGATGCACTCGAACTGTAATTTAAAACAAAACATATTATTATCATTTGTAAATTATTACATTAGGTCTAAGTTTTGTTAACATGTTGGCTGTTGTTTTTTTTAAATATTGTATTTTAAACGAAAATCATTTTTAAAATCATAAGAAGCTTGTTTGAAAGATTGAAAAACAATATTTACATTTTCTCAATTGCGATACATAGGCTACTCACAATAGAATAATATTATAAAGCTAGTGATTATATTGATATTGGATAAGCCAATTCTAACAAATAAGAGCAATAATAACCTTGAATTTGATTCCCCTCGATGATGTACAGCTGTCCCATGTTCCAGACCAACCCTTCCAAGACTTCTGTTCATTGAATTGTCTACATAGAAACTGCAGCTTGATGGACTGGGTCTAAATATACAAATAACACAATACCGCAATAGAGTCTATATATTTGCAGATTATTTTATTAATTTATATTTAAAAATAAATTGCTAAAGCTATAAAAAATAATATTGGGCAATCTATTTCAAAAAGTTCGCTTGAAGAGAAATGTATGGCTGTAGATCTATTGATATTATAGCCTCCATCACTGCTCCGTCTGTACCGGCTTTCAAATCTTCACTGAAGGGTTGGACTAAATACTTCCATTACAACTCTGTCATATGTTTGTAATTCTTGACTGTGATTTTATAAAATTTTGTATGTAGTTTAATTGTGTGGAAAGGTCCACACAGCCAGGTCGCATCCAGCAGGTGTACCGCTCTAACCGAGGTCATCAGCTCAAACTGCATGTCCCACACGCACACACCGACGTCTACAAATATTTTTTTTTTTCCCTCAGCCATTAGACTGTGGAACACACTGGACCAGGCCTCCATCACTGACCCTTCTGTGCCACCTTTCAAATCTTCACTGACGTGCTGGACTAAATACCTAGGCTAAATTGAAACTATGTTATCTGTTTGTATTTCTTGTTTGTGATGTTTTAAAATTGTATGTTTAGTTAAATTGTGGTCCTAACGGGGTCTCCACAATAATATGAAGAAGAAGTATTATTTGAATACAGATTTGAACTTTTCGTTTTGTTAATACAGCTTTCGTGGCTCGATACCGGGATAAGTGTCCATCATTTAGGAACTCTGCTTTATCCTGTATATAGGTGTGTTTTAAATTTGTACTAACGTAAAACGACAGATTTAATGCAAACAATATTATGACACAATAGTGAAAAGAACATATGAAGTCTACCTTGAATGAGATTCACTTCCTTTGCTCCGATAGGACGAGTGATCAACGTATGTCTCTCTGGCGCTTCCGCTATATGCGTTGTTATCACTGTTGCTAAACATACTAAAAGGGACACAAACAAAAAGAGATACATGGTCAATTATTATTAGAAAATATATTCTCTTATATTTATTTCTCACAAAAAAGTTTAGCTGCATAAAGTAGGCTATGCTATGTAATCACTGATACTTTGTAAGCTCTTAATCAGTTAAAGGGCTGCACATTGTTAACGCTGGTAACTATGCTTATACAATGGCTTGACAACGTTAGCTGATAATCTAATTTTGGAGCAGACCAATGTCTCTCAAACTATGTTTTTTGTGACCCGTAGGCCTATATTTGTAAAGTAACATACACACAGAACCCCAGAGGAAAACAACATAAAGGCAGATCCAGACTGATACGATGGTTGGATGATGTCGAGATGGATCTGAGACAGATCGGGGTCCAGGCCTGGAGAAAGAAAACAGCAGATGGGTCTGAATGGAAGTAGGTGATGAAGTAGGCCAAGACTAGAGTCCTCCATGGGCTGTAACGCCACAGATGATGATGATGTTTATTTGTATACCTTTACATTTTATTTTATCTTATATGTTACAGGCGCTCCTTATATACAGAAGATTATTGCGTTCTACGCTTATAGGTGGTTTGAGTCTAGAGTTGCATTTTCATAAGTGATTTATATGATGTTTTAAGTTAGTGATTTTCCTGGTTTGGGCGCTGGCGCGCGTCAGTACCTAACTATGAGTAACTTTGTCCTGCCATTTAATGCCAATGATGCGACGCAGGCACCTCGGGTGGAAGCTGTTTAGCTTACGCTCATGGGATGCATAGGTGGTCCATGATTCACTACCATAGCGCCAGCGCTAAAATCATGTTCGCAGTTCTTAGTGAAAGTCGCCTAAGATAGCTAGGACATGTAAAAAGAATGAGTCCAGGTAGAATCCTTAAGGATCTCCTATATGGAGAATAGGCATCTGGAAAGAGAAAAACAGGTCGCCCACGCATCCGTTACAAAAAGTTTGCCAGAGAGAATGAGATCAGCCAGCATAAGTACAAATGACTGGCAGTGGAAAGCAGAGGATTGATCCATCTGGCGCACTGCTGCCAGGGAAGGGGTAAAAATAGCAGAGGAAAGTAGAATGGAGGCCATAGATAAAAGAGCTAGTAGAAAGGCGAATAGGCGAAGACGATGAAAAGCACAGAACACGTGTGTAAAAGCTGTGATAAAGACTGTCATTTAATGATAGGACTGCTCAGCCACACGAGGAAGTGCAACCTCAACCAACGGCGATGCACCATCGTCTCGCGAGACGGAAGGATGCCGAAAATTTCCTAGTTTGATCAGACAACCACTTCCATACCAGGATGTCACTCCAGTAGAAAGAGTAGGCTTGCTTATATGTATTTGTTTTTTACATATAGGATTAAACGTGTGTTTTTGACTTTATGTTTATCTGACTATTGTAACAGATTATTATTGTGTTATATTTCTAAGTTAGACTTTAATGCATTAGGTATTAATCGATTACTGTATAACCCTTTTGACCTCTAGTGTTTTTTTGGTTTAGTATTTTAACTATTTTATGTTACTTTTGTCAGTTGTTGATGTTCAATAGCAATGAACCTTCCAGAACTTTTCTGGATTTTTTAAAGATTTTCATAAGCCCGTGGTTAATGAGTTCCATACAGAAGATGTTTATTCGAGTATAGGTCTAACTAATTTTAGATACCATTAATATATTTATATTTTTATCACATTTGTAAAAGTTTCTTTTTTATGAAGCCTAAGGTTTTGTTTTATCACTTCATATGTTGGTATATAATATCTATGTTGACATGTATCTGTCAATAGACTTGAAACATATACTACACGTATCGACCTGTCTCCGCTTGATCTGCTGTGAACAGCTGTTCCATGTTCCATGCCAACTCTCCCCAAACCCCTGTTCATGGCATTGTCCACGTAGAACTTAGGCATTCTGGAATAATTGTAGTGTCGATTAGGATGTATTCAAGTGTGGAGCTTATCTCGGGAATAATGCCACTTAAGTCTTCAAAGCACACTGTAGAAATATCACGAAATATAAATAACTAAATTTCACCATTATAAACTCATTATAAAACAATAATAACAACAAAACATAAAATCATAAGAACAAAAACACACTAATGAAATAATACTATTACATATTTATTTTAAACAATGCAATAAAAGCAACAACATTTCATTAAAATAAAACAAAAGCAACATAATAAAATATTATTAACTTAGACTTAGATCAACCAAATATTACGACAATCACGAATTAAAAATTAATACATATATATACATATTTAAAAAGACCGTGTTAGGCCCCCCGCGGATCCCCATTGGGCAATTTGAAATCACGTGATATCACTGACCTATCCAGGCCTAGCCCTATATACCGTCTAATAATTTTTCACATCGGACATGTGTCTTCGA
Organism: Anisus vortex; assembly: GCA_949126835.1. Classification (NCBI taxonomy): domain Eukaryota; kingdom Metazoa; phylum Mollusca; class Gastropoda; family Planorbidae; genus Anisus; species Anisus vortex. The sequence goes on along the minus strand of OX421509.1, from coordinate 22,695,957 downwards.
TAGCTCAGTGGTAATTAGTGGTAAACGTAATGGACTGCCATACGAGCGACCAGGGTTCGATTCTCCAGTTAGACTACTACTTTTTTTATTTCGACAATTATTTTTCAAACTTTTTAAAACAAAAAACATTGTAAATCTACAGGCAATATAGATTTTGTTAAATAAAAAAATTTGCCTTTTTTTTTTACCCGATTACAATATTTATTTACTTTCCTAAAAGTATTCAGTAAAAATTAAATATAAGATTTATAGCTTTCTTTTAAGTGTAGTTTATAAATTTGTTATCTGCACCTCAAACAGTCCTGTTTTTTTTTTCACCCGGGTAACGCCGGGCAATGTAGCTTGCATACATATATAAAGTAGACTGTGTGTTTGGTATCCGATCCCCATTGTTTAATTGGAAGACACGTGACCTTATCGTCTCATATTGTACTTTTGCAATCTCGCTTTCTCCATGAGTCCTACATATGAAGGGCTGTGTGGCCAGCACAATCCCCATAACCTTTACTTTACCCCAACTAATGTCACGTACCCATCCTTGAGTTCCGGGAAAAATCATAGCCTTCACCAGGATGCGAACCCAGGACCTTCGGTATACCATCCGAGCGCGCAAAGTTAAAATCTCTAACATCAAAATGTTAGAACAATTATCTCCTTTGCTAAGGCGTTCTATTTTTGTTTTCAACGTCAAAGTTTTGTGTATTACGTCATTGGTATAGCTAAAGTTGATGTTGCTAGTTTTACTGTTGCTTTACTTGTGAGTCGACAGACACAACGTTTTAATATTGATTTGAGTTTATGATCGTAAGTTAGAATATTTAGCTGATATTTCTTCATTTGTGCATAATCTTTATTTATCTTCTATTTTTTTTTTTACTGCAGGGTGAACTGCATTTTGAAGTTGAGTGAATCTCTGTTACTAGGCCTGCATTGACCATTGATTTAGAAACAATCTGATCCAACAAACAGCAATAATATTCATAGTCATATTTCATTGTATTTGTCAAACCCAGGTAGTAATAATATCATCTTATCTTATATATTACGGACGCTCCATCTGTAAAGAAGATTATATAAATTAATAAACATTAATAAAGATGCATGACTAGACTCGGACCACGGATGAGCGTATGAAGCAATAATCTTCTTTATAGAAGGAGCGTCTGTAATGTATAAGATAAGATAAGACGAATGGGAAGCCTAAATAGATAGGCCTACAAATAGAGACAGAGTAAAATGTCTTTGATGCCTTGCAAAGGGCCTATGTTAAGCCCGAAGCATGCCTACAATTTAGACTCTTTAACATCTGACAAGACAAAGTAATAATTTTATGTAAAATATATTACTGTGTCCAATAGTAGCCTACCAAAATACACAATTCATATTCTTAAAAAATTACCCAATATGTATTAAATATGTTGTGTCTATACGTAGGCCTATCTCTCTTTATTATATATATATGTATATATATATATATATATATATATATATATATATATATATATATATATATATATATATATATATATATATATATATATATATATAATTATATCTATATAATTTTATTAGTAAATTAAAACTATTTACTTACCTGTATAAGCGTCAGGCCCGACAACTAGTTAAATTTTATACTTCAATATATTTTTACATGTTTTTACTGGTGAGGTCAATATTTATGTTTAGAGCGAATACGAAACTGAAAGCAGATTATTATAAAATTCCTAGAAATTGCCGAAGCGAATTTTATTTTTATGACGGGTGAACTAAAGCTATTATTATACACTGAGACGACACCAGCGGCATTAACTCCCCTTTCGTGTACAGGACTGCACTGACGCATAATATTTTCAATGAGTCATTCTATGTAGGCGAGTTTCAGGTTTAAATTGATTGTCTCCCTTGTGTAGGGTTGTGCCCTCCGTCCCGATATATCGGGTCTGTCACCGTAATGCACCTTATTGTCCCGACATCCCGACAAGACTCAATTGTGTCCCGATTTTGCAAAATACTGTTACGAGCTTGGCTAAAAAAGGCAACCCTACCCTTGTGCAAACTTAAAAGTAAACGACAGCGGTCTATAGAATTACCTCTGTGTTTATGGGTATCTGTAGGGTATGATTCGGGTAGGCTTATACATTACTTACAAGTAATTACAAAAAAATGGTTTTCTCCTTGTGAAATAAAAAAAAAAAAATTATACATAGGTTAGCTTATTTGGTTTCGGATAAACCACGGGGGTCCACTTTAGAAGTATTGCACGAATAGCAGGGCGTGTCACGTAGGAGTAGTTAACCCTACTTCCCCCCCCCCCATTCTTACGTCCTCCCCATCCCAACCTAGCTCCATTCCTCTCCACTTACGCTTCTCAACAAGGTTGATAGCAAAATATTGATTGTCTGATGTTTAAATAATTATTAAATTGGCAATGCAGATACAGTACTTGACGCGGTAAGGGAGGGGAGATACTTCTTCAGATATTTCTGAATGTGGGTAAACATAACCTTAGGTTCTGATTGTCTCATTTCTCACAGAACTTGGAAAAACTCGTTTCATTTCTGCTTTAGTTTTTCCACGAATCAGGACAAGTTTTTTTGTTTTTGTATATTAACGTCATAACCTAACTTTAGAATGCATCGACCATATTACATAGAGACGATTTAGAGTTCCAAATCTTACTAGCCGTTGATGCTGCGAAAACTACGTTAAGTATAACTTTTTTATTTTAGAAAATAAATAGTCTAGTATAGTTTATCTTTTATTTTAAAAAAAAATGTTTGGCTTTATGTTTTTTTTTTTTTTTTTTGTTGTTGTCGAAATTAAACTTAGAATTTAAAAGGAGAATCATTACTTAAGTCTTAATAAATGTTTTTTTCTCTCACACACTCTTTCTTTCTCTCTTTCTCATTCTCTCTTTCCTCTATCTCTCTCTCTCTATATATATATATAGATATAGATATATAAGTTAAAAAAATAAAAAATACTTCTTAGCTTATTCTATGGAATATATATATATATACAGAATAAGCTAAGAGGTATGTTTGATTTTTTTTAACTTGTAGGTTAATGTCTATAGTATGTGAAGACGGAGAAGCTCCTATTAACCCTTTCAGTCCCGGGCGCGTATATAGCGGAACTGAAGGCAGCATAGATAGAAGTAGGTCGGTACGGGAAGGGTTAATAGTTACATTTTTTAATATCTTTCTGTGGTCTTCGTCTATTATAGTTTTTGAAATGTTCGCCATTCGGCTCATATATTTGTCTCTTTTCATTGCAGTCTTCCAAAATTGACATTGCAAATCCAGACAGAGACCGCAGTAACTTTATACAAGAAATAACCTTACACAAAAAAGCAATCGACCGTATAAATCAATATTCAGGTTAGTGTTATTTCCTCAGAAATTTTGATTTCACAAAACACATTGTGTTTATGTAAACATTTACCTTGACTCCACTTGTCGTCAACGAAAAGAATCTCATTGTTATTTTGCAGGGGGAGCAGCCTTAAGCTGTCTTACCTATTGGGCTGGTTCATTTTACAGTACATTTTTTCTTCCATTTTGCTGTTGTTTCACTTTTGCACATTGATTTCTTTAGCCAGTGTTCCTGGAAGTTGTATTTAGCATGCTGCACATTGATTTCTTTAGCCAGTGTTCCTGGAAGTTGTATTTAGCATGCTGCACATTGATTTCTTTAGCCAGTGTTCCTGGAAGTTGTATTTAGCATGCTGCACATTGATTTCTTTAGCCAGTGTTCCTGGAAGTTGTATTTTGCATGCTGCAGATGTGCATACAACTTTGCATATTGAATTACTCTTTTTTCACTTTTCTTCTTGTTTTTCTCGTATCCGGGGATGGCTGATCGGTTCTCCATTTCATAATTTTGTTGAAAAGGCCCTACTTTTTATTCTTTACAAGCCGCTCCTTTTTTGTTCTTTATGAAGCCCCACTTTATTTTATTTTTTAAGGCCAAGTTTTTTTTATTTTTAAAAGGCCCCCCCCCCCACGTTTACTAATAAAATGGCCCAATTATTGTCTAGAAAAGTTAGATTTTTTTTATTACCAAAAAGCCCCACATTTTATTCTTTAAAAAATGCCTCATTTCTATCTTGAAAAGGCCCCAATTATTAATTTTTGTTGGAGCGCCCCATTTTTTATTTATTTTAATGCTAAATTGTATAATTGAATAGGCTAAACATTTTTACAATCCCCTCTTTATAGTCCTGACAGTCCGAACAATTTACTTTTGAAATTGATCCATTTGTCTCTCGAATAGGCCACAATTGTATTATTTGTTTTTTTGCTGCCCGCAAGAATGAATATGATTCAACTCGCGTTGGCAAACGGCCTCTTTCGGCGTAGTTTTGGTTTCAGCCGAAGCCAAAAAGTTAGCTTTCGTTTTGTTTTGGTCGGCCTCTACAACCTAACAATCTTAATTGGCACCGATTTCGAACCTAACCCTAGGCACCACAAACACCATTTACGTATGACCTACGTTGTCTATGATTGCAATATATTTTTCGGGACAAATAGTCTGCGAAGAGGAAGAAAGATTAAACAGGATAAAACGCAAAAATGGTATAATTAAGTAAAAATGTAGGTCCAGTTTGCTTTCCTTGTTGCTTAGCCGCCTTTACTTTACCCCTAATAAATGTCAGGTATCCATCAGAGCTGGTAGACTCAAGCGCATCAACGTCCCGGACAAAAAAAATCATGATATATATTTTTGTCGTTTTTAAACATAAAGTATCATTCGGACCAAACTGATCATAGGGATGATGCAGTGTTCACCCAGGCCCTTCGACTCGACAATCGCTCGGCTACCTAGTGCCACATGTTATCGAAAATAAAACATTCACATTGTGTAACCGGCCTTGGAAAAACTCGCTGCTTTGTTCAGTGTAATGATTGCACTCTTGTATGTGTGTGAGAATGTATAGGCCTACACTTTTAGTTTTGACACACTCGTACGGGTAAACACAACAGGGAAAGAAATAGTGGGTCTACCTCAACTTTATAAGGGGAGACAATAAGTGTGTCAATGTATGAATATGTCAACGGACTTGTGGACACATTTCGAACACGTGGACTTAATGATAATGTGTATAATCTGCGTTTTGAATCTGTTACGGCGATTCATTAGGGTATGTGATAATATTTAATTACAACTTTCATTATTAGTGCATGTTTAATTTAAAACATTTCTTTAAACTTATTCATGGAGCAATTATTGCTCTTATTAATTCTTTTAATAACCTTCTTTATTACACACTTTAAGACCTCGATAGCTTCCATATTTCATCCGTTAAGACCTCAGTGGCTTCCAGATCGATATTATAGCCTTTAAAACTTTCATAGCTTCAAAATTACATCATTTAAAACCTCCATAGCTTCCATATTAGGCTATATCCTCTAAAACCACTTTAGCTTCCGTGTTATATTATTTGGTGGAAGGACTGGTTGACTGACGAGATAGTCTATCAAATCTGAAAGCAGAGTTCCATGTTGGAAACAAGTCTTGTCTAGTGACTGTGTTGGTGTTTCGTTATTTTATTTTGTCTAATAGAAGTTGTAAAAGAAAAAGTTTTTACGAACAGATAAATTCTGTTGCCGCTTTTTAGATGACTAAGTTTAGCCTATACGTTTTTTAGATTTCTTCTTTAGTTTAATGCTAGATTTGAATTAGCTGGTTCAACGACATCTCGTCTACAGACGTTTCGTCCCTACACTTCGTTTACAGAAAGTAAGTACCGACATTACGTCTACCACGATAACTCGTCTAACTACAATACGTTTAACGAAATTTCGCCTAATGTGACACTGCGTCTCTGTAGACTGTAGACGAATTGTCTGGTAAACGAATAGTCGAGGTATACGAATCGTCTGGTAGACGACCTGTCATGACAGATGAACTGTTGCGGTAGACGAACTGTCGCGGTCGCGGTAGACACATTGTCCGGTAGATGTAGTATCGTAGACGAAAAGTTTGTAGACCAGTTGTCTTGATACCAACTGTTGGATTTAAAGGCAACACGTTTTTGAAAGCAGGCACAAATCCCGTGTAAGCCATGCCGATGCCTTGTTAGACTATAACACGTATCAGTGTTAATCTAATAGTAAATAAACATTAAAGTTTTCCTTTAATACCATCTTGGTCTGTTGAGCAAAAAAGCAGCGTTCACGGGTTTCTATGTTCAAGGCACAAGAGGATTGTGTGGCCAACACAACGACTAATCGCCAAGTGACTATCAGAGCTGGGTGGTGACTGTGATACCGGCTTAAAATGGAAACATTCTTGGCACTAGCCTAGGGTCGAACCCTAAAACTTTGGTATTCTGAGCGCGCCGTCGCCAGACCAAATCTACGATATTTATAACGCAGGATTGATTCTCTATTTATAGAATGTCTAAACATTACGTGGACAATGCCATGAACAGAAGTTTGGGGAGAGTTGGCATGGCACATGGAACAGCTGTTCACAGCAGATCCAGTGGAGGAAGGTAGTAGCTTTTTGTTTATTTACAAATTTCTTTGGTTTAGCTGCAGAAATAATATAGCAGAAACCAAAGACTATAATAAGATGGACCACTCTATTTTTAGACCTTTTGTTTTGTTTTTTCCGTGCGCAGCCAATAGGACATCTTATAATAGTCGTTGTAGAAACTCATGTGAAAATATATTAAAACTAGACTATATTTTTTTTAATCTATGAAATATGCATCAATGTCCAAATGAATCATTTCCATTTTTTCTGACTCACCAAAGTGTTTTCATTTGCCGCACAAGAATTTTCAACGACACAAGGCTTGCCATAGTATATACAATTATGCATAGTGGCAACGGCCTATCTAGGGGAAATGGCGTCTTAGGCACCTTGGATGGGGGTAGATATTGGTGCCTATTCAGGATAAAAAAAAATTATTTATTAATCGGCTAACGTGCGTAAAAGATGAGAAAATGTCAGTTTAGCCCCTATCAAAACTTTGTCCATTTATCCGCCCCTCCTCCCCTCCCCCCTGCGCTGCTGCATAAGTGAACGAACCACGTAACACTCAGAAATCACAATTCATTTTTGTTCAAAGTCGTTGAAAATTTGGATGTATGCTGCATGTAAGATAAGCGCGGAATCAAGACTAGACCTGTATGAACATCGATCTTGCATATGAGCCCAATGACCCATTAAGATTTGTTAAAAAGTCGATGAAAATTGCCAAGAAACTACTATGGCGTACTATAAAATATTGAATAAGAATTCGATTTCTAATTCAATCTGTTGGCCTTTTATCCAGTCCCTCTATGAAGACTGTGTTAAAAAAAAATTACTTAATAGTCCACGCTTAATTAGCTCCATAATGGTGAGACGCTGTTAATATCACTAAGGTGTCGTGGAAAAAGAAAATAGAAGTGTTTCTCCAATAGCAATATTTCTGTCTAAAGCCCCAACTGGGTGCGAAAATTTCAATATATTCGAAAACAGTAAAATGCCAACTGCATAATACAATGGCTATGCTCAGAACATTCGGCTCGACGCCAAAATTGTAATGTTACTTTATTTAGGACTAAAACGAAGATTTTTTTTCTTTTTGCATAATTTAATGAGCTTTTATTATCATTAAGTTCAAGTTTTAAATGAACATTGCTATATTTCCTTATTACAAATCAACTTTTAGTTCGAGTGGAAGCTATGGTGGCAGTTCAAGTGGAAGCTATGGTGGCAGTTTGAGTGGAAGCTATGGTGGCAGTTTAAGTGGATATGGTGGCAGTAGAAGTGGCAGTACAAGTGGCAGCTACAGCAGTCCCAGGAGTGGGACATACGTAGACAATTCTTCTAACCGAAGTTTAGGACGCGTTGGCATGGAGTACGGAGGTGCTGTCAATTCCAGGTAAATAACTGTTAATTTCAGGTAAATTGCTGTCAATTCCAGGTAAATAACCGTTAATTTCAGGTAAGTTGCTGTCAATTCCAGGTAAATAACTGTTAATTTCAGGTAAATTGCTGTCAATTCCAGGTAAATAACTGTTAATTTTAGGTAAATTGCTGTCAATTCCAGGTAAATAATTGTTAATTTCAGGTAAATTGCTGTCAATTCCAGGAAAATAACTGTTAATTTCAGGTAAATTGCTGTCAATTGCAGGTAAATAACTGTTAATTTCAAGTAAATTGCTGTCGATTCCAGGAAAATAATTGTTAATTGTTAATTTCAGGTAAATTGCTGTCAATTCCAGGTCAATAACTGTTAATTTCAGGTAAATTGCTATCAATTCCAGGTAAATAACTGTTAATTTCAGGTAAATTGCTGTCAATTGCAGGTAAATAACTGTTAATTTCAGGTAAATTGCTGTCCATTCTGGTAAATAGCTTTTAATTTCAGGTAAATTGCTGTCAATTCCAGGTAAATAACTGTTAATTTCAGGTAAATTGCTGTCAATTCCAGGTAAATAACTGTTAATTTCAGGTAAATTGCTAACAATTCCAGGGAAATAGCTGTTAATTTCGGGCAAAGCGCTGACAATTCCAGGTAAATAGCTGTTAATTTCAGGAAAAGCGCTGTCAATTTCAGGTAAATAGCTGTTAATTTCAGGTAAAACGCTGTCATTTGCAGGTAAATAGCTGTTAATTTCAGGTTAAGTGCTATCAATTCCTGGTAAATAGCTGTTAATTTCAGGTTAAGTGCTATCAATTTTTAGGTAAATAGCTGTTAATTTCAGGTGAAGTGTTATCAATTCCAGATAAATAGCTGTTATTTTCAGGTTAAGTGCTGTCAATTCCAGGTAAATAGTGGTTAATTGCAGGTGAAATGCTCTGTCCACGTATATATAACTGTAACGCGTTAACATTGAGTTCTTCGAGATCCGACCATCCAGCCCACCCCTGCCATTGTTCTAGATTAGAAGGAGTTCAAATTATATTAATCTTCCTTTGGTCCGCAGTAACCAGGAATACAGATACCTTTGATTTCAAGTGGTTCTCGACCCCCCACTCACCCTCCTCTCTCCGTCTCCTTGTTTTGCAGAAGCACCCCCATATCATCCTCTCTACGTTTCTGTCAATCAAAGTTAATATTACAAATAAAGAGAGATGTAGCCAACAATAATGATAAGTCCCTTCTATGTTCTATTGTGTATGTATTTAGTTTTTTTATTTTGAGTTTATGTATCAAGAGACAGTCTGATACAGAGTTAGAAGAGCAACAGACGTGTCCTCCGGACCTATCTTGGCCAACGCTATTGACATTGCTTTATGCTAGTTTCACTAAATAGCTTATATTATTCGTTGAATGAATTAATAGCACACGCCTTCAGAATTATTATAAGCAATGGATTTTCATGAGAATAAAATTAAGAAGTTACATTGCGCTAGTATTTCATTAAATCATTTTCTGCAGTGTACGTTGTCTTATATTGGAGCTATAGCAAACCTTAGATATAAGACAGCGAACTAAAAAATCCAAATAAATACAAATTTGTTTGACCATCAAATTAAATCACTGCACTATAAATGGGAATACCCTCCCCCTGCTCCCCCACTAGCTACGCTAGTGGTTGAACATCACCCACAAGCCTATGCAGCTAAGAAGGTGACATAGCCAAGTCACGTTAATGAATATAAACAATCCACTTCATTGTCACGCTGTTTTATACTTACCCAGGACTGTGCCAACAACACATCTTAGTGCCATCTATAGGAATTGTATAATTTCGGTTGTCATTAAATTGTGCAACAGCCACAATAGAAAAATACCTAATACTATAATCTAAAATTAAATATTATCTTATGGTCAGATATTTATTTTACAAATCAGACTTTTTACTCCCAACGATGATGCCAACAGAAAGCAATGTTTTAAAAATATATTTTAGTTTCATTAATTCAGGGAGTTCATAAAGTGTTTTATGTTTCTATGTTAGTGCAAGTAGCTCAAGCAGCAGTTCCAAAAGCTATGTCGACAATTCGCTAAATAGAAGTCTTGGCAGAGTTGGTCTGGAACTTGGAACAGCTGTGCACAGACCAGCTGAAAGCAGTCTAAGGTTAATAGAAATTATATACTACATAATATACACTAATTCTTTTACAATATATAAATATATCGATAATGAGATAATGGGATAAAATATTTTTTTTAGTCCTATGCATTAGGTTTTATAAAAAAGAATTCGAAAATGTAGAAAGAACAAAAAACTAAAATTATATCTCTTATTAGTTAGACCTATACTAGGATATTCATATTTTGTATTGGACCTTTCCACTAAAGAAAAAAATTTAAAAATTAGAACTAGTTTAAAAAACAGCTGTAAAGATCATTGCTAGCAATATATTCACAACTGACAAGAGTAACACCAATAGTTAAATCACTAAACCTAGAAACACGAGAGGACAGACGGGCAAAGACTAAAGTAGTAATACTATATAATGCCTTGCATTCTAACTTAGAGGTACAACACAATAACAATCTTTTAAAATGCTCAGATAAACATTAAAAAAAAACACACACATCACATATTATGCAATAACACATGCATATAGTATAAGTATTCTTTTTTTTCGCAGATTTGCATCTGGGCATGGAATGGGTCGCCTGCTTCTGTAATTATTAGATTAAAAAAACAAGAAAAGTAGTCTTTCGTTCCCGTATAGTAATAGATTTTCGACTTTTGGAACTAGACATAAACCTATCAACTAAGCTGCATATAGAGCTCTAAAAGTTGAAAATGCAAATTTAACTTACATATTAAATACCAGGGATTCGAGTCGGACAAAATAATAATCTTCTAAACAAGACGTGCTATGTAACGAAGTAATTTAGGCTAGAAATAGTCTATCTTAAACTTACTGGGTTGTGCTTAGTGTCTTTTCGCGAGCTCTATGAGCATTGTATGAGTAACTGAAAGGACAGCATCCCAGAGTAAGTTATTCAATCGTAATACAAATAAACAAGGAGTTAAGAGGCATTTAATATTTATGTTAAATGAGAGAAGGTTGTAACTTCTCATATACTGAGCTTAGTGGACCATGGATAAAGGCAGAATTGTACTGCAATATTCATAGTAGGCCTACATTATTTATGATCTAGTGTATTGTTGAGCGTGTGTAAATAAAGTAATATATATTTATATATATGTTTATATATGCCAACAATTATATTCTTAATTGAAGCGTACAACACGTCACAATGAAGACGTTACAGTATGTAAATGGGAAAATCAAAACTATACTTATGAGATGATTACAAAATTATGATAACATTAAAGATTAACCGTAACCAAGTTTTGTTCTTCTATTAATAAGGTCGAGCTCTTCAAGCAGCAGTTCCAAAAGCTATGTAGACAATGCCCTGAATAGAAGTCTTGGCAGAGTTGGTCTGGAACTTGGAACAGCTGTACATAGACCAGCTGAAAGTAGCCGTGGGTAAACATAAAACTTACACATTATACTCTTAAACTTATAAATATACATAATACGTGAAGTGTACTGAATTAGTTTTCTACATGTGAAATTATATTTAGAATACAGTGCTTTGGATAATAAATGTCAGCGATCAACTAATGTGATTACTATATTGTATGGTTCCATTCAATATCATTTATAACAGCTATATCAAATTATATCGATTACTGACTGCCAACGTATAATAAAAATATATGTTTAATACCATTTTATCGGTATAATATAGTATCTCTCTCTCTCTCTCTCTCTCTCTCTCTCTATATATATATATATATATATATATATATATATATATATATATATATATATATATAAAGCTTACTGTGTATCTGGATTTCAAACTCCATTGGTTAATTTAAAGACACGTTACCTTATTGTCTCATTTGTTTTTGTGATCTTGCTTCCGGTATATATCCTCCCTAGCTGAGTGGTTAGCGTATCCGACTACCATGCGTGCGACCTGGGTTCGATTCCCCTGATAATGCATGACTTAAAACTGTACTAAACATTTTTCAGTAAATAAAATATAATAATTATATTTTCGGCGCAAGCGAGGGATGGGTGTTCAAGTCTCAGCCAGGGAGAGTTCAAACTTTTTGTTAAAGTTAAATAAAAAGAAATGCCCTTTTTTAACCCGATTACAATATTTATTTTAAATGACTTTCCTAAATGTATTCATTAAGTAATAAATATATTTGAACTAAATTAGTATAGCTTTATGTTCATTGTAGTTCGTAAAATTTTTATTTACAGCCTATATAGACCTATCTAATTCCCCCCCCCCCCCCCCCCCCGGGGCTACGCCGGGGAATTTAGCTTGTATATCAATATAATAGCTACTGGTCCTAGGAACTGCCTTTGTAAACCATCTAAAAGCGAAGTAACGTAGGACGTAGAAATTTCTTCTGGTAGTCACGAGTTAAGGGCATCAATGAAAAGGACGGGTATGATAAACAGTTTTAATAATAGCAACTTACCACACTAAGTGGGCCAAAGGATGTAATACTGTAAAAATTGCAGCTGAGCTACGTTCCTCCATAAAACATCACAAAAACATCCTATCGAAAAGAACTAGATCTAGCAAATTTTAAAATTAAGAGAAAAATATTTCAGATCTTAAATGTAAATGTAACTAGAAACAGGGCCGTATTTAGGATTGTGGGGGCTCTGTTCCCAAATTTATGTGGGGGCCCCTCATGGCCTCGCCCCTGCTTTCCACATAGGTCTACCTCAGAAAAAATGCCGCTAATTCATGTTACATTCTGTAAAAGCATACATACATTTTATGTTGCGCTTAGCTTGGTTGGACTGGAGCGCTTAAAATTGAATGGGGAATAAATGAACTTTATTTTACATTTTAAACGAAAGAATGGGGATGTCAATAAACAAAATATTTTCGGGATGTGTGGGGGCCCCTATTGTGTGGGGGCCCCTGTTCCATTGGAGCATTTGGAACATGCTTAAATACGCCACTGACTAAAAAAACATGTTACTTTAAGTGATACAATTAAGACGTTACAGTATGTAAATGGGAAAATCAAAACAGTACCCATGAGATGATTACAAAATTATGATAACATTAAAGATTAACCGTAACCAAGTTTTGTTCTTCCATTAATAAGGTCGAGCTCTTCAAGCAGCAGTTCCAAAAGCTATGTAGACAATGCGCTGAATAGAAGTCTTGGCAGAGTTGGTCTGGAACTTGGAACAGCTGTACACAGACCAGCTGAAAGTAGCCGGGGGTAAACATAGAACTTACACATTATATTTATACTCTATATTAGCTCATGTTCAATACATAAAATACGTTTCATTAAATTGAGGATGGAATTTTAAAAAAAGAAAGCCGCTAGAAAACGTGTGCTTGCACATGGCTAGAACAAATAACTAGAACACACTCGCACAACACACAGCAAGAACACGCAGCTAGGACACACTGATAGAAAACATAGCTAGTAAACACATCTAGAAGAGCGTATTTTAAATTCCTTATAGCATATAGCAGGAACACACACACAACAAGAACAGGCAACTAAAAATCCTAGCTTGAACACACAGCTACGTACAAGAGCTCTTTATGATTTCCTTAAGACAATAGACACGTTTTGCTCTTGTTATCAACCATGTATGAACTAGTCTACGTATTAACTTACTACTCGTATAACTTTGAACGCCAATCTCTACATTTTCGTGTTACGAAACGTTTACGAAAACGCCTATATAGTGGCCTCGATGATCGAGATTTGAATTAAAACATTTAGAAAGTCACACGAGTAAATTTGAACAATAAACGAATATATATTCTCAATAAACGAATATATATTCTCTATATAATTGAAATCTAGATCTATGGGTAACCAATATTGTACTATTTTTCTTAAATTACACTCACAATAGACATTGTGTATTATGAAAGATATTTTGAATACTACTTTAAATGAAATATAGAATATACTGAGCCTAGATGGCAGACTTCTGCAAGGGCGCTGGCGAAGTGTAAAAACCACCGATACATACATTAACAGCGCACCGGTGAACTAACGCACGAGGGACATCCCTTGTTAAGCGTCCGATAATCATTGCACTGCCGAGAAGCTCCGAGACTTGGTGAGGGAGGACGCAATGAGCGCGACAGCCCGTTTTAACCCCGCCCTGGTGCCCGGCTGTCCAGAACTATAGCCTTGTAAATTGTGCTAACGGACGACAGTGCAGGTATACGAGCGAGCCACCCACGATAATGATCCAGGAGAGCTCCTCAGGTGGGGCAAAGCAGAGTAATGCTAGTGACTGCGGAGACCGTAACCTATTGGCTTATCGGTTTGCAGCGGGGGTGACTATTCTCTGAAAGGATCCTGGTTGTTATGGCCTGGATGTGTTAAGATGTTCTAATCATCTCCTCGACTTTAAATGTATAAACCGATTACCTTTTCTTTTTTTATATTTTGCAATCATTACAGAAGTGTCGGATCATTATCTTCACGGATGGATTCTCTAAATCTTCAAAATCCCAGGTAAAAAATAATATCGTTTAATTATATATGTGTCATTTTCCTAAGTAAAACATAGAGTGTACATGAAAAGTAATAAAGTGCAATGTGTAGAGATTCAACAGAACGCAGTATGTTTTTAAAGGCTTTTTGTAAATAGCGGAGTTAATCGTCGACAAACCGATGGAAGGCTACAGGAAACCACCATTGTGTGTCCCAAGAAAATCATAATGACGTAGAGGGGTGTCCCAACGGGACAATCTCGTCCGGTAGGGATTGTCATGTGCCACATGTGACACCAGACCGTCATCAAGCTACTGCACAGATAAATAATTGTAAAGATGATGAAAAGAAAACCATCGTTAGTAGGCCGCATAATTAGAAAAGAAAACATAGAAAACATCATAATAACCGGAAAGCTAGAGGGAAAGAAACGCAGAGGAAGACAGAGAAGGAAGATTCTAGATGATCTAACGGAATGGCATGGCAGGGCAGGAACAACGGAAATGCTAGAGTTTGCCAGAATAAAGGCTAGATGGAAAGACATGATCGCCAACGCCATCTGGCACCTTATGATGATGATACAATACGCGTATGTAAACGTAAAATACGTATGTAAACGTAAAATACGTATGTAAACGTAAAATACGTATGTAAACGTAAATAGAATCTTTAATAATGAATATTTTTTAGAGATGTTGCGTTCCATAAGTTTCTTTTCTATTCCTCCTAAATTGTTACTTTGTGTAAATATAGATTAAAAACTGAGAAACACTAGTTCTACATGTAAAAAAATAAAGTAAAGTATCCCGTTGGACCAACTTGACTGATACGGCCGGAGGAGCAGCGTTCACCAGTTTCTGCGGCCACTGTATACTAGGGTATTGTGTGGCCCGCACAAAGCCAAGCCTCCTTTAATTTGTCCCTAGAGAAACCTGTTTATCTGAGCATTTCAACAGGTTGTTATTGGGTTGTATTTCTAAATTAGAGTTTAATGCCTTATGTGTTATTACTACTTTACTCTTCATAGATAGAGGTATAAATAGTTTAGAAAATGTGTAGCAGATAATTTGATTTTAAATGTTAACAACAAAAAAATAGTTTAAGATTACGCGTAAGGTGTTTGTATTCAAAAAAGTAATTCAAACGAGATTTCTAATTACTACAGTAACTAATTAAATCAGCTTCATACGAAAGTGACTTTGTTCAGGGGAACAAAATAATCACAGCAAGACCAACCAAACCCAAATATAACCAATTTTCAATATTTAAAAATCAGAGTTTAAGATTCCAAATACTAGGCTAAATGATAATTTACTTGATGAGTTTCAAATTAATGACGTAGCATGCTTTGGTTGCGGAAATTATAAATCTTAAGTGGTTACTAGATTTGGATTTTGCCCCTAAGAGAACAGACACATGTAAGTGCTATTATTGAACTAAATACTCCAAAGTTATGTTTAATATTTTCATTCTGGCTATTTTTTATTACCATTCTGATACTGAATACACATGTGAAAATAGTTTGCGTGTTTGACATGTGTTTGACCTTTTCATTTAGTTTTTAAAGTCGAATAGGGTCGTTGTCACAGAGACAATAATTTAGCTCTAAATTTGCTGGCAGAAGTAAAACCTGAAACTAGGTTAGGGTTCCCAGAAGGAAGAATGAGAGTGGCAAAGGGAACTTAGTGGCTTTTGTGTCCTTTTCTCATCCTGATCCAAGAGCCCTACTGTATGGAGAGCTGGCAGCCGGTACAAGAAAGAGGGGTCGCCCTTGCCTGCGGTTCAAAGACGTCTGCAAGAAAGACCTATTACTGGCACGCATTGAGCCCAACACGTGGGATAGCCATGCTGAGGAACGCACCTCCTGGCGGTCCAAGGTGCGCGAGGGCACTCAAGCTGCAGAAGCCACCCTCACAGAAAGAAGCGAAGAGAAACGAGCCAGGAGAAAGGCGAGAGGCAGAGAGAAAGGAGACTGCGCCATCGTCCCTTGAGGATGGAAGGATGCCATATATGATCCTGTCTCGCCTATCAAATATACATAGTTGTGTCATACTGGTTCATCTTTCCCCTGCTAATAACGAGATTCTTAGCAGCTCTTAAGTTTCCGTACCGTTCATATAGTGCCGGCCGACGTCTATATCAACCTGATTTCTTACTTACCTATTCTACATATTATATGGTGGTTGGGTATTGCACTGGCCACACGATTACCCTCGTAGGCACGACCATCAGTCTCCGCTCAAGCTGTGTGGCAAAAGTTTAACTAATAGTTATTTCTACTCAATTTTTCCCAGAAATTATAAAGATAATTATTTGAACCGTAAGCTGGGAAGAGTAGGTCAGCCGATCCAAAGAATACAAGGCAAAGGCCAAGAATATCAACATCATCCACAACAATGTCATTCACAAGACGAGTAAGTAAACCAGAATTTGCTTCTAAAAATATAACATTAAGTAGAAATAAGAAATGTCGTCTAGTACTTTGATGAAGGATGTATGAATCATAACATTAATTCAATTACTGGTTATAAGTTATAACTAATTTAACCCTAGTTTTGAAGTTGTAATTACAAAATTGAAAATACAAATATTGATTGATATATGACTAAGCTTAAAGAAATAGATGCACCATTTTTATGATTGGTCATTATTGAAAACATTTACTTTAAATCTAATCACTTATGTTCAGTATTCACCGTGAGTATATTCCATTTCTTATATCAAGTATGATCGTGTATAATGAAGCACGTCAGAATAGTCTCAAGCGGGGGTCGGCAACCTAGGGCACGCGAGCCAAACTTGGCGCGCATAATTTTTATTTTCAATGGCACGCGGAAGACTAAAAAAATTGCAATTCAAGTATATTATACAAGATGAGTGCTAGAGCAGGATGACTTTTAGGCTGTTGGCACGCTGAATGAATTAAAAATCCCACTTTGGCACACTATTATCAAAAGTTTGCCGACCACTGGTCTAAAGCTTGAATATCCATATTATGGATACAACTATAAAAATAATATTGTGTGATGAACGTATATGAATCCATTGTATTAAAGTAACTTTATCTACTTCTTAGGAAAGTCTATGTCGACAATGCATACAACAGAAAACATAACAGGGTCGGTAAGCCCAAAGGAAGCGCGCCTGTCCCTACAGAGCAGAACGTCTACAAGGATACGCCACTGAACCGAGCGCTGGACAGAGTCGGTCAACCATGGGGCTCGTTCAAAGGCAAACCTCAAGCTGAAATTATGTCCAAGTTAAACAAGATGAATTTCGTAAGTGATGATGTTATATAGTTAAACAGGGTTAATTTTGTACCTGATTGTGTCCAAGTTAAACAGGATGAATTTTGTAATTGATGATGTCCAAGTTAAACAGGGTGTTTGTAATTGATGATGTCCAAGTTAAACAGGGTGTTTGTAAGTGATGGTGTCCAAGTTAAACAGGGTGAATTTTGTAAGTGATGATGTCCAAGTTAAACAGGATGAATTTTGTAATTGATGATGTCCAAGTTAAACAGGGTGTTTGTAATTGATGATGTCCAAGTTAAACAGGGTGTTTGTAAGTGATGGTGTCCAAGTTAAACAGGGTGAATTTTGAGTCACATTAACGCAGAACTAAAAGTGTTCAATAAGAAACTTGTTTTTATGGTTACATAGGTTTTGTATATGTAGCTTTTTTATCTTCACAAATTGAACATATCCTCCATGTATGCCTAGTTATAAGTTAAAACTTTACACAAATATAGTTAGTACTATTATGAAGTTAGTAGTTTATGGTTTTAATTTGACTCCATTAGAATGACGAGGTACCAGAAGACATAGTGGAGAGATTTCGGGACGACACCAACACCAGGGACAAACTGGACGCCATCCTGGAGGCGATCAACAGAGAGGGCGAGCTCAGACGGAGGGCTGAGGAGGTCAGTGACTGCGAAGAGTTAGATGCCCACCAGCACACCTCCAAGACGGTGATGGACAAGCACAAGGGTCAAGCCATCGACTTCAAAATTGCCACCGTGGAAAACCAGAGTGACGAAGAAACCGAAGACGTCCGAGCACAGCCAGAAAGTGCGGTTAAGAGCTACAAAGGCAAAGTCATCAATTATGACGCGCTGAATCTGAGCAAAAAGAAGATCGGGCATGGGAATTTCGGTGACGTCTTCTCGGCCGAGTGGACGGAGGGTCAGCTGGTGGCCGTCAAGGTGCTCAGGTATCAGCAGATGGCCAACAAGCGCGTGAAGCTGTTTGAGAAAGAGATATCTCTGTACTGCAAACTTGACCACCCAAACATCGTCAGCTTCATAGGAGCTTGCGTGACGCGCCCAAATCTGGCATTCGTCATGGAGTATATGGAGATGAGTCTACGGGATGCACTTGATGTGAAAGAAGTAACTATATATAAATGAGTATTAATCAATCAATCCATCTATCTATATATCTAACAAGCAATCTGTCTATCTATCATCTCTCTACGTATATATATATATATATCTGTACACTAATCTCTATGACTGATTTTGTGCAGTGCTGCCAATCTATACATCTTGATTGTCTATCTATCAGTCCACCTATCTTTTAATCTATCTATCATTCTCTCTGTCTGTCTATATATATTAATACAATTATTTTTTTCTGTTTTAACCTAGCTGTATGACGGTCATTTTGCATATCTGCCTATCAATATATCTATCCACCTACCTATAATCTGTCAGTCAGTCAGTCTCTATTTGTCTGATTGTCTGTCAATCTATCTACCTATCTATCATCTATCTATGTATCTATTTACCCATGTATTAGTCTATCCATCCATCTACATTTTTCTTTTATATATCTTAATATCTTACATTTCTGTCGGTCTATATAAGATTATCTATCTAATGATCACTCTCTCTCTATCTATATATATAAACAATTGTATATGTTTTTGATTGTTCCAGGTGGAATTTGACAATAAGGATAAAGTAAATATCACAAGAGACATGTCTAAAGGTTTGACTTATCTTCACCTTAAGAACATCGCCCACTGCGACTTCAAGCCCAGCAACATCCTACTGAACAACGTTCCTGGAGGTGAGAGGTACGACCCCAAGAAGCCTGTCCTCGCCAAACTCACAGACTTCGGCCTGAGCATCCTGAAAGCGGACACGGAGAGCACCTCGTCGAACATGGACTCCGTCAAGAACGTCGGCACTCCCAGGTACTCAGCGCCTGAAGTTCTTTGCGGCGAGTTCCTGGACGTTGATGACATGAAGAAGGCCGATGTTTACTCCATAGCGCTGACCGTTTTGGAGCTGCTTTTGGAAGAGGCGCCCTTCGAGAACCTGAACGTAATGCAGCTGAGAAAGCAAGTGGGAGAGAAAGGCTTGAAGCCGAAGATGACCAATGGGAAACTTTTGGACCCGGATTTCAAAAGCTATATTGACAAATGCCTTTCCAGCGAAGCCAATAATCGACCAACCGCAGAGGACTTTACGTCTTTTGTATTGACAAAAGATCTTCTCTCAATATAGTTGATATTGGTTCATTGTTGTTTTACATTAGTTTTACTTAAGATCTTCTCTCAATATAGTTGATATTGGTTCATTGTTGTTTTACATTAGTTTTACTTAAGATCTTCTCTCAATATAGTTGATATTGGTTCATTGCTGTTTTACATTAGTTTTACTTACAACAAGGAATATTGTAACACATTTTTTAAAATTGTTTTAATACACATTTTGTTTTATAAGTTTATTGTTCCAATGTATTATCTTGTCATGCAAAACTAAGGATATACATATAATAGCCCTTTATCTAGACATGTGTAGATTTTTTTTATAGAAAAAAAGTGCCACCGATACAAAGACCAATATTTAGATTGATAAATAGAGAGAGGTTTAATATGTATTTTACTTGATAAATAATAAGTAATACCTACCGATCTATATAAAAAAGAATTGATTTTGCTCAGAAATAATATTCTTGATGCAATAAAAGCCATTCTAATATGATTTCATCTATCATATCTATAAACGTATATTTCCTAAGCACTGACCTGTAAATACATTTCAAGTGACTATGACTTCTTTTTTTTTGTGGTATATATTATTTTGTTCTGATTATTGGTGGTTTATGCCTTTTATTCACTTATCTGGACAAGTGAAGGTGTATGAAAACTTATAGCTTCCTCTTGCATACATAGGCAAATGTTAATTTATTAAGGAGGCTTTGTCCAATCTGTTTATTTATCTGTGTTAACTACCAAAGTTTTGCGAAATAAGTGCATTCCTCTTTGGTTATAAGTATTTTTCCGAAACTATGATCTTGTGTTAAATGGTCGTTTTTAACTATATTATTAATCTAAATATTGCTTTACTTAATTATTATATGTTTTAAAAAATCATTATTTCCTTTTTCATGTATAACACAATATTGCAATTCACAATAACTTTCACCAAGAAAGGGTAATTCACAGTGAATAGACAGCCTACGAATGTGTATTTGAGGTGTAGTCTCCTAATTACGCACATGGAAAGCTAAATTATCCTATCATACTCCATGACTTTTAACTTTTAGACTAATGATCTAAAGAATTTCAATAGTATTATTTTAATATTGTAATGTTCATTTATTTTGAAATTGAAATTCAATGTATTCGTGTATAAGCTTATGTAAACCATTAGTTTCAATTTATTTTTTTTATTTTTTTATTAAATATATTATCTTACGAAATCATTTTCTGTTAGTCATTTCTTGTTTACTGGAATTTCAGTTTAAGTTTTTGCTCTATGACTCTATGCATAATTGAAGAGCATTTTTTTTTCAATTTCGATCAGTCTACAATATGACTCAAAACCATAATAGTTTTCATGTACAAATACCATCGGCGGAGCAGGAAGTGGACACGACTGCTGCAACGGTTGATATACCCACTACTAGATTGCACTTTTACATGTAGTGGCACGAGTGGCATTCGGGCATGGAATGGGATGTCTGAACAAACCAGGAAAACCAGTAACTTAACATCATTTGAAACATTAAAAAAGATGCAAAACTAGACTCGGACCACTGATGAGCGTAGGACGCAATAATCTTCTTTATAGAAGGAGCATCTGTAATATATAAGATACGATAAGGCTTTTGATGATAAAAAAAATGAATTTAAGTGATAACTTTTGAGTTTAACATTTCTCGTCGTTTTGTTGGACATATCAAGTTATGAACACTCATATTTATGAATTATTTTATTACAAGATTGCATATTATGGACTATATAAGTTATTACTGTTAGTCGTTCGAACAAGAAACATATTTATTTAGTGTCTATAATGAGTAACAATTAAATAGACCCGATAACCAATTTCATCTTCCCCGCGATGTGAACTATTTCGAACCTAGGACCTTCGGTACGCCAGCCGAGCGCGCTGCCGCTCCGCCACCGTGTTCCATGATTTTAACCCTTACAGTCCCGGGCGCGTATATAGCGGAACTGAAGGCAGCATAGATAGAAGTAGGTCGGTAGGGGAAGGGTTAAATATACTCAACTAAAACAAATATATACTTTCAGCTACGTTTCTACAAACAAGAAAACCTGAACTGGCTGTTATCAAGTCCTCAACTTTTTAAACAAGTTTTAAATACGCAAAAAAACGTTAAGCTGTATTCTGTTCTGATGTTTTGATTGGTCTCTGTTGACATAGCCATTGACGGTAGTGACGATATCGGGGTCATTAAAATCAGCAGGTGTGCTATAACGTGATGTTCCCAACGAAGGAAGTTGATGACACCTGAAAAGAAACAGCTTATTGATGTATCCATTTTATAAAACGTACAACGTTAAAGTGTTGAAATTTCTCTTACAATCAAAAGCAACGCATCACACTAAATTGCTCAATAAGACCAAAGTAATATAAATATATACACACACACCCACAGTGTAAGTTTAACTACAAAACAAGTAGGTATTCTGAGCATAAACCATAAGAAAAACTGTCAAGATCAGGGGTCGGCAACCTACGGCACGCGGTCCAGGCTTGGCACTTTCAATGGCACGCTAGAGGCCCCAAAGAAGGGCAATTCAAGTCTCTTCTTGCAGAAATTGAGTACTAGAGCAGAATCACTTTCAAGTTGTTGGCACAACGAATGAATTAGAAATCCTTATTCGGAACACTATAATCAAAAGTTCGCCGACCCCTGCTTTAGATAATTGCTTAATATTAAGAAAAGTAAAGTATCGAGGTAAACTTTAGACGATCTAGAATCTTGTTAACGTTGAAGTTCAATCTTTAGCAGATATATAATCTATGATAAATTGCTGAGCCCCATTGTTATCGTCCAAAAAATTATAATGGTGATGATAATGACATGTCATTGTAAGCTTTTAAAGATCTATACTGTTGATAAAGTCCCAAAGAAACCCTTAAAAATAAAATAATATAACGTTGGTGAATGTCCGTTGCAATTTTTAGCACATCTATAATGCTGATAAAATCCCATTGCAATCTTCAGATGATCTTTAATACTGATGAAATCCCATCACAGCATATAACCAAAATGATCTATATGGCAGATAAATTTGCCAGAATCTGTGAATAGTGGATAGCGCACAGAATTCTATTGTATGAAATACAAGATAACACACAGTCGCCTTTACTGTCCCGAAATCAAAGAAGTACACAGGACCAACAAAGAAAATCTGAAACCTTTAATGCGGCATCCAACAGCTATGAACAACAGAACTCCACACCAACACACTAAGCAATTCTAGCGAAGTATTTTATGGTTCTTAACCACCAAAACATGAACGTAAAAGTCGTTCTTGGAACGAAGTTAAGTTGCTTTTTGTCAGACATATCACATCAAAGAAGTAAACATTTAGAACTCGTCAATTTAGTCAATCGTTTTAAAGGCGGACAAAAATGATCTTATATGACTGCTCAAAGTGGGCTCGTTAAGTGGGAGCCTAATAAGGCGCTCAAGAAATCACACCCATTCATAGGCTGTACACCATAATTCGGTATATTATCGAAAGTTACTATAGGGTTCGCCCAATTCCAGAGAACGAATCGCTTAACAAATACCCATCCGTGATAATAAGTATGTGTACACCTATGATTAGAGAATCATCCAACTACTGCTTTCTTTCTAAGTCTTACACTGGACAAATTCAAGTTACCCGAAACTCTTTGTCGTTATAATAGACATTTCTATGTATAGCTAGACTAGACTCTTAGATTTTTAGTTGTATTTTCTCGTTGATTATAAACAGAATAATCAACGATGAGATTCCTATTGACTCTTCTGTTGTTGTATTCATTGTGGACAACAATTAGTGCTACTAACAAAAGTAAGTTAATTGTTTAATTGTTCATGTCTTTAAAATTCATATTTGTAAATTTAATGTTTGCGTTAGATATCTTATCTTATAATTTATAGACGCGGATCATTTAATAAAAAAAGATATATAGTTCATACAATTGTTTTCTTATCGAGCAGCATCCGGGCATGTAATGGGTTGTCTGACCAAAACCAGGGAACCCAGTAACTTAACATCATTTGAAACAATAATAAAAATGCAGGGCTAGACTCGAACAAAGGAGGAGCGTAGGACGCAATTATCTTATTTATAGAATCTTGTATGTTACAGTATCTTGTACGTTACATGCGCTTATATGCAATTGTTCTTGCATAAGGGATAAGAAAAGTGTTTATCTGAGCTAGCAACAGGTTATTAGTGGGTTGTATTTCGAAATAAGATTTTAAGTTGACTTGATGCAGGCGAATCTTTAAAAGGGCTGACCGACAAGCTCAACTTGCACATATATCTAGACGTAAAACATAATCTATTCAATCAATTCAATTTCCAAACGTACCTCTCGAAACCCCACTAGTTTCAAATCAAAATTTCAATTAATTTGATAGATCAATGGACAAGTCTTAATTAGGCGTGACCTTTTGAACTGGTGTGATCGTGAACTTCCGGTTCAATTTTTTCCGTAAACAAAAAAGCATGCTTTTGCTGGTTATTGACAGTTGATTTCAACCTCGACGGCTAGTTCTATTCTTTTAGAATTATACAAAGGATACAATATTAGTCAGTTATGAGGAATCCGATTTTAACATCAAAAGTGAGTAGGCGATAATTAATACTGAAGTGTTAGTCGCATGTAGCTTATTTATAAAATAAATTAGTCAAGAGTTGCGTTTTCTTGGTTATTGAAAAACAAAATTCGTATTCATAAAAACGAATAACAAAAATTATTTTGCATTAAGCAATAAGTTTGATATTATAAAAAGGTGATTATTCACTTCTGACTTTCACAAAACATTGTTTTCTTTTGTAAACATCTTTTTAAAATGAAAGAAACTTTAATCCCCAACAAATGTTCGTACAACCAGTAACCTAGCACACAGACGTGTTTCGAATAAAATGATCGAATTCGACCGGAAATGTTTTTTCTTTTGAACTTTTAAGCATGCATACACGTTAAGACTTGTCAATTGACGAGTCTTAAATAGGCAATTTCGATGCAAATTCATTCCCGCTATATTTCCATAAACAATTGTATAATTATCTTTTCGGCATGTTTCAAGTGCATTGTGGAACTACCGGTTTCATTGTGTTTTGCTTACAATGGCAACCATTACGATTGCAAGCAGAGATTTACGCCTTGTTGCTGACTTAACTTAACTCACGAATGTTGAGAAATTCATTGCACTTTCAACTGCAAGTTCAGGCCGACTACAAATAAACAAATGCTATAAGTATTATTGTGAGGATTATGTCTTCAATATTAAAAGTGAGTATGCCAGAATTTATAGCAGAAGGCAGACATTTTTTAAAATCAAATTTAGCGAATAGGATCGGAAGTGAAGTTGCATCCAAAATGTATGCATGCATAATATTTAAAACTGGTCAATTGACTTCAATTTGTTTCTTGCCTAGTTTATGCAAATTTGTGGGGGACCAAGCGCAAAATCGTCGAAAAGCTAAAGCAAAGCAAAACGCATATAAAGGCTCTGTATGATAAATTTTGATTTAGAGTTCTTTAATTTTCTTTTATAATTTTATCCGTTACTTTAAAAAAGAACTTAAAAACCCATTATTTCACTATTTACTTTAGATAACATGCTTTAGACCACTACTGTCTTATTTATATGTTAGGTCGGTTAATGCTTCATTTATTTGATTCGTCCAATGTTTGTAAAATTTTAAATCATCAATTAGTTTTATTCTTAGCTTAGATAATATATCCGTTTTTTTAGTTGTATGTCAAATGCGCTCTGAGTTTACAGTATGTAGGCTATGTTTTCAGCGCTATGCAAATATTATTATTTTTTTTTATTTTTTTTCTCGCAGGTTTTATATTGTTTCCGTTTTTATTTAATGCAGTAATCTATTTATTATTACTTTAAAAAAAATACGTATAAACCGAGAATACGATAATTCCCAGTGAAAAAGCCTCAAAACAGTTACAGCGCCCACGAGCAATGCATTAGAAACCGGAAGGAAAAAGGGAGTGAACTCAAGCGGATGTACTGCCAGGCCCACTTGGAGCTGCTGGAGGCCAAGAGCCAACTGGCGCAGCAGGCCCAGCAGGCCCAGTGTAACAGTCAGCTGAACCTTTGGCTGAACGAGATAACGGCATTAAGGCTTCAGTTAGTCAATAACTGTGCTTTGGGAAGTAGTAGCGGGAACTTAATTTCCGTGAGTAGTATATATTGTCTCTTACAACTGATTTCTAAAACAGATATATATTTTAAAAATACATTCGCTTAATAAATTATGAGATATAGCAACAAAAAAAAATCATCAGAAATAGTAAATATCTCAAAGAGAGATTAAAACAAACTAACCCATAAAAATAAAGTTTATTTTATACTCCCTTTCTTTGTAAACTAAGTTTATATTTAATTTATATTTTGATAGATTAAAATAAATATTAGTGATATCATACCTTATGAATTTCCACACTAAAAATGTGCGCATCCTTTTCTTGTTTCTAGCTTTGGCCCGCCAAAACCATAAAAAGATAACTCGCTTTGTTTCGGCTACATTGTGTCGTTTTCATTCTATTTATTTCGTAAAAACTAACATATCCGAAAAGTTTATTACTTCCATCTCTTCCGGTAGAGGCAGCCATGCTTTACGTAAAATTTTCTTCGATTCGCAAATTGGTCGAAGAAATTAGTGACTATTCCAAAGGCTATGATGCTGAAAATTTGATAGAATGTATTGTTAGTCGCATCAAGTCTGCTACCTAAGTTTCAACTCCATTGGACGACGAGAAGTGGTCGAAAAATCGATGCAAAGTTTTCCAAGCAAGCAACCAACCAACCAAGCAGACAGACAGACAGTACGAGTTAAAAGAAAGGGATTTAAAAAAAGCATGTGAAATTGTAAGGAAACCAAAGACTATAATAAGATGATCCGCTTGCATTAATATTTCTGTTATTTGATGACTTGAATGACTTCTTTTTGTAATTCCCGATTTCCTTTTGCGCAGGAGCGTAGAGTCATTTAAGACAGTGTTATTGGATGCGCACAGCAAAAAAGAACATATAATCTCTAAAAATAGAGCAAGCGGTCCATCTTATTATAGTCTTTGGGGAACAAAGAACAGAACTAGTGAATATCGTTTCCTAAATGCTGGATCGCGACCTAATTCCGGTCATTGGACGTAAAGTTCTAAAGTCTATGCCAGTATATCATATAGATATGTCTGTGGACATTTGATCTGTTTTGCTCAGACAGACCCGTCAACAGTGGCAGTTGGTAAAGTTGGATGGCTGGCTATCTATATAAACAAACAATATCGCAATATCAACTACATTACAACAAAAGAAGAATATGCACACCAGACGAAGAATTATTGTTCATCAGCCTCCAGCCATACTATCTACCATACGCAACAATAAATA
Source organism: Anisus vortex (assembly GCA_949126835.1). Taxonomy (NCBI): domain Eukaryota; kingdom Metazoa; phylum Mollusca; class Gastropoda; family Planorbidae; genus Anisus; species Anisus vortex. The sequence goes on along the minus strand of OX421509.1, from coordinate 22,668,617 downwards.
TATCGTCAAGACTTCAGTCAGCCAGAATACAGTAGATGACTACCAATGAACTTTTTCTTGCATGATAAATTTTGTGATTGTGTGTGCGCTTGTCTTGTGCTGTTATTCAAATTACAAATAATTCTTTTATTTTGTTTAAAATATGCTGAAGGACAAACATCTGTAGTCAAGACAAATTTCCATTTGTTTGGATCAATAAAGAAATCTTATCTTATCTTATCATCTTATCTTATCTTATCTTAGATAGATACATGTTACACAGGCAGTTCTGTATAGGAGAATATATAAATATTTTTATTCTGCATGGCTCTGTTTAGAATATAATCAATTTAAAAGTAAAGTCTAGTACAGTAAATTGCAGTTATATAAGGGGGATTAGTAAAAAGAACGTCAAGAGCCGGAAATAAAATTGCACGAATTTTTCTTAAATTGGCATATTTTTTTTCTAATAATATATAAAATTAACTTTCGTAACATCTGTAGCATTTAACCTTATTTAGATCTATAAAAATTGGATCTATGAAGTAAGAGTTATTGCAGTAGGCTCATTATAGATCTATAACAGTTGGCAATATATAGATATAGCTATAACAGTTGGCTCTATATAGATGCACTTTTTTTGGCCGTATATAGCCGTATATAGATATATCTATAAAGGCTGGTCCTCTATCTATAGATCTATAACAGAATTGGCCCCTAATTTCGCCCCAATCTGACATTTTGTTTGAACTAGCACTCTAGCATAGTCGACATTTTTTTTATAATATATACACATATTTGAAATTTCAGATCTCATAGTTTTAAATGCATTAAAACTGGTTTTCGGATTACAAAAGTAGAAGTTTTAAAATAAAAGGGTACTAACGATGTTTCTGTAAACACTGGTGAATCCAATGCACTTCTGTACCAATGGGCGCTAGTGAAGTGTGGAAACCACCGATACGCTCCCATTCAGAGTACACCGGTGGGCTAACGCATGGCGGACAGCCCCCGTTGCGCGTCTTAGAATTATACGCACTCGCTTGAATCTGTTGCTCCCCCTAAATCGAAGAGCTTGTCTCAGACACTGAGAGATTCTAAGACAAAAGAGTCTATTTTAAAGAGTTTAAAGACCTTTCCCTTTAGCTAGTGGCTGTGGGACTTGCGTAGCCTACCATACATCTGCCACAACAATTTATACCAAGTGCGCACGGAGCATGCTAAATGTAATAGCATGGATACAAACAGTGTATTAAAAACCATTATTATTATTTGTTATATAACCTATATCATTTTAGATGCCCTGTTTATTTTTTAAGTTCATTGATAGTTAAACACACACAAACACTTAAATATAAACAGCATTAATTTGTTACAGTTACTCCCAGTACAAATATAATTGTTCTTTTTTTTCACAGGCAAGTTAATTTAAAGGATCATTCCGAAGAAGGGAATAAGTCGTTCATAATCCTCAACAAACTGAAAACTTTACAGAAAATATTTACACATTTTACAGTTTCTTTTTTGGTCAATAAAGAATATCTTTATCGGAAAAGAATGCATTTAAAAAGTAATAATTAATTATTGTAGGTTATTGCGTATTTGTCCAAATTAAATGTAGGATAAATGAATTTAAAATGAATTAACCATCAAATAGTATGTGCTAAATGTATTTAATCTGAAATAAACAGTTCAAATATTATGTGCTTTTACAAATGTTGACTGTTACTGTTGTCAGTTGTCGTTGGTTGTTTCACGAGCAAATGAGAAAGGGTAGGATTAATATGAAGTATGGAACGGCTAGGGTAAGGGTCCTGGAGTCGTTGTCTGATTCTCAGGGTATGATGCACCTTTTTGTAGAGAGAACTTGGAATACCGTATTCGTATTCCGACATATCAGCGTGGCTAATCACAGACTGCTGATTGCTGATATTGTTTGGTTTAATATTATTGACTCAAGATATATCAATGTCATAAACAATCAACAGGCAATAGAAACAGCTGTTTAGTTGAAAATTTAAAGAAAAAGGAAAGTATCCCGTCGGACTAAATTGAGCCATAGGGCGGTGAAGTAGCGTTCACCAGTTTGTGTGGCTATAGGCCTACTAGAGAATTGTGTGGTCAGAACAATATCCAACCGCCTTTACTTTTCCTCGGCTAAAGTCAGGTACCCATCAGAGCTGGGTAGACTCAGGGAAACCCTCCAGACCACGGAAAAAATCATAGCCTTCTCCAGGATTCGAACCTAGGACCTTCGGCTCGCCAGTCATAACTGGATGTTTATTTAGGCTAATAGAAGGACCAAATCTTTATTTCTTCCTCTCTCTCTCTCTCTCTCTCTCTCTCTCTCTCTCTGGTTGCACTGTCTATGAGATTGGAAATACGATCTTCAGACATGTAAATTGGCGTTACCTTGATTTAAGAAGAGAGAGAGAGAGAGAGTGTGTGTGTGAGAGAGAGCGTGTGAGAGAGATTGAGAGAGAGAGAGAGAGAGAGAGAGAGATAAAGTAAGGAGTACTGGGCACCTGTGTCAACGGCCCCTGAGTACATCTCAGAGTAGTCAGGAACGAAGATAGAACTTCGGCGAATACAAGGTTTTTTTTGGCTCCGACATGTGAAAGTATCGTAATATGCTTAAAATCCGACCAGAGACTGTGAATAAAGAGAAGATGTGAGAATAAAGAGAAGGTGTGGGAATAAAGAGAAGGTGTGGGAATAAAGAGAAGGTGTGGGAATAAAGAGAAGGTGTGGGAATAAAGAGAAGGTGTGGGGATAAAGAGAAGGTGTGGGAATAAAGAGAAGGTGTGGGAATAAAGAGAAGGTGTGGGAATAAAGAGAAGGTGTGGGAATAAAGAGAAGGTGTGGGAATAAAGAGAAGGTGTGGGAATAAAGAGAAGGTGTGGGAATAAAGAGAAGGTGTGGGAATAAAGAGAAGGTGTGGGAATAAAGAGAAGGTACCGTGGATCAAAAGATTTAGTTTGTGGGAAAGGGGTAAAGGAGAGAAAGGGATAATGGAGGTGAGGTAGCCGAAGTTTCTGGCCCAGGAAGTAATACATAGCAATAAAATACACATACGTTGCAGAGTAACGTGAACATTAGTATAATAGGCCTATACATCTATGTGATGCAAACCCCCGGAATGGGAGGTCTACTGTAGCAGGCAAAATAATATATATTTAGTTTTTAGGACTTTAATAATAGCTAATGCATTTATCTAATTATTGGTTAAAAAAAACACCCAAAGTAATAGATTATGGGAGAAGGCCAAGAACTACTGAAAACTTCTATAGAAAGTAGCATAGAGAATGTCACTCTGACTATTGATGAAGAGAGCAATGCTGCTATGTCGCTAGATGCCTGGAACGTAAGTGTGAAGAGATTAAGTCTTAGTATGATGATTAAGAACTTTTAGTGACAAGTGAAGTAAAAGACTTTGTAGATGAAGTATCTAAGGGGTCACTTAAGGTCCCTCATCAATGTACTTATGAACTTGTCAGATTTTGACTGAATTTATTCAAAATAGCAACACACACTGTATGTTGTCGCCAGATACTTGTCACAATTTTGTCCACAATGTAGCAATTTTATGACATTGAACCATCCTGAGAAAAATTACTAAGACCTTTGGCCAATGTGCTTGTAAATGGATTGCACAATTTGGAAAAACACCAACAAACTAATGGAATACATTTTCAGACAGCTATCAAAAGAGCCCGTCTGTTAGATTAATTCATGTTTGCTGTGTCGGTAAGTAAATAATTTTTTATACACTGTTTACATGTTCAATAATCATTTTTGATGCATTCTGTTTTGAAATTACATTAATATAACAGCCATGATGACATTAGTAATAAACCTTATTTAAAAAAATCATAAGTAAGGAGAAATTGAATAGCCTTTGCTGCTAGCGAAGTCAGAAATTCAAGCTTTCATGTCCTGTCTTCAGTAGTACGTGAAGAATGCATAAACACATTAAAAAAATATTTCATACATACCATTCATTTATTCTGCGTTGTAGGCTACCGCTAAAACCACTGATCTGCTATACCAGGACTATGAATTGTGTTCGGCCATAGTTGTTGTAGGCCTACAAGTAGGCATAACAATCAATAAAGTAGCGGAGAAGATGCAATTTATTAACAGTATGTATAGAATGATATGCTTTTCAATTGCACATGCATAGATGATAAAATTAATTAAATTATAGTTTTAAGAAACTGGAATCATATTTTTGATAATTTTAAAACACTAATTAATTTTGTTTTGTTTTAATTTACACTTTTTGTCATTTTGACGTTCATTTTTTTTAACGTCGTTTATTGCACGAAACGTTTCCAAAGCCAAATGTAGATCTAGGCTAATTATTATAATAGTAATTAATACTCCTACTATATTCTATACTAAAATATATATTATAGAGCTTCCCAATGATTAGAGAATAGACTTTAGAACTTTATTTTTTGAGCAGAAAATTTAAATCCATTCTTTTCGGTCCATTCTTGAATTTTATTGATTTGAAGTTGTAGATGATTCTGTATTTCTATCATACAATTAGCTCTATAATAGATCACAAAGTCATCGACGAATAGAGAACATTTTGTATTCTGTAATAAGCATTCAGTGATATTGTTTATTTTTATATTAAATAGTGTAGGCGACAATACGCTTCCTTGAGGGACACCTTCTTCTTGAATAAATGTATCTGATAAATAATTTCCAATATTTACTTGGAATGTTTGGTTGCTTAGAAAGTTTGATATAAATTTGGGTAAATTTCCTCTTAAACCTAAGGAATATAGATCTCATTTACTATGTTGAACGCGACATTCACTATGTTGAACGCGAGGGTCTTTCCGGGTTTTCCCAATTCTACTGTTGTTTTTTTAATGTGGCGAGACCCTTTTTAAAAGTTACGCACCGCAATTTGGCTTGGAGAGTTTCAATGGTTTACTTTAAACAAAATACTAGCGTATGACGTAATGTCTATGAAATTATTTCTTTTTTCATTATTGATGTTTGCATTATCCTTTTAAGTAAAAGTAACCACATGTTTCAATTATTTAATGGATTTACGTTGCTATTGAGAATATCCTTTAAAAGGCGACATTATACACTCTATATATTAAATGATACAAATTATAAAAAAAACAAGTTAGGCTTATAAATGATTACTTTCAAATACCGGGTACCATAAGCTTGACAGCAACAATATAAAATAAAAACTAAATACCGAAAGAAACATTATCAATGCTGCTTTATTGATACAATAAGCAAGAACAAAAATTAAATACCGAAAAAATCTTTCTCACTTTAGTTTTTATTGCATTGAAATATTATTTTCTATTTTCTTTTTTATATTTTTTACCTTTTTTATTGTTTTGTATTTATGTTTTTTTTCTTTCAGATAGTATATTATTTTTAATTTAATATTATTAATAACAAGTCAAGTCATCACAACTGTTCGCTACATTTTAATATCGAATTAAAAAGTCTCTTAAAAAAACCCGGACTAGCCTTTCGGCTCTTGTGTCCAGGGCGTAACGCTTAGGATTGAGCAATCACTGTTGGGGCTACAGCCACCCATCGACACGCCGAAGGCGTGGCATGCCGTGTAACGGGGAAGGTTTCCGCAGCCCAGCGATCGTTCACTGCGGTTCCCCTAAGGATCATTATCGTAGTGGCTCGCCCGTATACCTGCACTGTCACCCGGTAGCACAAATCCTATACTATAGGTACATGCATCCAGACACCGGGTGGTTCTCGAGACGGGATTGCAGCGTCCATTGCTTCCATGCGTTCGCCCGCCAATGTATTCTTAATGGGAATGTATCGACGGTTTACACACTACGTCTGTCCTTGAGGCCACAATTCTTATGCATATATCAGGGTCAGAAACAAAAAAAAAGTAACAAAAACTAAATACCGAAAGAAACATTCTCAGCACTTTTTTATTAATACAATAAGCAAGAACAAAAATTAAATACCGAAAAAATCGTTATCACTTTAGTTTTTATTGCATTGAAATATTATTTTCTACGCTTTTTTTTTTATTCACCTTTTTATTGTTTGGTATTGTGATTTTTTTTCTTTTAGATAGTATATTACTGTTAATTTAATAGGCTATTTTTAATAACAAGTCGAGTCAACACAACTGTTCGCTACGTTATAATACCAGACGCTTGACAGTAACAATTATTATGCATATGCCAGGGTCAGAAACAATTAAAAAGAACAAAGACTAAATAAAGAAAAGAAACGTTCATTGTAATAGTCTCTTTTCTTTCTCTCTTAACATTAATATTAACTTAACTTAACTAATATTGTAATATTGTAGTCGTTCGTTTCTCCGTCATTTTGACGGGCATAACCACTAGTATATATATATATATCAACATATATAATTACCGTGAGTTTGTTTATTTGTTTATATATATATACAAGCCGATATGTGCCCGATTCTTCGAACGGGCTTTTTTTTAGAATATGCTTGACACATTATAGTTTTTTAGTTTTGTTTTTGCAACATACATAAAGTAGTATGTTTTTTTTTTGTGGTCAGTATTTTTTAATTTATTTTTGTTTTGCACACTTTATTATACACCAATTCAATATACAACTAAAAAGGAAAAACAAATAATTTTTTTGTATTTCTTGCTCAAAGTATGACCACTATGATCGAATTTTGTGAGTTTATTGGGTAATTAAACTCTTTCTGTAAAACAGAACTCACATGTCTTTTAAAAAGTACTGTTAATTCGAAAATGATTGTTTGATATATTTTTTTGCAACAACATTAGTCGTAGATCAATATTTATTTATTTTTGCTTTTTTTTTGTTTTTGTTGGTGTTATTTGATAATTATTTATTGTTGCTTTGGAAGCAAACTTAGAATTAAATTTTAAATTCAACAGGAAAAACAATAACAACTGAAACCGATATGAATCATAGTTTATACAACGTATACGACATGAATTAAAACTTTAAAAAGTTAGTCCGGCAAATTCAAACATTGCCCGGCAATATAAAAATTTCCCGCTACAGAGTTTATAAGACGTATACGATACAAATTAAAACTTTAAAACGTTGAGCTCAACAATTTAAACATTGCCTGGCAATTGAAAAATTTCCCGCTACAAAGTTTATAAGACGTATACACAGAATAGGTATAGAACAGAATGCACAATCCCTATATACGCAGTCACTGAAAGTTACCATTTTCCGCAATGCAGCGGTCGATAGAGACGCTACTATAATAAAATAAGAAAGGATATCTACGTCTGCCATAAATATATACAATATATATAGGGCCTACATTATCTTTCATTATAGGCTTACTTTTATATAAATTTGACTTAATTACCCATTTTGTTTTCAACATTATAGGATTAGGCCAATATGATGTAAAAATATTTATTACCCGGTACTGATTTGAAAAAAAAATGGCTTAGACGTAGCTCGGTACCGGTAACTAAATTGCTACGGCTACCGGTACATAAATATATACTTTTTAAACCAAAATAAACTTTTAAAATTATGAAGGGAAATAGGCATATAATTCATAATGAGTTAATATGAGGTTGTTTATGCTGTTGTTTATCCTTTATGGAGTCAGGAAAGCCATGCAGTTTGACATGCTCTTTTTTACGATAATCAGTCGTTTTCGCATCATTGTTGTAGTTTATTACACAACCGTTTATGCACATTTTGCCTGAAATATTAGCTTTGGGTGTTCGAAATTGCGCATTCTGTTTGATACCTATTCTGTGGACATATACAACACGAATAAAATCGTGAAGGAATTTTTTATTTGCCATATACAACGTAAGATACCCATTAAAACCATTAATCATTATCCATTATAACAATTTAAAAATATCCCTCTATAAATTACGACGCAAATTAAAACGTGAATATATTTTGTTCTATTTATTCATAAAGTACATTAGCAAAGGTTGAAGCGAAGTTAATTAAAATGAATACGCAAAATTCGATGACGACATAAAAAAAAAGACAACCAGCTATCCCTGCGCAAACTTTGATGACGTCATATAAAAATAATCTCTACGCGTCCTTTTGTCTTATTTTTTTAGCGCGATTGATCGAAAAACTACAAAAAGTTGGAACGGCAAATTCAACATGAACCCAAAATATGTCGTTTTATTCGCGTTTTTTGACCAAACTGACCACTGCGGTCATTTAAATTTTTTTAAAACCTTAACAGTGTTCACCGCCCTAACGCAAAGAATATTTGTAGCAAATTTCACGTTTTTATGTCCAGTATTTAAAAAGATTATGCGGTATGTACATACCCAGCCAGCCAGCCAGCCAGCCAGCCAGCCACATACATACATACATATTCCTTTTGAGATTTATATATATACAAGCCGGTATGTGCCCGGTCCTCCGAACCGGCTAAAAGTTATGTTTACATACACTCTAACTACTCAGGCAGTTATAATGAGATTGCCCGCATGACCTACGACACGAATTTAAACGTGAGGTAATTTTTTCTTTGCCCGCTACAACATGAATTACCCGTTAAAATCATTACTCATCACCCATCAAAACAATTACAAAATTGCCCGCTATAAATTACGACGCAAATTAAAACATGAATATATTTTGTTCTATTCATTGATAAAGAACATTCGACAGTACTTTTATTTTTTTTTAATGATTGTTTGATATATTTTTTTTACGACAAACATTAAGTCGCAGACCTATGTTGTGTTGTTTTCGTTTATTTGATATTTATTTATTTATTGTTGCTTTGGAAGCAAACTTAGAATTAAATTTTCTATTCAACATGTAAAACAATAACAAATGAAACCCATATGAAATAATGTTTATAAAACGTATACGACACGAATTAAAACTTTAAAAAGTTAGTTCCGGCAATATGAACATTGCCCGGCAAATTAAACATTGCCCGGTAATTTAAACATTGCCCGGTAATTTAAACATTGCCCGGTAATTTAAACATTGCCCGGTATTATAAACATTGCCCGGTAATTTAAACATTGCCCGGTAATTTAAACATTGCCCGGTAATTTAAACATTGCCCGGTAATTTAAACATTGCCCGGTAATTTAAACATTGCCCGGTATTATAAACATTGCCCGGTAATTTAAACATTGCCCGGTAATTTAAACAATGGCCGTTACCAAGGCGGTAAGCCTAAAGGTGCCCAGTTCTCGGAACTGGATAAAATAACCCATGGAGTTATAAGCAATAGTCTTAAGCGGGGATAAAGTATTTTCCGATAACTTAAACCATTTAAATATTGCATTCTACAAATTACGACGCAAATTAAAACAAAATTTTGTTCCCTTCTTAAACGCATAAATACGCAAAATTTGATGACGCCATATAATTATAAGCTTAAATATAGAGTGTAACCAGGACCACTGCTTTTAAATAAGCTTAGTAATGCGTCGGTATTACTTCCCGAAACAGAAAAAAAATGCTAAATCTATTTGCTTAAAGTTTTAAATTATTAATTAGCTTTAAGTCATGTATTCACAGTGTAAAGTATTAAAGTAGTAATAGATTAAGAAAATCAACTACAGTATTGGAAGTGTAAAGAATTTATGTTGTTTACGGCACGTAGACAATTTAAATATGAAGAAAAAAATTTGTTCCCGTCATTGAGTTGAGATAATAAAATCCATGCACATAGTTTGATGACGTCAATTTAAACATGAATGAAAAATGTCCCTTCATTGCTATAAAATCCATGCGCAAACTTTGATGACGTCATAAAAATAATCTCAGCGCATCCTTTTTTTTCTAACTTTGTGACGAAAAACTATAAAACGTTGTACTGGCAAAGACAATGTGAATCAAAAGTTGTGTTTTTTTCGCGTTTTTTGACCAAACTGACCACTGCGGTCATTTTAATTTTTTTAAAACCTTGACAGTGTTCACCGCCGTAACGCAAATAATATTTGTAGCAAATTTCACGTTTTTATGTCCAGTATTTAAAAAGATTATGCGGTATGTACATACCCAGCCATCCAGCCAGCCAGCCAGCCACATACATACATATTCCTTTTGAGATTTATATATATACAAGCCGGTATGTGCCCGGTCCTCCGAACCGGCTAAAAGTTATGTTTACATACACTCTAACTACTCAGGCAGTTATAATGAGATTGCCCGCATGACCTACGACACGAATTTAAACGTGAGGTAATTTTTTATTTGCCCGCTACAACATAAATTACCCGTTAAAATCATTACCCATTATAACAATTAAAAAATTGCCCGCTATAAATTACGACGCAAATTAAAACGTGAATATATTTTGTTCTATTTCATTGATAAAGAACATTCGACAGTACTTTTATTTTTTTTATGATTGTTTGATATATTTTTTTACGACAAACATTAAGTCGCAGACCTATGTTGTGTTGTTTTTGTTTATTTGCTATTTATTTATTTATTGTTGCTTTGAAAGCAAACTTAGAATTAAATTTTCTATTCAACATGTAAAACAATAACAAATGAAACCCATATGAAATAATGTTTATAAAACGTATACGACACAAATTAAAACTTTAAAAAGTTAGTTCCGGCAATTTGAACATTGCCCGGCAAATTAAACATTGCCCGGTAATATAAACATTGCCCGGTAATTTAAACATTGCCCGGTAATTTAAACATTGCCCGGTAATTTAAACATTGCCCGGTATTATAAACATTGCCCGGTAATTTAAACATTGCCCGGTAATTTAAACAATGGCCGTTACCAAGGCGGTAAGCCTAAAGGTGCCCAGTTCTCGGAACTGGATAAAATAACCCATGGAGTTATAAGCAATAGTCTTAAGGGGGGATAAAGTATTTTCCGATAACTTAAACCATTTAAATATGGCATTCTACAAATTACGACGCAAATTAAAACAAAATTTTGTTCCCTTCTTAAACGCATAAATACGCAAAATTTGATGACGCCATATAATTATAAGCTTAAATATAGAGTGTAACCAGGACCACTGCGTTTAAATAAGCTTAGTAATGCGTCGGTATTACTTCCCGAAACAGAAAAAAAATGCTAAATCTATTTGCTTAAAGTTTTAAATTATTAATTAGCTTTAAGTCATGTATTCACAGTGTAAAGTATTAAAGTAGTGATAGATTAAGAAAATCAACTACAGTATTGGAAGTGTAAAGAATTTATGTTGTTTACGGCACGTAGACAATTTAAATATGAAGAAAAAAATTTGTTCCCGTCATTGAGTTGAGATAATAAAATCCATGCACATAGTTTGATGACGTCAATTTAAACAAGAATGAAAAATGTCCCTTCATTGCTATAAAATCCATGCGCAAACTTTGATGACGTCATAAAAATAATCTCAGCGCATCCTTTTTTTTCTAACTTTGTGATGAAAAACTATAAAAAGTTGTACTGGCAAAGACAATGTGAATCAAAAGTTGTGTTTTTTTCGCGTTTTTTGACCAAACTGACCACTGCGGTCATTTTAATTTTTTTAAAACCTTGACAGTGTTCACCGCCGTAACGCAAATAATATTTGTAGCAAATTTCACGTTTTTATGTCCAGTATTTAAAAAGATTATGCGGTATGTACATACCCAGCCATCCAGCCAGCCAGCCAGCCACATACATACATATTCCTTTTGAGATTTATATATATACAAGCCGGTATGTGCCCGGTCCTCCGAACCGGCTAAAAGTTATGTTTACATACACTCTAACTACTCAGGCAGTTATAATGAGATTGCCCGCATGACCTACGACACGAATTTAAACGTGAGGTAATTTTTTATTTGCCCGCTACAACATAAATTACCCGTTAAAATCATTACCCATTATAACAATTAAAAAATTGCCCGCTATAAATTACGACGCAAATTAAAACGTGAATATATTTTGTTCTATTTCATTGATAAAGAACATTCGACAGTACTTTTATTTTTTTTTATGATTGTTTGATATATTTTTTTACGACAAACATTAAGTCGCAGACCTATGTTGTGTTGTTTTTGTTTATTTGCTATTTATTTATTTATTGTTGCTTTGGAAGCAAACTTAGAATTAAATTTTCTATTCAACATGTAAAACAATAACAAATGAAACCCATATGAAATAATGTTTATAAAACGTATACGACACGAATTAAAACTTTAAAAAGTTAGTTCCGGCAATTTGAACATTGCCCGGCAAATTAAACATTGCCCGGTAATATAAACATTGCCCGGTAATTTAAACATTGCCCGGTATTATAAACATTGCCCGGTAATTTAAACATTGCCCGGTAATTTAAACAATGGCCGTTACCAAGGCGGTAAGCCTAAAGGTGCCCAGTTCTCGGAACTGGATAAAATAACCCATGGAGTTATAAGCAATAGTCTTAAGCGGGGATAAAGTATTTTCCGATAACTTAAACCATTTAAATATTGCATTCTACAAATTACGACGCAAATTAAAACAAAATTTTGTTCCCTTCTTAAACGCATAAATACGCAAAATTTGATGACGCCATATAATTATAAGCTTAAATATAGAGTGTAACCAGGACCACTACGTTTAATTAAGCTTAGTAATGCGTCGGTATTACTTCCCGAAACAGAAAAAAAATGCTAAATCTATTTGCTTAAAGTTTTAAATTATTAATTAGCTTTAAGTCATGTATTCACAGTGTAAAGTATTAAAGTAGTGATAGATTAAGAAAATCAACTACAGTATTGGAAGTGTAAAGAATTTATGTTGTTTACGGCACGTAGACAATTTAAATATGAAGAAAAAAATTTGTTCCCGTCATTGAGTTGAGATAATAAAATCCATGCACATAGTTTGATGACGTCAATTTAAACATGAATGAAAAATGTCCCTTCATTGCTATAAAATCCATGCGCAAACTTTGATGACGTCATAAAAATAATCTCAGCGCTAATATTTGTAGCAAATTTCACTTTTTTATGTCCAGTATTTAAAAAGATTATGTGGTATGTACATACCCAGCCAGCCAGCCAGCCAGCCAGCCAGCCAGCCAGCCAGCCAGCCAGCCAGCCAGCCAGCCAGCCAGCCAGCCAGCCAGCCAGCCAGCCAGCCAGCCAGCCAGCCAGCCAGCCAGCCAGCCAGCCAGCCAGCCAGCCACATACATACATATTCCTTTTGAGATTTATATATATATATGATATGATATGATATGATATGATATGATATGATATATATATATATATGTTTGTTCGCTATAGGCTCCTAAGCCGTTTGACTAATCTGGACAAAAGTTAAATGTATAAATCGGAAACGTCATCTAAAAGAAAAATTTATTTTATGACTTATAATCATGATTGAGTTAATTTTATAAATCAAAAAAAGTATATCCAGCTATACAAATAAATATAACCGTACATAGCAAATGGCCGTTTCCGTTCTTTTACTATATTGAACGCGAGTTTCACTATGTTGAACGCGAATGTCTTTTCGGGTTTTCCCAATTCTGCTGTTGTTTTTTTTAATGTGGCGAGACCTTTTTCAAAAGTTACGCACCGCAATTTGGCTTGATGAGTTTGAATGGTGTAGGCTACTTAAAAAAAATACTATTGTATGACGTAATGTCTATAAAATTATTTCTTTTTTCATTATTGATGTTTGCATTATCTTTTAAGTAAAAGTAACCAAATGTTTTAATTATTTGATGGATTTACATCGCTATTGAGAATATCCTTTAATAGGCGACTGTATAACCTACACTCTATAAATTAAATTATACGAATTATAAAAAAACAAGTTAGGCCTATAAATGATTACTTTCAAATACCGGGTACCATAAGCTTGACAGCAACAATATAAAATACAAACTAAATACCGAAAGAAACATTCTCAATACTGTTTTATTGATACAATAAGCAAGAACAAAAATTAAATACCGAAAACATCTTTTTCAATTCAGTTTTTATTGCATTGAAATAGTCTTTCTAATTTTTTTTTCATTTTTTACCTTTTTATTGTTTTGTATTTATTTCATTTTTCTTTTATATAGTATATTGTTGTTAATTTAATATTATTAATAACAAGTCAAGTTAACACAACTGTTCGCTACATTTTAATATCGAATTTAAAAGTCTCTTACAAAGATCCGGACGAGCCTTTTGGCTCTTGTGTCCAGGGCGTAACGCTTAGGATTGAGCAATCTCTGTCTGGGCTCCAGCCACCCAACGACAAGCCGAAGGCGTGGCATGCCGTGTAACGGGGAAGGTTTCCGCGGCCCAGCGATCGATCAAATGTGGTTCCCCAAAGGATCATTATCGTGGTGGCTCGCCAGTATAGCTGCACTGTCACCCGGTAGCATAAATCCTATAGACCTACTATAGGTACATGCATCCAGGCACCGGGTGGTTCTCGAGGCGGGATAGCAGCGTCCATTGCTTCCTCCCCACCGAGACCAGTGGCCTCTCGGCAGTGTAATGGACCTCGGACCTGCTGCGGGGGCTGTGCCCTATGCGCTCGCCCGCCAGTGTATTTTTAATGGAAATGTATCGGCGGTTTACACACTACGCCAGTCCTTGAGGCCACAATTCTTATGCATATGCCAGAGTAAAGTCGACCAGAAACAAATAAAAATAACAAAAACTAAATACCGAAAGAAACATTCTCAACACTGTTTTATTAATACAATAAGCAAGAACAAAAATTAAATATGGAAAAAAATCGTTCTCACTTTAGTTTTTATGGTATTGAAATATTATTTTTGACGCTTTTTTTATTATTTACCTTTTTATTGTTTGGTATTGTGTTGTTGTTTTTTTCGTTTAGATAGTATATTATTGTTAATTTAGTAGGCTATTATTAATAACAAGTCAAGTCAACACAACTGTTCGCTACGTTTTAATACTAGAAGCTTGACAGTAACAATTATTATGCATATGCTAGGGTCAGGGCGAGCAGAAACAATTATAAAGAACAAAAACTAAATACCGAAAAGAAACGTTCATTGTCGTTGTTGTAATAGTCTCTTTTCTTTCTCTCTTAACAAAACACATTGTAGTCATTCGTTTCTCCGTCATTTTGACGGGCATAACCACTAGTATATATATATAAACAAACTCACGGTAATTGTATGTATTTGTCATGATGTGAAATTAATTATGCAAAGTTTAGTCCTTGGTAATTAGTTGCGCATAAGTTTAATTATAAGAAGGCGTGTATGGGATAAATCCTTTTCCCCTACACACTTCCCCCCTCCCCCACACCCTATCTCTCTCTCTCAACCGCTTGGTCAGACCGTGACGTACCTAGACTATCTCTCTTTGTTGTCACTAGCACCTCGTCCACCGCCATTATAATCTATTGTTTGTAATTGGGAAGGGCTATGGTGTCCAGTATTGCACGCCAGGGGTATAGGGTCGTCTCAACCGTCGATCGGTCATGATAGCAATTTGGGCCTATTGTCGTTCCCGCGCGTCACGCACCGCACCTAGTTATGATCCTTTGTTTAAGACACGAGATCTACCAAGTGGGAAGATAGCAAATGTGGTGACAAGTCCCCCCTCCCCCTCTCTGACACCCACCCTTTCTAGCTAGACCAGGTGTTATGACTAATCCCTTTGACACTGGACACGCCTCTTGACCAATCGTTGTGTAGAGAATTGTAGACATGTGTGTCATTGGTTGGCGTTTTTTGACCTGGGTCGCCATTGTTAGACTGACGAGTGGACAGATATAAGGGGCAGTTTTTATGTTGTAGGTGAAGACGAGACGTAGGAGACTGGATACTTCTCCTTGGAATGTTGCATGACGTTATTCCATTTTGCATTATTTATATAATTTGTTCACTTGGAATTACTATGTCGTGAAGTCGTGTTTATATATTATTCTTTTCCATGTATTGACGTTTATGTGCTTGGATAAAATTGATGTGTTGTGGACACCTTATTATTCCTATATGTAAGAGTGACTATGTAAAATAACCACGTTAATACCGGCAATAAACGTTCGACTTATGTAACTACTTAACTTGAACTCGTTTGTTCTGATTGAGTGTGCATGAGAATACGTGAAGCAAGGAAGGTAGATCGCCAGAGAAACGGCACGTGAAATAAAAATATCAAGCGTTGCTGATGCAACAAGTCTAGTTCAGCCAGCAGCCGTCATAGCCCATAGACAACGAACCAAGTAAGGCGGGATTATAGCGTGTGAGAAGCACAGTAACGAGAGCATCGTACTGGCCACACAATCCCCTCATCACAGTATTGATATAACGTAAACATAAATGAAGACGAATTACAAATATATAAAGTTTAATTATTCATCGATAATTCACAACATATCGAAATAGCAAACCTTTATGCATTGATAATAGCAGTGTAATTGTGTGTGTGTGTGTGTGGGTGTGTGTGCGTAGATGTTTGTGTGGCCCTGTTTTCGTAAATGATAAAGAAGTATAGGCTAACACGAATAAAACGCTCAACAAAGTCTATAAAATAAATAAATAGATACAAAATCAAACACAGTTAATTTACATTTAAACATATTGAAACTAGTGTGGATAAAAAATATTCAAGATACCTCTATTCAAAAATTTGAAGTTTTTTTGTTATTGGCACCAATCATATTAGGGCAGAAAATGAATCATAATGCATTTCAATAATTTATGTTATTAAATTTATTTTTAAAACTTTCTATAGTGAAGGGGCAGGAGAAATAGGAAGTGTGAGGGGGGGGGGGGGGAGCCTAGAATTGTTTAAGCGGCACTTGAATTTATAGCTGAAAAATGTGTTCAGAAATAAAGTCTACTTTGTCCACAGAAAAATAATTGAAAAAAAATGTTTTAAAAATCAACAAACCACCTAAAATTTATGTTAGGGAAAATTGAAAAATGAAAAACTAAAGCATACAATAAAAACAAAGAAAATAAAAGGATGTACAATTAAACTAAAAGATATTACATTTTCAAACGAGTGATTTCGTAATTTTTTTTTATAGCAAATCCAGTAAAGAGATGTTATATTCAATGCATGTACTTTGACAAGCTAAACATAAAATAAACTGAGGTAAAAATGAGAAATACTTTCGATCTTTGACACCAATCACCACTGTATTGTAGGAGTATAGAGCTTGTATCATCTTTAGCATCCCTTAGATATAAACTTTTCTGCAGCTTCGAGCAAATAATGCCAGCTCTTCTGATTCAGGACGTACTTGTGCATGCACATTCCAGCATCTATCAAGACAAGTTCTGACCTCAGATGTCAAGATACGCCAATTCTTCATCCTTGGTTTCATACCTCTTTTCCCCACGTGTTTTCTCAGTTGATCGGGTGGTAAATCTTCAAAGGGCATCTCCTCCAGCAGAAGCTCCACAACAGTCAGCCCGAAGGAATAGACGTCGGCCATCATCATTTGATCCGCGTAAAGACGCACCCCGCGCAGTACTTCCGGGGCAGAATATCTTGGGGTGCCGATGTTTCTGACAGAGACCGCGCCGCCGCTTGAAGACGCAGTTTCGATTTCAGACTTGATAAGGCTTAGACCGAAATCTGTCAACTTTGCTATGACTGGATATTTGGAGTTTGTGGTTTCTTCTCCTTGAATGTTGTTTAGCAGGACATTGGCCGGCTTGAGATCGCAGTGAGCTATTTGATTCTTGTGGAGATACTCCAGGCCTTCGGCAATGTCACTCATAATGGACACTCTTTCATCTTCCCTAAAATCAACCTGAAAGGCAAGAAAACAAAAAAAATAGATTCATGTTATGATACATAACTTAATTATCATATATAAACTTGCTTGCCACAAAATCCAAGAGTTTAACATTCTCTAAAACCCTTCTTTATTTTAAAGACTAGGTTAAAAGAACGGACATAAGCAGAGCACAAACATACTATTTTTGTATAGAATGAGTGTTTGTTTTTCTGGACTCTCTTTGAACACAGGGGGGGGGGGGGTACCAGGATATTACTGACAATGGACAGTTTAAGGAAGGACACAATTTTTTTTTTATGAGAGAACTATTTGGACAATTAACTTCCCTATCGCTATATTGAAGACTTAGTGGCTTAGGAATTAATCAGGTATATCAATGAAAACACACATGACAACTCTTTAACCTATCTTTATGTACAAAACATTAAAAATCACATTAATAGAGTCGCTGTAGTACAAGTTAAATCAAAACAAATAGACCAATAGTCTCTCTACAATGGTGGTCTCCAGTTGACTAATACGTTTATCTCACGGGTAGAAAGCTAGAAAGGCCCCTGTCTGTATGAGTTCATGTGGTAGGTATAAAGAAAGGGTTTCGGAAAGAAAAAAAAATATGGGTAGGAGTAAACTTGTAAATCACAAAGTTAAAACAAATTATCCTGACCTACCGATTTTATATATATATACTAGATCCATATCACGAAGATCCTGGCTTTAAATGCTGGTGAAGGCGAGAATTTTTTCTCGTGTCTAAAGCGTGTCCTAGATTCTAACCAGCTCTGGTGGATACTTGACTTTAGTTGAAGTAAAGTAAAGGCGGCTGGGCATTGTGCTGGACACACCACCCCTTAGTATGTCGTGGCCATGGATGAATTTGGTACCGATGGGGTACTTTAATTAACTTACTTACCGATTTTATAT
Organism: Anisus vortex; assembly: GCA_949126835.1. Classification (NCBI taxonomy): domain Eukaryota; kingdom Metazoa; phylum Mollusca; class Gastropoda; family Planorbidae; genus Anisus; species Anisus vortex. Next base: position 22,650,046 of record OX421509.1, on the reverse strand, counting down.
GTAATGCCTCGTGCAGGCTTATATCCATATACTCCATAACTATGGCCAAGTGTTGAGGGTCAACGCAAGCTCCAAGAAAATGCACAATATTGGGATGGTCTAGCTCACAGATGGTCATTATCTCTCTCTGAAAGTCCCTCAGACTACTCTTTGACATGCTTTTATTTTTCAGCAGCTTCACGGCAACCAGCTGCCCTTCAACCCACTCGGCCATCTGCACCTCTCCGAAATTGCCATGTCCGATTCTCTGGATGAGCGTGAGCTCATGCCAGTCGATGACGGTTCCTCTGTAGGTTTCGATGACCCTCTTGTCGGTATGCTGATGGGGCTCCCAGTAGGCGTGGCTAGCATCTTCCAGCCAGTTCTTGATGTAAGCCTCTCTTTCTGTCATTTCCAGGAAAGTCTCAATCATGTCCTTGGCATTGCTGTCATCCTCGTAGATCTCAATGACATCATCAGGTATATCCTCGTCCTGCAGAAAAAGCGAACGTTTTACTTACTAGAAGCATAAAAAAGACAAATTGTATATAAATAAAAGAGCAAAGAGTAGGTTTACTTTCAAGTTTGTTTAAAACGTCGCCCAAACGAAACGATCCATAATTGAAATACGCCTATGAGGTCTCTTGTAAAGTCAGTATAGGGATACTTTTTGGAAATCTTTTCCATTAGACAGTTTCTTGAACTGAAAATAATTTCAGGTTAGTAATATACGTTTTTTGTGTCCAGGTTGTACCACTTGACACAGCGAACGTGTAATCTGGAAGCCACTAATACACTCGAGTACACGAGTAGAGAACGCCTGGGGATAACACTTGGCCGTTTTTAAGCATGTCGGTTTTCATTTATTAGTAAGCTAAGGTTGAGAAAGTTGCAATTTAGTACAAATCCTTTCTTTGACGCTATAAGCGAAGACCCCCAAGGGCCCGACACTATTTAAGGCGACTGACACCATGCCTGTCTACCAGTGCATAAAAGTTATATACAAATATAGTTATAGTTATATACAAATAACAATACTAAATCGAAGTTTATAAAAAATTTTCAATAAAAATAATTAAATGCTTACGGGTCTGAGGGCTCTCAAACGATTAAGTAACTCAGCCTTGGGGTTTCCATCAAATGCACCCCAGGGAAGACCAACTCTACCCAGCTGTCTGTTGAGCGTGTTGTCAATGTAGACTCTTTCCTCCTGTGGTATCGGCACGCTGCCCAGCGGCTTGCCAACTCTGTTGTATCTTCTGTTATAGCTATTGTTAACGTAAGTTGAACTGGAAGTATACAATAATACTTTGCGTTTTATTTCATTGGAACTTCTTTCGGTAATTAGATATAATTTCTTTGTTAACCTATATAAATATTCAATTTATTGAACAAGAAACATTAATGTGAGTAATTTCCAATGCAATACTGATAGATAAGACAAGAACGATAGGGAACAATTTCGAAGAGGACATTCTAGTTTAGCACAAAGTCTATTTCCGAATGATACATGGGGGTCTAGCTACAACGCCTTTGCATTGCCATTCCAATATCTTGGGTTCGAATCCCGGTTAAGAATTTCGCCCTGGACAAAACATTAGTGTGAGGAAAATATTAAAAAGTGCGAGACGGGACATTGAGCTGGCCACACAATCCCCTTGTACTAGACTCATGAACCTCCCTTCTACTCTTCGAAAGGAATATACTTTTACTTGCACCCAAGTTGAAAGCATATGGCGAGTGACTCTACAAGGTGTAAACAATAAACAAAAACAGTCAAGGTGTTATAGTACAGTAGTGTCGTATTACCAATGTTTATATGGGGCAGGGAAACCGAGAGGCAGCACGTTCGGCTGGCATATGAAGGCTATGGTTTCTTTTCTGGGTCTGGAGAGTGTCACTGAGTCGTTTCAGCCCTGATGGTTACCTGACATTAGTAAGGGGAAAAACAAGGCGGCTGTGCATTGTGCTGTCCACACATACTCCTAGTATGTCGAGGTCACAGAAACTACTGAACGCTGCTTTTCAAGATCTATGGATCAGATTGTCCCGATGCGCATACTTTACTTACATACCAATTGACATACACTAAAATAATATTGCTGGTAAACAGGGCTGGGGAGAAGGTGGTGCAGTCAATACACTGCCTTAGAGTCCATAAAGTTTGAATGGAACCCATGCGGGTAGATATATATTTAGAAATACCCTTAAGCCTCCTAAATGTCAGCCTTGCTCCAGCATATTACGACAACCCTCTAGGTGGCCCTGTTGGTGAGCGTACCACAGGTTTATGGTCCGAAGTGATACTTTACTTACTTACTCACAGATTTTATATGTAATGCTTCGTGCAGGCTTATATCCATATACTTCAAAACGATGGCCAAGTGTTGAGGGTCAACGCAAGATCCCAGAAACTGCACGACATTGTGGTGGTCGAGCTCATGGATGATCAGTATCTCTCTCTCAAAGTCGCACAGCCTACTTAAATGACCACAGTAACAAAAGGACGAGGTGTAATAAAAAAAGCTTACTGTGCAATGGGACGCGGGTTGTATCGCCTTGTTCCAAGAAGTTTTCCAACTCTTCCAAGTTTTCGATTCAATGAATTATCATTGTAGACTCTAAAAAAATATTTGTGAAGAAATATGTAGACTATATGATTTTTATTTTTATTACAGAAATTAAAAGAAAAAAAAACTATAGGTAAAACGTAAATTTTGAAAAAGTTTCTCTCTGTGATTAGGTGTGATGTGCGGTACCTGGGCTCCTTAAGAGTCATTGCATTTAAGTGTGATGCAAGACTTGAGTCAGTTCTGAAAGAAATACAATAAGATACTAACATAAGGGTGAATTGAAAGGTGGTTTTATGGAGACTAGACCTTATTTGTGGGGTTTATGGTGTCATGTGCATCGATTGCAAAAAAGAGAGAGAGAGAGTAAAAGAGAAATATGAAAGAGAGAGAAAGATAAAAAAAGAGACTGAGAAAAAATGGAGAAATGTGAAAGAAAAGAGAGAGAAGTAAGAAGAAGAAAAAGTGAAAGAGAGAATGAGAAAAAAAAAGAGAGACAGAGGGCGAAAAAAAAAGAAAAGAGAGATATAATAAAGAGATATTAACAGAAAGAGAGCAGGAGCTTTAAAAAGTTATGGAAAATTAACGTGGAAAAGTAAAGAGAGAAAGAGAGAGAAAGAGAGAGAGAGAGAGAAAAAAAATTAGTATGAAAGCAGATAGGTGCACAACTAGAAGTGGCATTTAAAAAGAAGCAATTATCTTAAAGATAGATACAAAAAGAATAGACACAGCTAGACACAATGAATATTGACATATAATAATTCTTTTTAGCTCTTTTCTGATTTGTTCTAATTTTTTTATAGATCACTTTATAATAAATATAATTTTTTTTTTAAATAATTGTTTTCTATTTGTATACGTTAATAAAAGAAAATAATTAAGCTACCTCTGAGAACTTTTATCTTTATGCTGTACAGCTGTTCCATGTTCCAGGCCAACCCTGCCAAGGCTTCTGTTAACTTTATTGTCAACATACGTTTTGGAACTATTGTTGGAATATTTAAAGAGTTGATCATGACATTACTATCTCTTAGAGAACTATTCATACTTAACATAATTAGCTAGGAACTTGCTTTGAATCCATAGGCTATTAAAATGTAAAATTTGCCCAAAAAAAACAAAACAACAAAAAAAAAAAACGCAGAAAAAAACAGTGCAGAATCCAAAATGTTTACATTTTTTTTTTCTCAATGTCAGAATTGGCTTTAAATGTTAGAAAACAAAAACGACACATCAAAAATGATCATTTTTTTTAGATTAAATTTATTGTACTAGATTACCGCAGCAAAGCTGATATTATCAGTTTCTAGATTCATGATAAATATTTTACGCTAGTACAGGGTTCGGCAAACTATTGATAATGGTTTTGCCGAAGTAGGATTTCTAATTCATTCAGCGTGCCGACATCCTAAAACGTATCCTGCTCTAGCAATGTATCTCCAGCGCCAATGAAAATTGCTTTGCGTGCCAAGGCTGCCGACCCTGCACTAGTAAATAAATTGTCATTCACATAAAACATCAACACTATTTACCCAGAACTTGATTCATCTTTATGCTGTACAGCTGTTCCATGTTCCAGACCAACTCTTCCCAGACTTCTGTTCAGTGCATTGTCCACACACGTTTTGGAACTGCTACTTGATGCTCTAGCTCTAGATCTAACATTAATTTAAAAAAAAAATATTTATAAGAATGGATCGATGCATTAATATCACGGCCGGTTTTATGGTTGCCTGTGCCTGGGTAAATTTAACTTTAACAGCCTTTTTAAGAGTTAACCCTCAACGCCAAATAACCAAGAGCTCCACATTCTTCCCAGAGAACATTAAGGCCCTCATACAGAAGCCGGCTGGTCCAGCGGTTAGTTCACCGGACTGTCAACCAAAAACCAACTGACACGTCGCGGGTTCTATCCCTGCCATCGACCGATCCCTGTCGCCCCGCAGGAGCTTTGGGCCTAGTGGACGTAATAATCTTCTATCTAGAAAGAAAGTCTGTAAGCTTATAAGATAAGAAGTAACTGGTCAGTCGATTATATTTGCACATTGTTAATAGTTATTTCTCTCTCTCTTTTTCTTATACTCCCGCTCCCTCTCTCTCTCCCTCTGTCCCTCCCTCTCTTTTCTCTCTCCGTCTGTCTGTCTGTCTATCTGTCTGTCTGTCTGTCTCTCTCTCTCTTTCTAAAAAAGATATATACACACACATTTAATTTAGACAGTTTATTCTAGATGAAAATTGGTTTATTTTATTTTCTTGCACATTTTCAACAAACAATGTTTAAAAACTTCCTATATTATATTGTATTATATAGTATTGTTGTACAATTCGAGTATATTTTCCAGCGCTAAATAATTACACGAAGAACTGATATTCGTCCTTCAAACATCACATTATAAATATTTTTTTGAAGATCTTTATTTGGAATATTTTTTATAGCGCACCCAAGCCCAACTTAGATGCGCTTGTTGCCTTTATCTTGAACCGGAATTCATTTTAAGTAAGTGTTAGGATCACTGATCTATAAAAAGAATGAATTAGGCGCGGAAGTAACATCCTTGAAGAAATGTCCGCCTTTTTTTTCTACTGTCACTGATCAATATATATAATTACCGTGAGTTTGTTTATTTTTTTAGATGTTTGTTTCTGCTCTATATTCTCCTAAGCCGTTTGACTAATCGGGTTAAAAGTTAAATGTATAAAATGGAAAATTCCTCTAAAAGAAATTCAAATTTGATCAACAATATTGCTTGATCCGTTATTTTTAAAAAAAAATAAACTTAGACCTATTACTAATCACCGTATGTTAAGGTTATAAAACGGGCGCTATTTCCGAACTATGTCCCTTTGAAATGCTTTCAAATTTTGTATGTTTCGTGACCGGGTTTTCCCGTAAAGCGAAATATTGCTGTATACTTTTTTTATTATTAACTTTTTTATCGTTTGGTATTTGTTTTCTTTTTTTTTTCTTTTGATAGTATTATTGTTAGTTTTATATTATTAAAAAGAATTCAGACGCTTGACAGTAACAATTCATAATAATATGCATATTGTGTAAAATGGCTGCAACATAGATTCCGTTCCAATCTATTTATAGATTAGCGGCGCAGTAAGTTTTAGACACAATTTTGTTTATATCGATAAGTTCGTTGGAAATTATTAGATTTCCCTGTCTTCACTTTGCTCAAACCAATTTATTAAGAAGGCGCAATCCATTATTTTTATAGATCATTGGTTAGGATGCATCTGAAATTGATAAATATGTAAGTATATATTTGGACAACGCCATCAGCTGTTAGTAATAGAAATATAAATAAATAAAAATATGAATATAATTTTTATTTCTTCAATTTGGAAAAAAAATAGAGTTTCTTCCCTTGCAGAAATTATGCCTGGAATAGGTTGGCTGGACTGGTCAATTAAACCAGAAACTTCAAGAGTAGAGAGGCCGGCTGGACCTGCGTTTGTACACCGGGCTGCCAACCAAACGGCCCTGGTTCTAGCCCTGCCCCTGCAGGCGTTTTGGGACTATGACGTAAAAATCTTCTATCTAGAAGGAGCGTCTGTAAACTTATAAATGAAGTTAAAAAATAAAAAAATCTGCTTACGCCACACCAGAGTCTGACCGATGATGTACAGCTGTTCCATGTTCCAGACCAACTCTTCCCAGACTTCTGTTCTGTGGATTGTCTGCATAGGTTTTGGAGCTGCTGCTTGATGCACCGGCTCTAAAATATAATTATTATACAAAACAGAAACCATTACTAAATTGAAAAGACGGATAAGCGTAGTAAGCAAAAAAATATATTTTTAAAGCTCTATAATTTAGACTTTTCTATTCTAAGCCCTAAACATAAAAGACGATTAGTGCAAACTTTATTTTTCTCAGGAAATAAGACATCAAAGGTAATATTTCAAATTCAATGATGAACATTAGATTAACTTTTTCTATATTATTTCAGAATACGAACATTTCCAGATGATAATAATGATGAATTTAATTTAACTAGTTACCCCTTCCCATTGACTCTATCCTGTACATTAATTATATCAACAAAATAGGAGTAGGTAGGGGGAGGGTTCGAAAATGTTAGACAATGGTCGACATGTTTGAAAAAAAAGGGTGGGTTGGGGTCAAGATAAGCTGACGTCAGAAATGTTATTTGTTAAGAAATTGTATGAAATAAAAATTTATTATTATCTGTGGCGTAGACAGAATTACAATGTAAGGTGGCAAGTTAGAAGAGGTAGAGGGTTAGGGAAGGCAACTATGTATAAAGTGTTGGGAGGGGCAATAATGCAAAATCAAACGAACAGTGAATGTACAGTAGAAATAGAGAATAGTTCTTAACTAGTTTACAATTTTCCCCCAAAAAAACTATTGAACAATTAACTTTTTTTAAAATCAAAATATTAATAGTGAAACCTAAAAAAATTAGATTTCTTTAATAGTTCTATAAAAGTAATAATAATAAGCAAACAAAAATTTTTTGTTAAGATCCTTGGATTGGGAAATGTTACAGTCCTTCGGGGCTACGCGTATGAGAGTAACAGTCAATTCGAAATATGATTAAACAAGTTGTAAAAATTGTATTAAAATTAAAGATAGACCTTTCAATCCTAATTTTTTTTTAAACATAAAACCCAACCGTATAAAATGTTGTTACTTATTAAGTTTTGGAAAAATTGTTGCATAATTTTATGAATAATTAGTTTCTGAAATTTTGACAATTGTTGACAAGGACGGGGGGCGGGGGATTGCCCCAGAAATATTTTGACACAATTAAAAATGGACGTCCACTAGCCCAAACACTAGATCTAACCCTAAAATATACACATGGGCATTTTTGAACTCCAAAAGAATCGACTTACCCGAAACCACTCGCTGACTGATCATGTACGGTTCTTACATGTTCCCATTCTTCTATGCCGAATCCTGAATTTCTAGGTTTCTCTACATACGTTCTCGGTACCGCAATTGGTGCATTAGATCTGAAATGAAAAAAATAAATATGATTTGGAAATTACTAAATTATAATTAAAAGATCTTAGCATGGTGATCATTTAAATCTTTTATTTTAACCGCAAATTGCTTTTTAAAATCACAAGACGCTTGGGTTCGAAAATTGCGGTAGGCCTATAATACTTACTATAGACTTTAGATTATTATAACACTAAAGATTTGTATGAATGTTGGAAATAAGAAGCTAGCAAACAAAAGCAATAATAACCTTGAACTTGATTCCCCTCGATGATGTACCGCTGATCCATGTTCCAGACCAACTCTTCCCAGACTTCTGTTCTGTGCATTGTCTGCATAGGTTTTGGAACTGCTACTTGAGGCACTGGTTCTAAAATATAATTATTACACAAAACAGAAAACATAAATAGATTGAAAAGATGGATAAGCAAAGTTATCAATAATCTTTATTATAAAAGTAACGAATAACTTAAACTTAGAATGCTCTATAAAATTAAAAGTCGATTTGTGCAGAATGTTTTGCACGGAAAAAAAAGTCAAAGTTAATTTTCCAGCTATATTGATGATTACTAGATTAACAAATATGTTGAGCATTCACCCTTTCGAACAATTGATGGTAATGATGACATAAACATTAACCCTTTCAATCGACTCTATAACAATACACATATGGATCATTGATATCATTGATATGGCCTGTGTTTTCTGTATATGGTTTGGTTCAATATTTAAAAAAATTCACTCAAGGGATTTGAACAAAAGCAGTTGCAGAAGCGGAAGTGAAAACAGCAGAAGTAGAAGGGGAAGGAAAAAAAGTAGAAGCAGAATTAGAGAAAGCCCGTATGGAGATGGAAAAAAAAGGATTAGGCAGTGTGAAGAATACCAATAGCGAGGCCTTGAAAAACATGATGAAATTACCATACTACACCGATGGTTTAGATCATGTGGATACCTACATATCTAGGTTCGGAGTTCGCACCACGAGTATAGGCATATCTAAAGAGAAGTGGGCAGCCCTGCGAATAGGACTCATAGGGGTAAGTCCCCAGACAAATGCAAAAGAATGAGTTCAGAGGAATTAAACCAGTATGAAATAATTAAGGACGCTTTACTACGAATGTGTGGAAACACTGCCGACGGGTATCGCCATAAATTCCACCACATACGCCCCACACATGATGATGACCCCTAAACGTTCATTAACGATTTGCGACTGTATTTCGACAGATGGTTAGAGCTTTCGGAAGTCAAACCTAACTATGAAGACATCATAGAATTCATTTTGGTGGATAAGGCAGTGCATGCATGTCACAAGGATGTGACCGCATTTCTAAAAGAGCGTGGTGCGAAAAAACTAAAGGACGTGACTGAACTGCTGCGCAGATATAAGTCCGCGCACCCAGAGAGGCCAATAGCACCAACCGGAGATGGTGCACGTCTCGACATGTTATGTGTAGCACAGATATATACCAGTGAGCGTGCAAAGGGAGAGGAAACACAGTATAACCGAAATACCTTATCCGACAGCCAGAGAGCAAGTAAAACATGCTTTAACTGCCAGCGACCAGGTCATATGGCCAGGTTTTGCAGGACAAAACAGATTGAAATGCTAACATGTTATACATGCCATGGTATAGGACATCTGTCTAGAGTGTGTCCGTCTAGGAACAATAGAGTTAGCGGCGACACCAACAGCGGTGTGTCATCAGGGCGAGGCGCATGGATATCAAAGAATAATGCACAACAAGCCCTGGCAGTGTTGGGATCAGGACGGGCGCTACCCTTCTACCCTGGGTTTATTGGGGATTCACCCGTACATGTTTTGCGAGACACCAGAAGCACCATTTTTGGGGGAAAAAACGAATTTGTGAGATCACAACAGTTCACTTGGGAAAATGACAAATGTGTGTCTTTCACGGGGGAACTCAGGGAGCTGCCCATAGCGCGGGTGCATATTAGAACGCCACAGTATGTGGAATGGGTTGATGCCCATGTGATAGACAACCCCCGGTAGACTTAATTTTAGGCAATATCCCGATGCTTATCGAAGAGAACCAGGATGAGATAGACGAATGGGTGAAGAAAAACGCCCCTGTGAACTATAGCAATGCTGTCATAACAAGAGCACATGCTTGGGAGGAACTAAATCTATGTAAACAGGCAGCCATTGATGGGACAGACAACATAAACAAACAAAGAATAGACAATGAGTACAATAATCTGCCTTTCCAAAATGAGCATTCAAGTGGGGATGGAAACACTTGTCTTCGGAACACAAAGAAAAAATGCGTACTAGAAATTAGTAGAGATTACAAGTATACAAAACATCTCAACGTCATAATACATAACTCTAATAGAGCATATGCAATCACGTGACAAAAGCACGTGTTGTTTGTTTAGTTTGTCTAGTGGTGACAAATGGCAGCCGTATTACTATATGCTTAAGAAGGTTTTATTTTTAAATATCATCATTTCAACAATATGACGTAAAATTTATAATAAACACTGAATGCGATAAAAATTAACATTCAAAGATAACATTTAAACCATTAAAAATCGATGGAATATGTTCTGTAAGTGCAGAATATATAATTGAAGATGTCCATTGTAGAAAGTTAGCCAATCCCAATTTAACTATCTAAAATTACAGCATAAGACAGGGAGAGCAATGCTTTACAGGAGCTATTGAAAAACTATAAAAGCCTCTAATCTTGTTTACTTCGTGAATAGGCTAGTATCACAGTTAAATATCAGGATTTATGGAAACAAATTCCTTATATTTTGGGTATAAAATAGACGACTTGGTAAATAACAATTTTATTACATCATGTCATATACATCATGTCAGGGCTTCTATTTATGTAGTTACATGACCTAGAAACCTATGCCACGCCTATTGCAAATGCTATATTGAATTATCGATAAAATTATTACATAAATAAAGCCTAAGGCTAAATTTATTATCACAAAATAACTCTAAATGAATAATTAATGCAATTCTAAACACAATATGAAAGCTATTTCAACTCGATATAAAAATATAATAAGGCCAGTGCAAGTAAGACCTGGACACTTACACAAATCACAGAAAATATATGAAATACCTGGGAAAGAAAAGTCCTCAGAAAAACGTTTGGACCAACAAAAATGAAAATGGATGGAGGATTCACATTAATAGAGAAGTCTATGAGTTATATGAAGACCTCACTATTGCGGCTGAAATAAAGAAGCGCACACCACGAAGGACAGGTCACCTGGAACGAATGCCAAACAGCTGAGGAGTAAAGTAAAGTAATATACACGTAGAACCCTAGAGGAAAACGACCTAAAGGCAGACCCAGACTGAGATGGTTGGACGATGTCGAGATGGATCTGCGACAGATCAGGTGCAGGCCTGGAAAAAGAAGACAATGGATAGGTCCGAGAGGAAGGAGGAGTTGAGGCATGCCTGTCCTTCCATGGGTTGTAGCGCCAAAGATAATAATGATGATACACATATAACGACCATAATAAATCTACTTACCCAAAACCACTCTCTGACTGGTGATGTATGGTTGTGATAGGTTCCTGTTCTATTCTACCGAATGCTCTACTATAAAGACTCTCCATAAAGGCTTGAGGTTCAGTTCTTGATGCACTAAAACTGGAACTTAAAAAAACAAACAAATTATTTTCATTTGTAAATTATTACAATAAGTTTTGTTACCATGTTGGTTTTGTTTAATATTGCATTTTAAACGCAAATCATTTTCAAAATCATAAAAAGCTTGTTTGAAAAATTGAAAAACAATGTTTACATTTCCTCAATTGCTATACCGGTACATACGCTACTTACAATAAAATATTATAACACTAGTGATTATGTTGATATTTGAGATGCGACTCTAACAAACAATAACAAAGCAATAATAACCTTGAAATTGATTCCCCTCGATGATGTACAGCTGTCCCATGTTCCAGTCCAACTCTTCCAAGACTTCTGTTCATTGAATTGTCTACATAGGTATTGTAACTGCTGCTTGAGGAACTGGGCCTAAAAATACAAATAACACAATACCGCTATAGAGTCTATATAATTTGCATATTATTTTATTAATTTACATTTTTTTTAAAGAAATAAAATGAGGCTCGGTAGCCGAGCGGCAGTGCGTTCGACTGGTGATCAGAAGGTCCTGAGTTCGAATCCCGGAGGAGGCTAGGATTTTTACCAGGTCCCTGAGTCTACCCAGCTCTGATTAGTTGGGGTAAAGTAAAGTCGGCTGGGCATTGTGCTGGCTACACATCCCCTTAGTATGCCGTGGTCCCAGAAACTGGTGAACGTTTCTTCAACAGCCCTATATCAGTTTGATATTAAGAATACTTTACTTTTAATTTTTTTTTAAATTGCTAAAGCTATAAAAATAGTATTGGGTCAACTATTTCAAAAATTTCGCTTGAAGAGAAATATATGGCTGTAGATCTATTGATAGTATAGCCTCCATCACTGCCCCGTTTGTACTGGCTTTCAAATCTTCACTTAAGGGTTGGACTAAATACCTCAAATGAAACTCCGTCATATGTTTGTAATTCTCGATTGTGATGTTATAAAATTGTGTATGTAGTTAAATTTAGGACTTTCCCCTCGTGTTTAACGGGGTCTCCAAGGTAATATGAAGAAGAAAAAGAATTTGAATAAGGATTTGAACTTTTATTTACATTCTGCGACCCGGCAATACAGCTTTCCCAGTTGGCACACCACGTCGTATCGACAGAAAAAACAAAACAGGTGATAGCCACGAAAACATGTGGAAACCACGTTTTTTCTCGTCGATACGACGTGGTGTGCTCGCTGGAATCGTAACCCAGCATTTAGGAACTCTGCTTTATCTGAATTGGTGTGTTTGAAGTCTGAACTAACCTCTAACCTGTAAGGAAGGATTCAATGCAAGCAAAGTTTATAGGGGACGCTGGCATATTTAAGGTCATTGACTCGAATCCAGGTGCAGGCTTGGACTTTTCCCCGGGTCTGGAGGGTGTCCCTGAGTCTACCCCGCTCTGATGGGTACCTGACCTTAGTTGGTGTAAATTGAAGGCGGCTGTGCATAGTGCTGGCCATACAATCACCTAGTATGCCGTGGCCACAAAAACTGGTGAACACTGCTTCACCGTCCCTATGGATCCATATTTGGTCCAACACTATACTTTTTTTTTTATACAGAAAATGTCTACCTTGAATGGACTTCACTTCCTATGCTCCGATAGGATGAGTGATCAACGTATGTCTCTCTAGCGCTTCCGCTGTATGCGTTGTTGTCACTGCTGCTAAAATAACTAAAATGGACACAAACAAAAAAGAGATACATGGTGAATTATTATGATAAATTATATTCTCTTATATTTATTTCTCACAAAAAGTTTAGATGAATAAAGTAGGTTATGCTATGCAGGGCCGGCTCTAGGGTTTTTGACGCCCTGGGCGAAAAATAATTATATTCTGCGCCCTCATTAAAGTGCATTCGGCGGGGAGAAACTAAGTAGTGTTGAGGCATACTTTCCTATTTTCTAAGACAAATAAAATACCCTTAGCTTTTCATTACCTAGTAATTCGTCTGCCTATGCTAGTAGCGCGCAGAAGTACTAAACTTTAATTTAGTATATATTTTTAAATCCCCAAATTAAAAAAAAATAATTCCTCAATTATGCGCCCCTTCCCCAATTTCGCACCCTAGGCGACCGTATAGGCTGCCTATAAGAATGAGCCGGCCCTGATGCTATGTAATCACGGGCAATTTGTAAGCTTTCAATCAATTAAAGTGCTGAACATTGTAAATTGTAACTCTGGTAACTAAGCTTATACAATGGCATGACCACCTTAGCTGATAATCTATCTTTGGAGTAGAATAATGTCTCTCAAACTATATTTCTGTGACCCGTAAATTTGTAAAGTGACATACACACAAAACCTCAGAGGAAAACTAACTAAAGGTAGGCCAAGACTGATTTGGACGATGTCGAGATGGATCTGCGACAGATCGGGTTCAAGGCCTGGAGAAATAAGACAGCAGATAGGTCTGAGTGGAAGGAGGTGGTTAGGCAGGCCAAGAGTCCTGCAGGGGCTGTAGCGACACAAATGATGATGATGTTTATTTGCATACTTTTACATTTTATCTTATCGTATATATTACAGATGCTCATTCTATAAAGAAGATTATTGCGTCCTACGCTTATTCGTGGTCTGAGTCTAAACTTGCATTTTGATTAGTGTTTTAAATGATGTTTTCCTGGTTTCTGAAGGCAACCCATTTCATACCCAGACTGCACTCAAGTAGAAAGAGTAGGCTACTGATATGCATTTCATATTTCATATAGGATTAAACAAGTGTTATTGACCTTATTGTAACATATTGTTATAGGGCGTTTGCAATCCCGTGACAAAAAGCACGTGATTTGTGTTTACTTTGAGTAATGGTGCACAATTAAATATGGCCGCTGTATTAATAAAGTTTCATATAGGCTCGAGCTTCTTTTAAATGATGTGTTGTGTTTTAAGTCTTGTTAAGATTTAAGCTGTATTATGTATGTTAAATAAAATAGGCTATTTTATTATTATCATAGACATAGATCATAGACGATGTGAGCCTAATAGTTACTTGACTAGATAGCCTATTCACCAACAATATCGCTTGACATCGTAGCCTAGCCTACGAAACATTAAAAGTGTAGGCCTATAAAGTGAAATTGAAAGTGTAAATAGGTCTAGCCGGCCCTAGCCTAATCACATTAATCAATTAATCTACAGTACTACTATTTACCTCCTTATTTTTGAGTAGGATAGCCAATATTCAGATGTGAATTTTGCATGATAAAGAAGTACTTCACTTTCACCACGTTACGTTTGTACCTCAAGTGGGTTCTATATTTACACAAATACGTCACTAAATTTTAAACAAAAAAACTTAAGCTCCGCCTACTGAGAACGCTCTATTGTGTTGTATTTCTAAGTTAGAATGTAATGCCTTATCTATTAGTACTACATACTCTTTACCCTTTTGACCTCTAGTGTTTTTAGGTTTATTGACTGAACTATTGGTATCATTATTGTCAGTTTGTTAACATTCACTAGCAATGAACTTTGCAGCACTTTTCTGGATTTTATTTAAGGTTTACATTAGGCCCCTAGTTGATGGCATCAATACAGAAGATGTATATTCTAGTATACGTCTAACCAGGGCCGTATTTAGGATTGTAAAGGTCCTGTTCCCACGGGCCAAATTCATGTGGGGGCCCCCTAGTGAACTCGACCCTACCAATGTCAACTAACAAACAAATGCGATTTCTTATTAATAGTATCTATTCATTGTGCGCTTCTACAACAACACTATTCTAACTGCCAAAAGAAAAAAGTAAAGAAAAAAAATTTGGAAAGTGTGGCGGCCCATTTTGTGTGGGGGGCCCCAGTTACATAGGAACACGTGAAACATGCCGTAATACGCCACTGGGTCTAACTCATTTTAGATAGCTTTTATAGATTTATGTTTTTTATCACATTTGAAAAATTTCTTTTTTATGAAGCCCAAAGTTTTGTTTTATTACATAATATATTGGTATATAATATCTATGTTGACATTTATCTGTCAATAGACTTGTGACATAAACTACATGTATCGACCTGTCTCCGCTTGATCTACTGTGAACAGCTGTTCCATGTTCCATGCCAACTCTCCCCAGGCCCCTGTTCATGGCATTGTCCACGTAGAACTTTGGCATTCTGGAATAATTGCTGTGTCGACTAGATTTATTCGAGTGTGGAAATTTTTCTTGGGAATAATACTACTAAAGTCAGAGTTTTCAAAGCACACTGAAAAAGATATCTCAACATAACTATATAGTAGGCTACCTAAATAAAATCAATATAAAACAATAATAACAAAAAAACATAAAATCATAAAAAAACAACAGTACAATGATACATAATACAATAACAGATTGATATTAAACAATACAATAAAACGAATAAAACTGTATTAAAACAAAACAAAAGCAGCTTAATACAATATTAACACCTAATCACCCTAATACAAGAACTTTACGAAGGGGCAACCTATCAAGTCATACATAACGGTAAATTGACAGAGGAATTTGAGGTGAAAACAGGAGTCAGGCAAGGATGCATGCATTCCCCAATGATCTTACTTTTAGTGGTTGATTGGATGATGCACCAGGCAACAAAAACAGGAAAAACTGGGATCCAATGGACACTAAACCAGTTCCTTGAAGACCTAGACTTCGCGGATGACATGTGCCTAATGTCTCAGAAGAACCAGCACATGCAACAAAAAACATAACCTGGCCCAAAAAAGCATCCAAGACCGGACTTCAGATCAACCTGGAAAAATACAGAAATTATAACCCTCTTTAAGAAACAAGATAAGCCAATCAAGGTTGGAGACAGTGAGCTGAAAGAAGTCACTTCTTTCACATACCTGGGCAGTATAGTCTCAGTAACAGGTGGCTAAGACGAAGACATCAAAGCCAGAATTGGGAAAGCGAAACATGCCTTCATCACCCTTAGGCCAGTCTGGAGGTCAACAGCCCTGTCTGTATGAAACAAATTACGAATCTTCAACACCAATGTCAAGTCAGTGCTTCTCTACGGCTCAGAGACCTTGAGAGTCACAAACACTCTAAGCAATAAGCTTCAAGCCTTTGTCAATGGCTGCCTCCGCAACATATTAAAGATCCGGTGGATAGAAAAAGTAAAGTACACCGACTTGTGGCGGCAAAGAAACCAGGACCCCCATCGAACAGCAGATCGCCAGGCGAAAGTGGCGGTGGATAGGGCACACGCTGCGAAAATCCCAACATGATATCACCCGACAGGCTCTGCAATTGAACCCCCAGGGAAAAAGACGGGTTGGTCGCCCGAAGACCACCTGGAGACGCTCCTGCGAAGAGGAAATTGCAAGTTGCAACCTGTCATGGGGTGAACTAAAAAAGGCTGCCCAGAATCGAGTGCACTGGAGAGCTGTTGTGGAGGCCCTATGTTCCACAAGGAACCAAAGGAACTAAGCAAGTAAGCACAATATTAACATAGATCTAACCAAATATTAACACAGTCACGAATTAAAAATTAATACAGCTGTAAACATATATATATATATAAAGTAGACTGTGTGTGGTATCCGATCCCCATTGCTTAATTGAAAGACACGTGACCTCACTGTCTCAAATTTTACTTTTTCGATCTCGCTTTCTCCATCTGTCCTACATGTTAGAACAATTAACTCCTTTGCTAATGCGTTCTTTTTTTTTATCGACGTCATAGTTTTGCGTAATACGTCGTTGATGTAGCTAAAGTTTGTGTCGATAGTTTAAGTTTAGCTTTTCTTGTGAGTTGACAGACACAACGTCATAATCTTGACTTGAGTGAATGATCGTGATTTAGAATATTTAGTTGATATTCTTCATTTGTGCATAATCTTTATTAATCTTCTGTTGTTTTTTTTTTATTTGACTCCAGGATGAACATCATTTTAATGTTGAGTGAATTTCTGCAACTACATCGAATATTGATTTAGAGACAATCTGATCCAACAAACAGCAATAATAGCCAAAGCATAGTTCATGGTATCAGTCAGCCTAGGTAGTAATAATATATCTTATCTTATATGTTACAGACGCTCCTTCTATAAAGAAGATTGTTGCGTCCTACGCTCATCCGAAGTCCGAGTCTAGTCTTGCATCTTTATTGATGTTTTAATTGATGTTAAGTTAGGCTACTAGTTTTCCTAGTATATATTGCATACTATATAAATGTATATAGACATTTTGTAAGATGGATACAAAGATATATTGATATAAATAACACAAAAAATAATTTATGTGCTCTAGATAGATAGAGATGTATAAATAATTATCCAATTGAAAAATACATAATTATCTTATCTTATATGTTACAGACGCTCATTCAATGCATACGATTATTAAATCCTACGCTTATCCGTGAGCGAGTCTACTCTTGCATTTTGATTAGTGTGTTAAATGATATAATGATTTTGGTTATTTTATCTTATACATTACAGACGCTCCTTCTATAAAGATTATTGCGTCCGCAGTTTAAGTCTAGTTCTGCATTTCTCTTAGTGATTTAAATGATGTTAAGTTAATGGTTTTCCTGATTTGTTCAGGCAACACATTCCTGCCCGAATGCCTATCGTTTTTTCTTGCATACGAAAATAAAAAAATTAATGTTTTTATTCTTAGGTCTATCTGAGCATTGTAAATAATTTTTAATGTACTGTATGCCTAAATTAAAAGTTAGTGCTTTATGAATTATTACTACTTAGCTCTTTTCAACTAGTGTTTCTGGGTTTAGGCCTTCTGATTTAACTATTTGTATTAGACTTATAGACAAATACTTATTATTATTATTACTTGTATTATTAGGCCTACTTGGATATATTTATAGATAAATAGATAGACGAATAGATAGCCTAAATAGATACAAATAAAGAAAAAGAAATAGTAAAATGTGTTTGGTGCCTTGCAAAGGACCTATGTTAAGCCCGAGTTAGTTCTACAATTTAGACTCTTCAACATTTGACAAGACACATTTATAATTTTATGTAAAACATATTAATTTGCAATAATAGCAGTAAAATGCTCAATTCATATTTGTTAATCAAATTACCAAATATGTATTAGATATGTTGTGTCTATATGTATCTCTCTCTTTATATATATATATATATATATATAAATATATATATATAATACATATGCATATGTATATTTATATATATATATATAACTGTATAAGTAGATTATAAATATTTACTTACCTGTATTAGCGTCAGGCTAGACAACTAGTTACAAATTATACTTCAATTTATTTGTACATGTTTGTACTGGTGAGGACAATATTTATGTTTAGGCTGAATATGAAACCGAAAGCAGATTATACAATTCTTGGACACAGATCCAAAGGGAATTCTATTTCTTTTGACGGGTGAACAAAAGCTATTATTCTACATTAAGTATCCCGCGGCTGCATTACCCCCCCCCCCCCCCCCCCACCTCGTTATGACAACACTGACACATAATATTTTCAATGAGTCGTGCTATGTAGGCGAGTTTCAGGTTTCAATCGATTGTCTCCCTTGTGCAAACGAATTTCTAAGTCTACGATTTGCGGTCTATTGAATTAGATCTAGCTCTGTGTTAATGGGTATCTGTGTCGGCTATGTTACGGGTAGGCCTATACATTACTTAAAAGTAATTAAAAAAATTAATGGTTTTCTCCTTGCGAAATTATAAAAAATAATTATTATACATAGGTAGGCCTATTTGGTTTCGGATAAACCACCGAGGTCCCCTTTAAAAGTACTGCAAGAATAGCAGGGAGTGGCACACAGGAGTAGTTAGCCGTCCTCCCTCCCACTAAACCTCTTCTTAACCAGCTCCAATTTTCTTCACTTCCGTTTCTCATCAAGGTTGATAGCAAAGTATTGATCGTCTGATGTTTATACATAATTATATTGGTAATGCATATAGGCCTACAGTACTTGACGCGGTAAGGGAGGGGGGGGGAATAATTATACATAAATTTCTGCCTGGGGGTACAAATAACCTAATATTTTAATAGTCTTTTTTTTTCTCACAAAACTTGTTTTAATAGAAAAACTCGTTTCATTTCTGCTTTAGTTTTTCCACAAATCAGGACGAGGTTTTTGTTTTTGTTTTGTTTATTAACGTCATAACCTAACTTTAGAATGCATTGACCATATTATCTAGAAACGATTTAGAGTTCCAAATCCTACTAGTGGTTGATGCTGAGAAAATTACTTTAAGTATAACTTTTTTATTTTCTTTCAGTCAAATAAATAGTCTAGTTTCGTTTTTATATTATAAAAAATATTTGTTGTTGTTGTTGTTGTCGAAATTAAACTCATAATTTAAAAGGAGAATCATTGGGTCTACTTAAATCTCAATAAATATTATTGTCTCTGACACACAATCTCTTTCTCTCTGTCTCTGTCTCTCTCTCAATATATATATATATATATATATATATATATATATATATATATATATATAATTATATGCATTGACACATATTATTTATATATATATATAAATACATTGTCATAATTAGCTAAGAACTATTTTTGATTGCTTTTCAACTTGTAGGGTAATGTATATAGTAGATAAAGTTTTAATTTTTATTATTTTATTAATAGTTACTGTCTCTGTCTCTCTCTCTCAATATATATATATATATATATATATATATATATATATATATATATATATATATATAATTATATGCATTGACACATATTATTTATATATATATATAAATACATTGTCATAATTAGCTAAGAACTATTTTTGATTGCTTTTCAACTAGTAGGGTAATGTATATAGTAGATGAAGTTTTAATTTTTATTATTTTATTAATAGTTACAATTTTTTGTATCTCTCTGTTGTCTTCGTCTATTATAATTTTTGAAAGTTTCGCCATTCGGTTCATATTTTTCTCTTTCTATTGCAGTCTTCCCAAAATGGACATTACAAGTCCAGACAGAAACCGCAGTAACTTTATACAAGAAATAACATTACATAAAGCATTCAGCCGTATAAATCAATATCCAGGTTAGTGTTCTTTTCTAAGTAGTTCGGTTTTCACAAAAACACATAGTATTTATTTATATATTACCTTGACCCAACTTGTCGTCAACAAGAAATCTCATTGATATTTTGCTGTCTTACCTGTTGGGCAGTTAGTTCGTTGTCGTTGTCCTATTGCACATTGATTTAACCATTCTTCCTTCACGTTTTATTTAGCATGCTGCACACTGTGTTGTTGTTGCAGTGGCCTCACAAAGGTGACGGCTAAGGGGACATATGCCCGGGGCCGACACCTCTAGGGGGGCGGCAAATATAACTTATCTTCATACCAAAAATTTTAGGAGAGTTGAAGAGGAAATAAAATTTGAAACACAAATTTTGAACAAAAGATGGTAGAAGTATTATTAATAAAAATAAGCATTTTACAATTTTTTAAATCAAAATAACTAACTTAGCGCAGGCACTAAACAAAGCGGTTATAGTATGCAAGGGGGGAAAGGCCGGATTTAGACTTGATAAGGCCCCACACTTTTTGAGATATGGGGCCCTTTATAAGTCAAGATATTTTATATCAGTGCCAAATATTATTTTCGGATACTTGCAGTTCTTAATCGTCCAAGATTGAGTCTCTTACTCTATGTGCCATAATTTGGATACATTCATCACACATTGTTTTAGAAAGATAAGATGTGACACCTGATTCTTTATTCCCACTTGTTTGTATACGGTTTGCCAGAAAAGTATCAAATGTTGCTATAAGTTCGACTAATCCAATGAAACTGCCATTGATAGGAGAACCAAATGTTTCCTTATCTCCTCTGAAAGGTGAACCACGGTCTGCCAGAGTAATTATGACTGCCATAACTTGTTTAAGAACATTTTGCCTCTACTGCCATCTATTATTTATATATATATATATTATAATAATGCTTCAGTATATTTAAGTATATATGACAATTGTTTTTTGGGGGGCCCCCTAGATAGAGGGGGGCCCTAAGCTATAGCTTGTTTAGCTTATAGGTAAATCCGGCTCTGCAAGGGGGCGTTGCAGAAACTTTTGCCCTGGGGCTTGTGAAGGCCCTTTGTTGCTGACAGGACTTTCATGTTGGTTCATGTTTGTTCCTCTTCTAGCCAACATGTCAGCTTTTTTAATGGTACAGTCTGCCAATATGTCTGGTATTTATTATTAAGTGTACAGTCATGTTGAGTTTGTATAAGCTTATTAAGTAGGCCTATATAATTTTATGTTCTTGTAAGGGGCATTGTTTTGTGTTTTCTAAATATTGTGCGGAGAAAAATAAAGTCCCATCCGCTACATTCATCTGCATTCAGTCTGCCTGAACGTGTGCCTGTACTTCCAGGATTGACCTCTTTAACCACATAAGGGCCTGCACTGGAAATAGTTCGTCTCTAGAGACGTAAATTGCCTACGACGAAATGTTGTTATAACATTTTAGCCAACAGTTTTATCAATTTTAAGAAAATGTCTTTATCCGTCTCTAACTATCTAAATCTAAAAGTTGACGTTCCTAAGAAGTACCAATCCCTGTTTTCAGGAGTCGGCAACTTAAGGATCGTGTGCCAGACTTGGCACGCAGAGCGGGTTTCAATGGCACACGAAAGACTACCAAAAAAAGGCAATTCAAGTACTTCTAGAAAAAGTTGACAAATAAAGCATGATGACTTTTAGGCTTTTGGCATGCTTAATGAATTAGAAATCCTGCTTTGGCACACTATTATCAAAAGGTTGCCGTCCCCCTGTCTTCGGTTCTTTTCTATCTCTTCCCTGTATGCTATTAAAAGACCATCCAAGGCAGTAACTTAATAAAACAAGTGAAATTCCTTTAAAACATATTCTTTTCTCAGCTTTTTATATGACTTTACAATATTTCTTTTGATGTTTTAATTGTGTGTGTACTTTTAACCTAATTATTTCAAATAATTGTGAACCACTCCATGCCTAAGACCGGTCGTTCGTTTCCCTTTAGGTTTTACAGGCCTACCAAGTAATTATTAGCAGTCAATGAAATAAAACTTTTCAAATTTATTTTAACGGTACGACTGACAAATTATTTACTGAAGTATACAGCACATTAGCCAAGCGCGAGCGCGTTCGACTGGCGATCCGAAGGTCCTGGGTTCGAATTCTGGTGCAGGCTAGGTTTTTATTTCCCCGGTCTGCAGGGTGTCCTTGAGTCTACCCAGCTCTGATGGGTACCTGACCTTAGTTGGGGTAAAGTAAAAGTTGCTGTGGATAGTAATGGCCGCACAATCACCTAGTATGCCGCGGCCACAGAAACTGGTAAACGCTGCCCCATGGATCAATTTGGTCTGACGGGATACTTTACAGCACATTCTAGCATTCTCAGGTTTATTTCATCTTCTTCAGTTAGCCCAGTCTGCAGAGCAGTTGGCTCTCTTGCAGTCAATGCAAGACAACACATTTTCAAAGTCTTTTTAGTAGTTCTGTAGTTCACGTCAGTCACGTATTACAGGAGTAACACAAAAAGAGTTGCGTGTTAGTCATTTTTCGCGTATCTTATAAATGTGTCAATGATTATGATTGATAAAAGTCTTGCCTTTATTTACTGTGTAAACTTAATCCCCAGTCTGAGTGTCTTTTTAAGTGATCAGTTGTTGTTTTTTTAGACACAGGCTCCACTTTATAAGCAATCGCAACGTCTGGAGCCGGAGTGTTATTTTTTTTTTCTAGGAAGATCTTCGTTTGGTGTAGCAGACGTGGTGATGAGAGAAAGATGTGCATACAACTTCGCATATTAATTTTTTTTTCTTATCCGGGCAATGCTTACCTGTTCTTCCTTTCAGAATTATCTTTAAAAGGCTATACTTTTTATTCTTTACAAGACGCTGCTTTTTATTCTTAATGAAGCCCCACTATCTTTTCATTTTTAAAGGGCCCAGTTTTTATTCTTAAAAAGACCTAAAGTTTACTAATAAAATAGCCTAAATTTTACTAGCAAGGTTACATTTTTTATTACCAAAAGGCCCCACATTTTATTTTTAAAAAATGCCAGATTTATATCTTAATATGGCCCCAATTTTTTATTATGCCCCATGTTTTGTTTAAATGATCAAATTATTTTATTGTTGAAAATGTTAAACATTTTTAGAGTACCCGCTTTATAGTCTTGAAAGCCCAAACATGGTATTCTTAAAATTGATCCATTTGTCACTCGAAAAGGCAACAATTGGGTTGTTTTTTTATTTGCTGCTCGTTTTGTCTGAAAAAGTGCAAGTATGACTATGAGATAACTCACCTAGAGAAGACGAAGAGGAGTCGGCTGCTCCAGTCGTCACCGTTTGGACAGGTGTCAAACCGAAACTGGTTTAGCCTTGTTAGCTTACAACTAAAACAAAGACTACCTAATGGAGGCCGAACGAAATTCGGTTTCGGCGCCTTAAGTAGGGCAATGTCCCCTTTTGGTGTAGTTTCGGTGGGAATCTACTACATACCAATCTTAATTGGCGCCGATTTCAATCCTTGCCCCAAGCACCAAAAACACCATTTACCCTATTTACGTGAAATGACGTAAGATTAACGTAGTTTATGATTGTAGTGGAGAGGTGGGTAATTCGTACCCCCTAAGGGAAAACATTAACAATAATAAAACTAAATGTAGAAAAAGGTTTATTTTATCGTTAAAACAATTATAGGTGACAAAAGAATGAAAATACATGATTTCAGCGTGTTATAATGAAAACAAAGAGCACAATTAATAAAATTTAAAAAAGACCAGGTGGTACTAATTGCCATCACCAACGTTCAATTCGTAGGGGAAACTGGGGTAAAATGGGGTACTTAAGGAAAAAACTCTTTTATATTGACAAAAAACATCAAAATGAAAACAAATTTAGCTGAAAATAAAAGAATACAACATTGACAACATTGTAACAAAGCACAAACACCATAGAATGTCATTTTTCAAATTGCTTGGGGCAAAATGGGGTTCAGCATGGGGCATAATGGGGTCATGGTAAGAACTTGTATAAAACCATTAAAAAACATCAAATTGTTTCACTATTAATACACAATTCACATATAAAGTTTGGACTTTAATTTTTTTCTTCGAGCAAGTCTTCTTAGTTCAAAAAATGAAAGACCAAATAGCATTTTGTTCTGCCTAGTTCAGATTCTTGTTCAATCATGTTCAACAGAAAACACATATTTAAATGCACCTTGGGCTGAAAAAAATAACAGGCCTAATTAGAAATTGCATTCACAAATAAAAATAATTTCATATTTACAGGCCTAATTAGAAATTTTATTTACAAAAATTAAATATAAAAAAAGTAGTATGAGGAAGAACCCCATTTTGCCTCACTGAAACTACCCCATTTCGCCCCATTGTGGTGGGGCACAATAAAATGCATTAAAATCGCAACATGCTTGATTTTATTGTTAAATTAAAGGCCCTATTTGTCGACAGTAAGATATTATTCAGATACAATAAAGGATTTAGTTCAAAACTGTAATTATTAAGTATCAGTTTCTTAAGTCGTAAGTTAAAAAAAATAGATGAAAAAGATGCGAAAATTTGTATTTACCTTGTAACAATAATTCTGCGTGAAATGTGGACTATAACTCAAGATGTCGTCGTCTCGTATCGTATTTCTTCAAATCCATTCATTTGCGATTGTTTTTGAGGCTCTGAAAGGGTTGTGTTTGCAAAACCCCATTTTACCCCAATACCCCGTTTTACTTCAGTTTCCCCTACCACTAGGGAGGGTAATACGTACCAAAAGAAATGAAGAACAATTTTTATTTGTAAGGTTGACATATATACGTTGAAATCTCTATATATTTATCTCATTTGTATTTAATACTTAATTCATAAGTATAATTATCCAGTGACCCTCTTTGGGAGGCTGATTTAGAGCATGCAAGATTGTACCTATGCTCTGCCGATTAAACATTATAATATCATGTATTCCTAGAAGTTCTCACCGTACCAGCAGTGGCGTTACCAAGAGAGGGGGTCCAAATTCGAAAGTCCCCCCCGGGCCCCTACTTGATGGCCCAAAGCAGTGTTCGAAAAAAATGTTGCATGGGCCCCAAAAGGAGTGTCCGAAATTATTTTTTGCAGGGGCCCCTAGAGAGGCCAAGCCCCCCCCCCCCCCGGGCCCCCAAATCCCTAGCTACGCCACTGCGTACCAGTACCCGTTTTCATTGCAGACGTGTTTTTTTTTCGGCCTCTATACCTTTGTCTTTTTCTGGTGCATTCTCGGTAGCCTACTTCTGAACTAATTTTAACGTTATTATTACTGGTACGTATTACCCTCTATAGCAGTGGTTCTTAACCTTTTGAAGTCGGGGAGCACTTTTGATCATGACAAAACTTTGGGGAGCACCAAAATCAAGGAGTAAAAAAAAACAAAAAACAAATACACATACGTACGACTTTTATTGAAAATAAAATTATAACATGACAAACACATTTTTAATAAACATAGATTTAATAAGTAAACAATAACATTGAGCAAAAATTTAATTCAGAAAAATAAAAAAATTTAATGTGAAACATGAGCTTGACGGTTTATACAAATTTCAGTGATATTAGGCCTAATGTTAAAAATAGCTACGCTCAATTCTTCATCCAAATTAGTAAGTGTTGCTCGTTTGTTAGTTTTTATGTTGGAGACTATCGAGAAACCGAGTTCAAACAATTATGGAGAGAGCTGAGTATTCTTCTTGCACAAAGATCCAAAATTCCTCCAGAACCATTTCGGAAAATTTTATTTTAAGTGTACGATCCGATGATAGGTTCTTCTTCTTGGTATGACAATTTACTATTTGATGTTCAACCGTGGCAAAGGGATTACGTATCCAGTCATATGTTTCTACGTTTATTGATGGACAATAAAATTCAATCTTTTCTTCTAATAAAGTTAAATGCTCTGTTACTGCTGAAATAATTTAGTCGGCAGTGTTATCATTAAGAGAAGGAAAGATATCTACTTTCTTTTTCTCCAACAAACGATTTTTCCAAAAAAGAACTTTTTTCCCGAAAGGCTGTCTATTTGTCGGTCGATGTTAAAAAAAATTCTTTTCTTCCTTAAAGGCTGGTATTAACACAATTTAAATAATAAAGAATATATGCTAAATATGCCAAATTAGCACATCAAATGTCATTTTGAAGATATTCCACAAAATCATCCATATTTTCATTTTGGAAAAAGGTCATTAATTCATCCTTCAGTTCTAAGAAACGACGTAACACTCTCCTCTGGATAACCATCTCACACTTCAGAATGCAAAAGCGAAGATTCGTACTTGGCTTCCATAGAGATGCAAAGATTTTTAGAGACGCGTATTTTCAAAGGTCTCGATTTTATGAAGTTTACTATATTTACAACTTTATATAGCACATATTTTAATGCTAGTGGTAATGTTTCGGACACCAGAGATTCTCTGTGCAAAAAACAGTGAGTAGATGTAATATTGGCGTTTCTTTTCTTGGCGAGAGTCACAAACCCTTTTAATGAGCCTACCATTGATGGGGCACCGTCCGTACAAATTCCCACACACAACTCCCATGATTTTTTGAATTGTTCGAAATAGGAAGAAATAGAATCAAAGACATCTTGTCCTGTCGAACGTTCGGTAAGCTCAAGACAGCATAGAAATTGATTCAATATTTCGTTTTCATGAATGAAACGAACGAACCCTAATATATGAGCTTTTCCACTTATGTCAGTGGACTCGTCAATTTGCAGAGCAAAATGCCATTTGGAAAGCTTATCGGCAAATGTTTACTCGATATCATCTGACATATTTTTAATTCTTTTTTTTTTATTGTATCATTTGAACGAGGAATTTTCATTATTTCCTTTGTTGCTTCATCGCCAAACATAATTTTAACCATTTCACAACATGCAGCTATAATTAAAGACTCTGCTATAGTATGTGGTTTTAACTGAACAGCAATAATTTCAGCAACCTTATATGACGCCAATTGTGCCTTATCGGAAATTTTCACATTTTTTTCAAAATATTTTACTTGTTTAGCTTGTGTATCTAACAATCGTTTGAAATAATCTTTAGTTTTTGTAGCAAGGTTGGCGTGATTTGAAGAAAAGTGACGTTTCAACTTGGTAGGAACCATCGCACTGTTGGATAATTTTTCTCCACATACAATACATTGTGGGATGTGATATTCTTCCTCACAAATGTACGTAAATCCAAAACTGATCGAACGATCGCGTAACACGAGGGAGAACGGAAATTAACTGACCCGTTTTGAAAGCCGCTGCCAAAACGACCTAACCCCCCACTATTCAAACACACAAAACACTTTTTGAAATACAATTAATGAGTTTAAAAATTAAATATTTTGTTAGATAAAAGCTTCAACTTTAATCACATATAAATTTTATTTATGTAGCATTAGTAAAAGTGAGTCAAAACTTCGTTACAAAAACAGTAAAAATAGGCAAAAAGGCCGATTTTTCCCCGTTTGGACTACCGATTATAAGCATTTGTTCAGCTCAATCAGATAGAGTAAGTTAGTAAACATTAAATTTTGAGTTTCATAATTTCGCGGAGCACTTGCAACTACCTCGCGGAGCACCAGTGCTCCGCGGAGCACCGATTAAGAACCACTGCTCTATAGCAAGGTACCATTTAGCCGACTCAGACTTAACATTGTTTATTGCTTCTGTGTTTTTATCGGCAATAGAAAACATATCTAAATGTATTTATTAATGAAGCAGACTGGATAGTCAGCACACTAAACAAATATAAATAAGCTATGTTTAACCAGATCCACGGCACGTAGAATGACTAGAGGCACTGGTCACAAATAACACCAAATAGTGCAAAAAGTATAAAGTGTGCCTGCCGTTTTATTTTCTTGTCCATGTCAACCATTATTCTAAGGCAGTCAAAACTAATGTGCCGGCATGTGTTAACGGGCTTAAATGTTAATTACAACCAGTCAAAATATGTAAAATTCTTAGGTATCAATTACCTAGTGGTACGAAATACCCACCTCTCCCCTAGATGCATTTCGTCCAAGTCTGCAAATCAGAGGCGTATTTAGGCATGTTCCACATGTTCCATTGGAACAGGGGCCCCCACACAAAAGGGGCCCCAACACATCCCAACAATTTTTTTTATTGACATCCCTATTTAAGCTATTTTCTCTCGTTGTAAAATAAAATAATTCATATATTCCCCTACAATTTTTACCGCTCCAGTCCAACCAAGCTAAGCGCAACATAAAAAGTATTAAAGATTTTACAGAATGTAACATGAATTAACGACATTTTCCTGAGGTAGCCTATGCCTATGCGGAAGGCAGGGGCGAGGCCACGAGGGGCCCCACATACATTTGAGAACAGGGCCCCCACAATCCTAAATACGGCCCTGCAGCAAAGAGTGACAGAGATTTAAAGAGGAAGAAACGCAATAACGTACACGTAAGTAAAAAATGAAAGTACACTTTGCTTGTCCACGGCATATACAATGGAGATTGTGTGTCTAGCACAATGCTTCGCTGCCTTTTCTTTACCTCCAATGAATTACAAGGTATCCATCAAAGCTGGTAGAGTCAAGAGCACCGACTAGTCCTGGATAAAAAGAAAAGATCATATAATATATTTCAGTAGTTTTTAAACATAAAAGACTTACATTCTCACCACTTTCTAAATTTGCAAAGGCTACGGGTCTCTATTATATTTGATACTGTTACGAATAAGTTATATTTCTTCCCAATGAGTGGAAGGGTAAGGCGTGATATCGTTGTCACACCATGCTTGGAGATTCAAGATTTCTATGAATCTAACAAGTAATCATGGGCCCCGATATCCCCGTGAAGTTGTTTCACGTAGGTTCGTAAGAACCAATAGAAACCAACCCTTTTTAAGACCCCGTGGTTTCGATACCATGCTGGGGCAGTCCCATCATAAGAGTCGTACCGATCGGTCATTTATTTTTTATCTCTGTCATTGTGTTATATTTTATCTTCTCTGTCATTGTGTTATATTTTATCTGTACAAAAGTTCTATACATTGGAAAAAATATTTGATTGTTATTAGTAATCAAGAGTTGGATTTATTTAGTTGAAAGTTAGGTTGTGATTGGAAAGGTATCCAGCTGTACTCAAGTAACATACAAGAGGATATATATTCCCCCCTAGATATAACGATCCTTATGTGCTCCGTCACGTAACAAGTGAGGTCTCGTCCGTCATATTTGAATACCGTGGGATACTATTTCAGGAACAATCTTTAGCTGTTAACAATGGCTACTAAATTTGATGCTGAAGACTTTGCTACTAATCCTAGCATTGAGGTGTTAAATGAACTATCTCTTAGCCAACTAAAATCTGTTGTCAACTATCTAGACATCAAAGTCGATAAAGTAACACCTTCCAAAGCGGTGTTACAGAAACAGATCACAACTGAATTGGTCAGGCGGAAGAAGCTACCGAAAACTACGCTCGAACCAGAAGAAGTCCGAAAGAACTCCGACCAAGAGTCCGATCAAGAGGACGAAGGTGTACGAGGCAATGTAAAGCTTGCATTAGCTAAACTGGCGAGTCAAGAACGTATTGAGATGAAAAAAACTTGAGTTGATGAACCAACTTGAACTGGCTAAAATCCAGTCCAACTCCAGTCAGAACACTGTATTGACTAATACTCATGAACTTTTTCCACCAGGGGTAGCCAGATTTAAGAAACTTTCCCTGTCTTCGATGACAAAGAACCGGATTTGTACTTTACACTTTTCGAGCAGTGTGTTAAAGACTTTGACATTCCTACCAATAAGATGGCAATACTTGCTCGCTCTGCACTCAACCGTGGAAAAGCAAAAGACGTGATTGCTTTATTGAAAGAAGGTCAATTCGACGACTACGATTATATTAACCCTTACAGTCCCGAGCGCGTATATAGCGGAACTGAAGGCAGCATAGATAGAAGTTGGTCGGTACTTGAAGGGTTAAGAATGCAGTCATCACTGCATATGCCCTTATTCCAGAATCGTACAGACGACTTTTTAGAGATGCAAAGAAGAGAGAAACTCAAACACACACTGACTTTCTTCGTTAAAAAGAAAAGCAGTTCAACTATCTACACTCGAAAAACATAGACAATGATTTTCAGAAATTACGAAATCTGGTTCTTCTAGAAGAATTTCTAAACTGTGTCCGACCTGACGTAAGGCAACACATCGCCGACCGAAATATTGATACAGTAACTCTGGCAGCGAAAGTCTGTGATGAGTATGTCCTTATTCACCCGGACAAACACTCAAAACAGCAGAAGTGGCTACAAGAAGGAAGTCCACCCAAACCCACTGGGAAAAACCCAAGTAAGAAAAACAGTAATGACCTAGATCTGGTGTGTTGATACTGCAAACAGAGCGGTCATCTTATTCAGAACTGTATCAAACGGAATAAAAAGAACAATGATAGTAAAAAACCCGGAACGATTGGTGCATATGGACTCTTCAAGCAAGGTACCTGTGTTTTTTCTAAATGCCTACCACGCATTCTTGACGACGGTGTAGCACAAACACAGTCTCATTCTAATGGCTCCGTGCTGGAGGCGTTACACAGCACAGACGACAGCCATTCTGACCTCGATCTCAGTTTGTCAACAAAACAAAATGGACATTCTGACTCTGGTCTTCGTGAGGCATCTAAGGATGTTACCACTTTCATTAACATTACATTACAAGTTCCTTTTATGGAAACAAAGTCAGAGTTATCTGATTTTTCGCCATTTATTTCTAATGGATATGTATCGCTTACCAAGGACTCTAATACACAGACCATAAAGATATTAAGAGATACGGGAGCATCTCTTTCCATCCTGAAAGGGGGAGTATTACCGCTTTTAGAACAGTCTTACACTGGACAAGAGGTTCTCATTAGAGGTATTGATCTATTGTATGTGAAAATACCTTTACATTCCATTTATTTGGAATCTGATTTGGTTCATGGACCAGCCACCGTAGGTGTGCAACCACAACTACCATTTTCCGAGGACATTACATTTATCCTTGGAAACGATTTGGCAAAGGGAAAGGTCTGCCCTGACCCTATCCGTATTGCTGACTCTACAAAGTGTGGTATGACCACCGTTCAAGACAACAATACCTTGGACATTTTTCCATCCTGTGCAATCACCGGACAAATGTTCCAACCTATAGAGGACAAGACTACTAATGAACAGTTTTTGCATTTGTCGTCTACCTTCATGGCATCTTTAGTTGACACCAGACATGGTGGTCAGAGGAGCGCTATACCAAGCAAACCGTTAATTCAGGAGCCAAACTACGGTTCCCCTAAGGATTATTATCGTGGTGGCTCGCCAGTAAACCTGCACTATCACCCAGTAGCACTAATCCTATACTATAGGTACATGCATCCAGGCACCGGGTGTTTCTCGAGACGGGATTGCAGCGTCCATTGTTTTCTCCCCACCTAGACCAGTGGCCTCTCGGCAGTGTAAGGGATCTCGGGCCTGCTGCGGGGGCTGTCCCCCATGCGTTCGCCCGCCGGTGTATTCTTAATGGGAATGTATCGGCGGTTTACACACTACGCCAGTCAAAAACAAAAACTAAATACCGAAAAGAAACGTTTTCACTCCAGTTTTTATTGTAATATTGTCGTTTGTCACACTCTTTAAAAAAAACACATAGTAGTCATTCTTTTTTCCGTCATTTTGACGGGCAAAACCACTAGTTTCCCAATAATTCCCATTGCATAAAGATGTTTATTTATCCTGTAATGTTATCACCGATCACGGGATTAATGAGATAGTATCAAATAAAAGGTTCCAGGCACGAGTCTCAAAATTGTGAATATGACGCAAGTCCATTATTTGGTATGAGAATTTTGCCAAGTGGTACATGTATACCATTCTTGAAAGCAGAAAATATGAGAGGAGAGCATAATGTTTGTTTATTTTCAACTATAACAGTCAATTTACATTCTTTAAATACCTTGTTCATGAAAACACAAATAAATGTATCCATAGATCTAGAAATTATCAAATTATCGTATTTTTTAAGCAACTCTTTATCGGGAGAAAATTCAGAAAATGAAGCGATCTTATCTTTCTTTAGAAAGTGCTTCAGTTGTTGATCTTCTAGATTTGTAGAGCAAGGTGGTGGATTTGCTGTAGGCAAATACAAGAAGGAACATTAAAGATACTAGGAGGAACTGCTGGTCGAGTGAAACCACCTGGAACTTTGATCATGGGACGATTTGAAGGCCAATGTTTCTCACAGATAAAAAACTTTTCAGGATTAAGAACAAAATTTACACGAGGCGGCAAAACATACAACTATTTCTTTTTTTCTGACTCCTGTCTGGGCACTTTGAACAAGCGACACTTGTTGGCAGCATTATAATTGCCTTTACAATGAACTACACCACATTTATTAGGCATTTTGATAAAATACACTATCGAAAAATTAAAAAACAAACACAGTGAAGTAAAATATCAACAACAACAAGTATCCATGTTGGAAACAAAACTGTGTCTATATATGTTAGTATATGTGATTAAAATAAAAATATTAACTAGTAGAAAAGTTTAGCTTTGTTTGCCCGTATAATGTATTGTGTTCAGGAAGTTATATGTAAAGAGGAAATTCCATCGGGAAAATCCGATATTTTACACCTAGTCAGCCATATTTGTTGTGCGAGAATCAAGTAGATAATGAAAATTAGTTAACAGTATGTAACAACTATATGCGTTTAAAATTGTATTGAAAGCAAAACATACATAAAAATAAAATTTTGTTTCAAATTTAAACACGAATTCATGTAGTAGTTTATAGTATTTGTTTTGACCTTTTTAGCAAAGAGCGTTTACAAAAAGTAATATTACTAGAATATTCTATCTTAAAATTATATTAGAGAGTTTCGTAAAGATTAGAGTATAGAATTTAGTACATTAGGACTGCTTTTATGACAGGAAGGTTTATTTTTATGATATAATTAATATGTTTACTTTACTTTTGACAGAGATGTCTCGAGGAAGATTGAAACCAGAAGATGACAAATGTATTCAGCAAAACTATGTGTATTTAAAGCAAAACTTGAAGGCTCTGGGACATAGTAGATTATTTATATCAACATGAAGTGATAACATTTGAAGATAAGGAACTCATAAAAGGTGGCTCAACAAGAGCAGATCAAAATGAAATTCTTCTAAATATAATACATAATGCTGGTCCTGGTGAAGCTTTTAATTATTTCTTAAAGTCCTTAGAGGAAAGGCACTCACATGTACTTGAAAATATTAAACAGAAAGGTATGGAAATAATGTGTTTGAGTTAGGGATGACTATATCGTTTTATTTTCAAAACTGTATTTCGATTCTACCCCCCCCCCCCCCTCCAACCGCTGTCAAAGGCCGGAAAAGCAAAGTGTGCGAAGTTTTATTTCTATTTGAAAAAAAATTGTAAAAACTTAAGTAGTGTTGGCAGGGCAAAAGGTGTTCATTTTTTAAACCTTATCATACGATTCTTTAGAAGAGTGGGCTAATTGCAAATATATCCAACATAGCTTTCAATAGGGATAATGAAATTTCCGATAATCGTTGACCATAATATTAAGACGCACAAGCGTACAAATTTAAAATTGTATATTCTACAAACCTATTTTAATACACGTCAGTCTAATTTGAAACACATTTTGCATTAACAATACATCGCGAACTTTTATTAGTATAAAAATGTATTGATCTATTAGAAAATTGTTCACGCAGCACAAATGAAAGAAATATGTCTATAATAGTACCTATAATAATAGGCCTAAAGCACAGACTCAGTTTCTAGCCGAATTGATCAGGGTACAAGGAACCTAGTTGTGCGTCTCCAATGCGTACAGCAAAGGGGAGCACACTTTAAAAGGATGATCCGAACATTCCTGTTAATTGTAACTTTACATTTGGTTTGATGTTGTTTTTACCATATTCCAAGCCGTAGTTAGAATTTTCAAAGGAAATACCACCAATAAGTGTGAGCAAGGAATTTCAATAATTGTTTTTTGCGAATCCAGCTATTGTTTTTGAAAATCTTTCCATCAGATTCCAAAAACTGTGTGCTATTTGATTTGAATGATTATACCTTCCAACCAACAAGCATTTGCAAATTAAGATATAGATCTAGTTTAAGTCACAAGATCGTAAACTGCGTTAAAAAAATGAATTATTTTTTTATTATTTTTATAGTAAAACAAGAAACACAATATGAATCTTTACAAGGAGAAATCAAGCGTTTGAGGTCTGAAAATAGTAAGTATTTTTTCTTTTTTTTATGATTGGATCTATACTAATAGACAATTTTATAAAAGAATGCGAGAATGATTGCGCATGCCCAGGAGAGTCTCGAGATCCGCCCACCGATCAACAAGCCGTGTGACTATTTCTATTCTGTTATTATTATCGTTTATGTTTTATCAGTATTGTTTATAAAGTCAATTATAAAAAAAAAAAAAAATAGTGGCCAATATACAACCATACAAGTAAAGTAAGTTCCGATAATTTGACTTAAGAATAAAAAGAACCTGTAACAATGGCAGAGTCATTAACACAAACTGAGCGATTAGAAATGCTTCGACAGTAAAATGAGGCTCTAATAAGGTTCATCTCTTTAGCTGCACAAGAAACGCTACAAGAGCTAAATGAATTAACAATGGAAAAAGTAGAGTCTACATCAAATGATGTTAAGTCAATTTGACCCGCTAAAGGAACTTTTACAAACGTAATAAGAATGTAAAACTAAAATGCTATCTCACATTAGTTATGCCTTTACTAGAATATGCATCATCTGTATGGGACACATCAACTAAAGAAAATATTTAAAAATTATAACTAATTCAAAGAAGAGCGTTAAGCTATAATTTAGAAATACAACCCAATAGCCAAATACAGCCTGTTGCAAAGCTCAGATAAATTCGTAATTAGTGAACGATTTAAATTCTGGTCAAATGCGAACAGAAAACAAGGGGCAGCAAAATAATAAGCAGCTAGAATAACACCGGAAGCGACATGATTTAGCTGAAGTTCGATGGTATCAATGAAGCAAGATAACAAAGTTTGTATGCATAGGACAGAATGAAGCCATTGTTAAAATTATATTGAGAATGAAAGACATTGAACTATCTTTTAACAAGACAGTAGAGATAGCAGTTGAAGCTGAAGAGGCTGCTAACTGTGCCAAAGAGACAGTGCTACAAGAAATGCCTGTTAATAAACACACAATAAAATGGAGAAACTGTGTCTAAAACAAACAAAAAATATTTTGCTGTGGAAAAATGTGGCAGATGTATGGTGAAAAGGCAACACAGGAAACATATGTAATATGTTAAAATATGCTGAAGGACAAAACATCTGTAATCAAGACAAATTTCCATTTGTTTAGATCAATAAAGAAATATTATCTTATCTTATCTTATATGCAGACACAGAAATATGACGTGCACAATTGCCAAAATAAGGGGCATCTAGAGATAGAGTATGTTGGTCACAGTTGGAGTAAGAAAGAACAGAAACAGAACAATATAAATACATGTTTAAATGTTTTGTAGATCTTATAATTATGTTACATTCATTCACATTAGAATCTTTAAATAATATTATTTATAAAAAAAATTGTAATGCAAAAAAACAACAACTATTCTCTATACATGTTTTGGTAATAGTAAAAATATTTTGAAATTCTAATTATTACAAACCTTTCTATTGATCTTTTTCTTTACAGACACATCAGCGGTTCCGGTCGATTCCACGCAAGATGACACCCTTGAAGAGTTTCATTGGGAATATATATTAGAGAATGGTAGGCTACATTGATTTTGTTTATTTGTTAGAAGACCTCCTAATAATGGTAATTTTATTAGTAACCATTAAACAATATAATAAATTGTCGCTCACCAGTCTCTTCATGTGCTAGTATCTAATTATGAGTGTAACTACTTTCTTTCAGTCCAATTAAAAAAGACTGGATGTATTATATATTTATATATTTAACACAGCTATCGCAGCACAAATAACTTATAATCACATTAAAAAATCCATTATATAGAAATACATAGTTCCAGGTTTAAGAAAAACATCTTCATAACGTCCAAACGCTCTAAATCCCTTTTATATCCAGTTACACTTCTTTTCATACATGTCTTGCTCAGACCAGAGCTAACAGTTAACTGACTTAAATCACCCTTTCTCACGTGGTCTCACTCCCAGTCTTAACACACAAATCTCGTGTAAAGCAAGAATAAACATACCATCGCACTTCTCCCAGAACTAACTACGACTTAGAAACATAGGATTGTTTCAATGAAAAGAATGAACACTTTGCCTTTTCAACTTCAATCAGCGGCAATAACTCGTGGTTCTTAATATACATTTTGATTACATGAGTTATTTTCCTTAGTCCATTTTCCTTGCATTCATCATACTGTTACGTCCACAATCCCCTTGTGGCCAGAGCTGTGTAGATCTTGCTGATAATTCTCGTTAGTCCTAGGGGAGACTTTAATTATTAGTATTTATGCTTCAGTATTACACGAACTTTTCTTATAGTCCTGGGCACAAACTCAGTATTTGTATTCCAACATTTCCTTTCTTGGGCATTAGAGTAGTAGATAAATCTTATAGTAATGTATACAACACAATAGAATAGTAACTTGACAAGGAAGCTTCAGTGTAACTGTTGTTGATAGTTTATTTCAGGTGATATGTTCAATATATACAATATATCTATTATGTACAGTTAGAATAAAATAGTGCAAACACAAACGTTCTCAAAGGAACATATTTTGAAACTCTCCGTCTTTCAGACAAAACAAATCATTAAATACTATCCGAGTGGTGCAAGGGACAGACCCACTACCAGTAGGGGTGAAAATCATGGTAACATTACAAAACTCATAACAAAACGATAGGAACTTCCCCTATTAAATAATGAGTCGTTCCCAGACCCTGAGAATTTGAGATCAACACAGAATCCCAGCATTAAGTAGAATCATTTGTCTTCACACTAAACGCCAGTCGATCGGAAGCCTAAGCCCCGCCCACAAAATCCTGTTTGAATGAGAAAAAGAGGGGGAAGAAGAATAAACATTGCGTGTTCCAATTCTTGGAAAAACAATATACATGACAATAATATATATTTATCTTAATCTATAACACCTCCCAGTAGAAGAACGATCTAAGTCGTTGATAGTCAGATTTTGAAAAAAAAAAGTTATCTCTTATTGGTACAAAGATATGTTTTATATCTATACAAGATAAAACGCATACATATTTATAGTTTTTTTAACAAGCTTAACAAGTAAACAACTCTGTAATCTTTAGTTTAAATTATAATTTTCACAAAATGAAAAAAACTGTGACTTAAATAATTCTTTCATTATGGCCTGTGTTTATCTCATAACATATGGTTTATTTTAAAGCAGTTTTACTTTTTTTTTTTTCAAAATCATTTGTTTTGAATTGGCAGATTGGTTGTCTACAAATATTTTACCCGGCTGGCGTATCTAAGATTTGGCTTAATTCCGGGTCAGTCCCTGAGTATATTATACGGAGTATACCTAGTTCGTAGGCTGTCACTTCTGTACACTGTAACTGTCAAATCAATAACTAGATCATTATATATTTTGATTGGTTGAAACGAACACAGTGTTAATTATAAATCCAGTTTAATATATAAAAAATGAAACACAAACTCAGGAGAAAATACACAATAAATTACCATTCACGAAAACACTCAAGAACAAAACTGTCAACACAAGTACTGCCACGCACTTCCGTTCAAGATTGGTGCAACAACAAGAGATTACATATGGCGCATACATGACAACACATGCGCTTCGAAGCTGGCGAAATGTGTAAACCACAAGTTCCATATGGGCTCAATGATAATATTGTTAATTATCAATACAAGACACACACAAATTTAAAAATAATTATATAAGGGAAATAACTACATGATTAAAATTATTTAAAATAACTACGCGATTATTGCCCTTTTACTAACCACCGGCCATCCTGGACACCACGGGATACGACCAGACGAGACGCCTTATTGAACATCATCGTGGATGCCATTTTGGGCGCCATATTGGACGCCATTTTGGACGCCATCTTGGCGCCGCCTTGGTCGCCTTCTCGTACCCATCTACTTGGTCCTGCCTACTTCCAGTCGTTATCTTGTTTCCGACATGACGTCACTTCCGACGGCCTTCTTGAAGGGATGACCCTACAAATAATACCTCAAATTCTCTTATACCCACGTATATTTAATTAACCACCGGGGACTGCAAAAGCCCCATAAATTCTCTATACATGTAGACAATATAGCCTATTTACTTTAAAAGTTATATTGTAAAACGGGATTTTTTCTTTGTAGATTTGTAGGGTTATATAAGTTAAAAGCTAGGCCAACGTTTGAAAATTAACATTTTACTAGACTTTTAGAAAATATGTGAAGCAGCGTTAAAAATATGTAGGCCTAATGTAAAAAGAAGTTAAATAATAATTTCAATGTCCTCAACTCCTTCCTCTTTTCTTTCAATTCTTAGATAACTTAACATATTCTATACCAAAAAAATGTTCAATTAAAACTATCTACACTATCGGTAAACATTACAATATTATTTTATATTACCAAATATAAAAGATTATGAACTTTTAATAACATTTAGGAAAGGTTTGCATAACGTTGGTTAATATTAAAATAATGTTAATTTTTACAACCCTTAATACCAAGCTTATATAAAGATGCAATTAACAGACTAAGGCTCACTAAAAAAATATTTTTATAACACCAATTAAACATTGAAAATTTTCAGTATTGTAAAGAAATATTAATGTTAATTTTTTTTTACAGGCAAACATGAGACTGAAATGTTTCTAAATGGGGAAAAAGATATATCTGAACGTTTCGCTGAATGTAAGAAGAATCCACGACATGCTGATTTCATACCATTCGAGACTTTTACCATAAACGATCTCCCACAGCACCTACGAACAAAGAACTTGTATAAGTATACGCAGGCGCTGGCAGAGCTTGCAGTAAAAATTGATGTTGGTTTGACCAGCTCGAGCAGGCCTAAATGTGTACAAGGCACCCAATTTCCTTATCCTTTCAGCAACATAAGGGGAACTACAATCAAAAGGTCAGGAAGTGGATTTGTAAAAGAAATAAGGAAATTTGAAAGAATGATTGACAGTAATGGTCAACCGAGAACTTGCAGGTGCAGAAAGTGTAAACAATCAGGCCAACCCAATACTAAATTCTGGGAAATACATGTAGTTACAGCTGAACAAGTGGTATATAATGAAGATGAGGCCTTTAGATCGTCAGCTAGAATGTTTTATGATAAGCATGATAGTCCTTTAGAACTTCTTCATAGCTGCACCGGATACTACAATAGTAAAATTTATCCTGCTTTTCCGTATATTATGACTTACGAGTCATGTGAGGTTGACAATTGCAATAAACTCCATAAAAACGTAGATACATTAAAAAAATATTATGGGCTTCTTGAACTAGAAAAGTATGCAGTCGAAGACGGACTTGTTTTTATTGTGTCACATCCCCATGGTGGACCTAAGAAAATTTCTATAGGAAGAG
This sequence comes from Anisus vortex, assembly GCA_949126835.1. Classification (NCBI taxonomy): domain Eukaryota; kingdom Metazoa; phylum Mollusca; class Gastropoda; family Planorbidae; genus Anisus; species Anisus vortex. Next base: position 22,610,289 of record OX421509.1, on the reverse strand, counting down.
TGCTTTCTCGTGTACATGACTCTTATAATTCAACACCTACATTTGTTTACAATGCAAGAACATGCCCAGGTAGTAGTGGAGCAGTAGTATCTTGTTTAGATTACGATATTATTGAATCAAAGTCTTTAGTCGTTTACCTTATTCACAGTGAAGCCTTAAATAGCACAACTGGTTACTCCGAGTCATATTCATATATTCTCTTATTTTAACCAAATGATTTTTTAAATTATCAACGAAACATTCATGTTTTTAGAAGAAAAAAAAGGATAACTACAAGACGCATAGATAGAGCTTTCTTATCTGTAAAAATGCTTTCGCTATAAAAATATGTTCAGTATGTTTTTATTATAGTAATTAGTAATTGACATACACATTATCATTTACAGTAATTTGTAATACAAAACAAATCATATGCGCTTTTCTAATGTATTTTTACTACCAATATAGCCATTTATAACCATGGTATAGGCTTATTTATTTATGTTTGTGGTGTGGTGCAACGTCCGGTGTTTATAGTTACGTCCATTATGTGTGAATCAAAAACTTCCTTGTGGCGATGATTTTGTTCTAGACGGGCGTTTTCTCCGAGGAACTAAACGCTCGGTCGGATCACCTCCATGCAACTGTTCAGGAATACAAGGCAGGTCCCCAACGTCCTTTGTAGTCTCACTATTCTGTATAGGAGAAACAGAGAAATATGATTTCGGCCTGTGTAATGTCGTCCCTCAATTCCGAGGATGACCACGTCTACCAGTCGCTTTGTGACCTCTTTGGCGGCCTATCAGTCCTATGCGGGCCCTGAAGGATCTGTTGCAGATACTGCAGACAAATAATGCGGTCGTGGGGTCTGGCAGCAACTTGCAGGTATGCTTAGCTTTTCTTTCTGCTCGTTTTTGTTCGGCCCTGGAGATTCTGCTATAATCTGCCAACTGTGCCCCGGACGACACGTCATTGCGCCATCCGCTTCTATTGGTCGCCAGTTCCTCCCATCTATCTGGGTGTACGTCCAGTGCTTTCAATGTTATTTTCAAACTGTCTTTGAATCTCTTTTTTTGGCCGCCGGTTCTTCTTTTCCCGTGTCCTAGCTCGCCAAATAGGAGCTTTTTTTGTCAGTCGTATAAATGTATACAACGTACTCTCATGTAAAATACTTTTTATTATTATGGGAGATTCCTTATGTTAAACCTTGTTAAATCGCATTCAAATATTGTCTTTATGAGAAGATCAGCGATGGCAAACCTATGTCACGCGTGCCACAGGTGGCACGCAGAGCCATTTCTGTGGGCACGCGAGCATTTACCAAAAATGGAACAGCTAAGTTATGGTATTTGGTTTTAATTGCTGTGTTGGCACGCTGAAAGATATAAGTTGGTCTTGTATTGTACTTTGGGCACGCGGCCTCAAAAAGGTTCGCGATCACTGCTCTAGATTCTACTAGCTGGAGACAGGGCTAGGAGTCACTTGACTGAACAGGTTTACGCAGAAATATTCTGTATAATTCTTTCCAACCTTTAATTTCTACAGTGATATATTAAACATTTTGAGTTGTTGAATAAACATTTTTGTTTTATGAAGACTCAATATAAACGTCAAACATTAATACAAATTATAGGCGATAAAACATGAGTTTCATGAAATTGACAACTAACAAATTATAGTAAACTGCTCCCTACAAGATCTAGAACTGAACTGATTAAATTAGCCTGGAATCGAACCTAAGTAGCCCGCACAACAGTCTAAGACGCTAACCACTACTCTAGGGAAACCGCATGTCAATAAGTGATCACAAAAGTAATATATGACATAATAAAACCCGAGAAAAATTATATAGGCCTGTATAAGCTGAAGCCTATAAACATTTCATAAACTACAATGTGGCTAGAAATACACATAATATATTTTATTATAAAATAATCTTTAGGTCAGTGACATACTACTGATTGGACTAGTAGATCACGTGTAGGCCTATTCAAATTGATCAATGGGGATCCGTTTACCCTCAGACACGGTCTTTTTATATATTATATAGATTACATTTAAATAAATAAGATGATATTTTAACCACCACCAAGTGTTTTTTTCCCCTCATGTTTTGATCATGTACTGTAAGGAACTTACATCATGTGTCCGACATGGCGCCAGTTAGGTCGTAACACTTCTTTGTAAGTAACTTGTTTAATTATTGTACTTTTTTTTTTAACCAATAATACTTTTAAAAAAGCAATATTATGCTAAATACTTTATTGTCGGTAAAACTAGTTCGAGTCTAGATTAAGTTGGTTGATCGTGCGGGCCATTACATTTACATATTATTACGTTTACTTATGAGTGTTGTGACGATTACATTTACATAAGTTACTTTAATGTTATATTATCCTTTACCCGTTTTATTAATTTGTATATAAATACCATATTTTTTATAAGCTTAATAAACCTTTCTACTATTTTTTTTTAAATTGTATTAATTGCCCATTGTTCGGTGTTTTTTTGATATTATTATACTATAACAAATCCGGGTCTACTGTTGAGATTACATTTATATAAGCTGCTTTACTGTTATATATTTACATATTACGTTTACTTATGATTGTTGTGAATATTACATTTATATAAGCTGCTTTACTTTTATATATTTACATATTACGTTTACTTATGATTGTTGTGAATATTACATTTATATAAGCTGCTTTACTTTTATATATTTACATATTACGTTTACTTATGATTGTTGTGAATATTACATTTATATAAGCTGGTTTAATTTTATATATTTACATATTACTTTCACTTATGATTGTTGTGAGTATTACATTTATATAAGCTGCTTTACTTTTATATATTTACATATTACGTTTACTTATGATTGTTGTGAATATTACATTTCTATAAGCTGCTTTACTTTTATATATTTACATATTACGTTTACTTATGATTGTTGTGAATATTACATTTATATAAGCTGCTTTAATTTAAATTTACATATTACTTTTACTTATGATTGTTGTGAATATTACATTTATATAAGCTGCTTTACTTTTATATATTTACATATTACGTTTACTTATGATTGTTATGAATATTACATTTATATAAGCTGCTTTACTTTTTTATATTTACATATTACGTTTACTTATGATTGTTGTGAATATTACATTTATATAAGCTGCTTTACTTTTATATATTTACATTTTACGTTTTCTTATGATTGTTGAGAAAATTACATTTATATAAGCTGCTTTACTTTTATATATTTACATATTACGTTTACTTATGATTGTTGTGAATATTACATTTATATAAGCTGCTTTACTTTTATAATATCCTTTACCCATTTTATTAATTTGTATATAACTACCATATTTTCTTATAATAAACTTTTCTACTAAATACAGTTTTGTTAAATGTTATTAATTGCCCATTGTTCAGTGTTTATTTTAATTTTATTATATTGTTACAAATCCTGGTCTTCTGTTGTCTGTCTGGGATCTTGTTCAATATAATAATAAACTCAAGCAACTCCTTGAACGTTTAACGAAGAATTCAATGCGTCAACGTATGTACTATAATATCATTCAATTTTTCAGGTTATTAATAAGTAGTATCTTTGCAGCTAACCAGGTATCTACAACAACCCTAACTGCATAAATACGTGCTTTAAATAGATCATCCTATTGCAGGAAGTAGGAGAATGGATTTTCACGAAATAAAAATGTGTAGACTATAAGATACAATATTGCTTTTGTTACGTCATAATAAACTACCATCTACACAAATACTCTCCACACCGAAATCAAATGTAAGTAAACAACTACACATGAACTAGCGAGACGATCTCAAATACAATATAAAAAATATTGACATGTTATGCACCGCACCTATAACAATAATATAGTTATTATTACAACACTGTTCGACAACATATCATTCTCCTGGAATGCACACTGTATATATATATATATATATATATATATATATATATATATATATATATTGAAATCTCTATATACTTTAAAACGGTGTACTGAACAACACCTTTACACCACACAAATCCTATAATCTTACTGTCAACTCACATAAAAAATCAATGGATTAAAAACACTAGATGGAGATGCTTTAAATTTTGATAAATATTTTTTTCGTATTTTCTCTTCCCAGCCTTAGTTTGCCAAATAAAAGTGAGAAATAGTGAGGTGAGAAATAGTGAGGTGAGAAATAGTGAGGTGAGAAATAGTGAGGTGAGAAATAGTGAGGTGAGAAATAGTGAGGTGAGAAATAGTGAGGTGAGAAATAGTGAGGTGAGAAATAGTGAGGTGAGAAGTAGTGAGGTGAGAAATAGTGAGGTGAGAAATAGTGAGGTGAGAAGTAGTGAGGTGAGAAATAGTGAGGTGAGAAGTAGTGAGGTGAGAACTTATGATGTGAGAAATAGTTTGGTGAGAAGTAGTGAGGTGAGAAATAGTTTGGTGAGAAGTAGTGAGGTGAGAAATAGTGAGGTGAGAAGTAGTGAGGTGAGAAGTAGTGAGGTGAGAAATAGTGAGGTGAGAAGTAGTGAGGTGAGAAATAGTGAGGTGAGAAATAGTGAGGTGAGAAATAGTGAGGTGAGAAGTAGTGAGGTGAGAAATAGTTTGGTGAGAAGTAGTGAGGTGAGAAATAGTTTGGTGAGAAGTAGTGAGGTGAGAAGTAGTGAGGTGAGAAGTAGTGAGGTGAGAAATAGTGAGGTGAGAAGTAGTGAGGTGAGAAATAGTGAGGTGAGAAGTAGTGAGGTGAGAAATAGTGAGGTGAGAAATAGTGAGGTGAGAAATAGTGAGGTGAGAAGTAGTGAGGTGAGAAATAGTGAGGTAAGAAGTAGTGAGGTGAAAACTAGTGAGGGTGAGAAATAGTGAGGTGAGAAATAGTGAGGTGAGAAATAGTGAGGTGAGAAATAGTGAGGTGAGAAGTAGTGAGGTGAGAAATAGTGAGGTGAGAAATAGTGAGGTGAGAAATCTGCTTAAATTCTAAATGTGTGGGAAGTATAAAAAAAAATCCAAATCAAGGAATCAAGTCGTCAACTTAAAACTTAAAATTTGTCTTGCTGTCTGAATTTCATCAGCCTGTGGATAAAGATTCGATTGAGACATCGAAGCCGTAACCAAAAGTTTCACTACATCTTTGACCTAAACCGGAAGATAAATCGAAATTGCCAAACAAAACATTTTAAAAGACTGTACGTTTTTGTTTAATATTAAATAGTTTATGGGTACTCTATTTAAATAAAACATAGAACATGTAATAATAAAAACCGAAGTTCTGTCGGTCTCACATTGCAAGATCACTTCATTAATGTAGGCCTAGATATTTTTAATGTAGGCCTTTGTAGTAGGCCTACACTGGTTTATGAACGTTTATGGTATTAAAGACCAAGTGAAGAGGTTTTTCTCAAAGGAACGAGATTTGGAATAGCCTCATACGGCAGTGACGTATCACAAGGGAAATAAATAAATAAAAATAGACGCTATAAATCTATATTTAACCATTTTGTTAAAAATAAGAACTGGGAAAAGATTCAAAACATGTGGCAATAGATTAAAAACACGTGACAATATTCATTTTTCCTAGTCGGAATCCTTTATGTTACGTCACTTTCCTATATTGCCGGAAATAAAAACATCTCAAATGGCTACGAGATTTGGAGTAATCATCCGAAAAACACACACATTTAAGTGCAAATATTGAACTAATTACTTAAAATGTATCTTTGATATTTTGTATAAATGTTTTTTTTAACATTCAGATACTGAATACACTATTTACTATCAAAATCAAATGTTAACTCAATTTTGATAAAAAGCTCTTCACTTGGTCTTTAAAAGTAATTGTTAGAGACCGACCGATATTCGGTGTTGGCTTCGGTTTCGGCGCAGAAAAATAGGCAAAAACCCTTTTCGGCGTGGTTTCGGTTTTGGCTGAAGCCAAAAGGTTAGTTTTTGGTGTATTTACGATTTCGGCCGAAACTGACATTGGCTTTCGGTCATCAGCCGAATATCTGTTTTAACTTTCAAAATTCAAATTGCTACGCCATTGCTGCATCTATTACTCTGCTTATTGATACTTTCATTTAGTTAAACTGTTGTGAATTAATCTGTGTGAAGTAGGGATGTTAAACGAAAAGCGGATTTCGGGAGGAAATCATTCATTACTGTGTCCCACGATTTATTTATCTTTTATCTGAAGAAATATTTGTAAACCCATAGACTATAATATACATGGACCGCTTGCTTTAGTTTTTCTGCTATATGATGACTCGAAAGACTGCTTATTTCGGAATTCCCGATTCTAAATGAAGTAATTGTAATACAAATTCCGTTTTATTGAATCGCACCATTTTTTTAGAGATTTTGTGCGTCAATCTATGACTAAGATATGGACGCTATGGATGAGGAAGTTTTTGTTGATGAATTGAAAGGCATACTGGAGGTAAATGTTCAAATTAAATAATTACTTATTGAAGAAGTATGGAGTTTATCTTTTAGACTCATGTTCGGTGTATATTATAGTCAATGGTATTTCTGCTATATGATGACTTGAAACACTGATGATCGGAATTCCCGATTCTAAATAACGTAATTGCTATACCGGAAATAAAGTTATTGATATACAAGTTCCATGATTTTCTCAATGAAAAATTAAAATCGAAAGATGTACAGAGCGGAAACATTTATAGATCAGTGTGGTGTGCGCACGGAAAAAAAGAAAATAAGCTCTAAAAATAGAGCAGGCGGTCCATCTTATTATATTCAATGATATATTAATAGGCCTACAAGTATTCATTTCAAGTCGAAAAAAATGCGATTTAATAAAACGGAACTTGTATAACAACTACTTCATTTAGAATCGGGAATTGCAAAAAACAGAAGATAATAGCATAAAAAACTAAAGCAAGCGGTCCATGTATATTATAGTCTATGGTAAACCCTGTTTGATTAGCACAAAACAATTCCTCTCGTTTGTCAGCGGCGAATTATAGTTTTTTTTATTATTTTTTTTCAAATTCCGAATATTGCTTGTGAATAAGCGATACAAGAACATACAACAGCAAATGCAGATGTTACCGTTAGTTGTCGGTACAGACATTCGATCTACATATTCGAAAACAAAAAAAACAACTGGAATTTCTCCACTAATACTGGACGCTCTTTTAACAGACAAGCAGGCCGATAGAGTAAGGTTGCAAGATACGTGGACTTGAAAAGGTAGACATAGAGAGACAAAAAGAATGACATATTTAGTGTTTCACAATCCACAATCAGTTCAGTTTTATTACATTAACTGTCAATAATTGTATCTTAGTAAAACTGACCCAACATTTTATTTACTGTAGACTGAAAAGCAACTTGGGCAATTAACAAAAAAACTTTGCAGAGCATGTAAGGTTCTTTTCAAAAACGGTTAATTTTCTTGCCGGACATCTGTCAACACTAGATAGATGTGTCTGGGTTTTATTCATATTCTACCAATATTATTTTAATGTGTGTAACACATAGATCTAACATCTTCTGTTTTATATTATAATTTATCATCATCATCAACCCCATTACCGTTGAGGTCGTTAGGGGGAGCGGATTGCCACTTTGGCAGTCAACTTTCTCCACTTTTTGCCTATTTTGAGCGGTTGTCAATAGTTGAGTCAACAGTAGCCCTGTCCAATCCTTTACATTGTCGAACCAGCCTCTCCTACGTCCACCTTCCACCGTGCCCTGGAGGGTTGTTTTTGTCAGGCTATTGTGCCGCAACACATGACCATGTCAGTTTGCGCCTTTTGATTGTAGCTATAATGTTTTATTGAGGGCCTGCAATTCTGGATATTCTGTCCCAGACATACGCATTAGTCCTGTGTTCTACGTAGGAGATTCGAGGTATTTTTCTCATGCAATGAATTTCGTACGCCTGCAACTTGTTTTCAGTTGCTGATAGAAGCGAAGCTTCAAAGTCGCACATACATACAGAACAATAGTTCTGACAAGGGCTCTGTAAAGTCTGAGCTTTGTTGAGAGACCAATGCATTTACTGGTCCAGAATCTGTTTAGGCGAGCCATTGCCGCCATCGCAGTCCCAATTCTTGCTCGAATAATTAAACAGGTCTAAATTCATGACACTACAGCTTTTGACTTCTGCTAATCCAAAATCAACTATTTTTTTACAAAGATTTCACTACGTTTTAAGGATCAATGATCCTTCGTATTATTTTTTTAGTATAATCAATGCAAATTTGTCTTTTCCAAACTATAACTTACTTTGCCCGGGGGCGGAGAGGGGAGAAAGAACATGGGTAAAAAATGAAATATTTTGAACCGAAAGTATGTTTGGCGAAAAAAAAGGATATTAACATCCCTAATGTGAAGTAGAAGACTGAAGTTAATAATAACGGAACCAAAGAACGGTTTACTCAAATAGAGTGCACATAAACTAGTTAATATTACTCATAAATTAATGTGCAGACTATTGAAATAATTTGTTTCGCATTTAAGTTTTTTTTCGGTTTCGGCCGAAGTTGTAGTTAAATTTTTGGTTTCGGCTTCGGTTTTGGCCGAAAGTCAATGTATAATATTCGGTATGGTTTCGTTTTCGGCCGAACCTAAAAATTTGTTTTCGGTCGGTCTCTAGAAATTGTAATTTATTTCGGTATTGTGTGTAGGCCCTATACTCTGCTAAGATTATAACCTACTACATCTTATATAATCTTTTTACTATTATAGCGCAGCAGGCAAACCACGTCGCATCGACGTTTTTTCCCCGTCGATGCAACGTGCAGTCTACAGGCTACTACAGGCCTAAGTAACCTGTGCGGTTACATTTCATGATAAATCAGTTTCATAATTTTTCTTACGTTATTTTATTATAATAAAATTTTCTTTAAAATGTTTTAATTCGCATTTTTGTATTTTTTGGTCTCGGAAAACCTAGTGTTGTTCTTATAAAGAGTTCTTTTTTTTTTTTTCGTGTTGTTTTAGTTGTTCCCCATGGGGAAAGATAGTCCCACAAGATTCCTGGGCAAATCGTTTTATGTAAATTCCTCCATTAGTCCTAATTCTTTATTTTCATTTTTATCTTATACTTATACTTTTAGAAATATATTATTTAAATTTCAATTAACATGTTTAAATTGTTGTTATTGTTTGTATATTAGATTTACAATGTTCGGGTACTATTTTTATGTGTGCATGAGGATATGAGTGTTTCGGTTAGTGATGGAGTCCACTTTTTTTTAATTTATTGATATTTAAAGACTAGTGGTACGGTATCAGGCATTGTGCTAAACCTCTTGCTATGTGCTTGGGGTGTTGCTGCTTTGTGAGTATATGTCTCAAACAAGTGTTTCTATAATATTAAGTATATTAATGGTTTATTTATGAATTTGTATGCCAGTAGTAATTAGTATTATTTGTTTTGGCTAGCTTGTTATTTATTTACAGTACCAAGCCGGGTTGATATAGTTCTGCTTTTATAATTTATAAAACATTACCATAATGAATAATGCCCATTACTAATATATATTTATTAACTTTTTCTCTGTTAGTGTGTCATCTAACTGGGATTTGGATTATCTATTTTGTTTGATTAGATCTAGTTGATCTGTTTTGTGATAAGATTAGATTAGCAGACAGTTGATAGGTGTCTATATTTAGTTGTAGTTATATGATAATAGGTTATTTGATAGGATTATGTATATGTAAATAAAGCGCTTATGGATTTATAGTACGCTACTCTATTAGTTGTGTTGTTCCTGGTGTTGTTCTTATGTCGTGCTTAATATATAGTGTTTGTGTTGTGTTTAGCTCTTTAGGTCTTAGTTTAGTTAGCTTTAGCCTTAGACCTGTATGGTCACGTTGGTTTCCCGAAGTTGCACAGACTAAAAACTTCCATCTTCCTCCCACCCCTTACACCTATATGATTTTAATCGTTGAATTAAGTGCTACAGCTGATAATGAATTTTGACAAATACTACATTTAATATTAAATTATAATATTGTTTACATAAAAGTAATTATTTTTTTTATCTTTTATAAATAAATAGCAGTAGGCCTAGATATCAATGAGATTGTCCGATAAAATCAACTGAAATAGTAACAATAATATGCACTAGCCGTAGCATAAATGACAAAATTCAAACTAAATTAAAATACTTAATACAATTTTAAAATATAAGCCTAGTCAAAAAATAAAATGTAATATATAATCATTTGCTTTTTTTTATAACTGAATACTATTAGGAATATGCAGAATCCTGGAAAACCTTTATAATTTAAAAACACAACGATAAATAAATTAACCCATAATAACAAAGTTTTTATTATAATCCCTTTCTTTGTAAACTAAGTTTATATTTGATTTTAATGTTCATGGATTTGAAAAAAATATAAGTGATATCATACCTTATGAATTTTCACACTAAAATATAGCGCATCCTTTTTTTTCTAGATTTGTCCCGCAAAAAAACATAAAAAATTAGACTGGTATTTTCAACGTGAAACCAAACCATAGACCATTTATCTATGAAGTGTTTGTTAAATAAAAAAAACAAAAACAATTATAGTATATTTTTAACTGAAAATATGATAGAATGTATTGTTAGTCGCCATATGACTGCTGCCCAAGTTTCAGCTTGATTGGACAAAGGAAAGTGGTCGAAAAATTGATGCAAAGTTTTGCAAGTAGACAAGCAAGCAGACAGTCAGTACGAGTTAATAGAATAGGAGTAAAAAAACAATTAACGCATAAATCTTGAATAAGATAGATATGGTAAGTTTTAATTAATGGCTTGCCAGCTAAAAGCATTTAAAGCCAAACCGAAAAAAATGTAATTAATTTTCAAACTATAATTATATATAACTTATGATTTACAGACAGTTATGTTTCTAGATAGACGATTATTACGTCCACTATGCCCACAACTCCTGCAGGGCGGCAGGTGTTAGAACCGGCGACGTGTAGCCTATAGGTTGACAGTCCGGTGGACTAACCGAAGGACCAGCCGGCCTCTCATATTATTTTATTTTATTTGTCACGATTATGGAACAAAAATTATCGAAAAAATAATATTATAATAATAATATAAAACTAAATCAGAATTACATTAGTCTTAATATATTTAATAACCAAATTAGCATTTATTGTTGCAATGAATATTTACTATATATATAAAAGTGTGTGTGTTAAAATGTGTGATTAAACAAATAATATGGAACAGTAAGTATAACTAAAGATAACCTATATACTCAACATTAGCAAATATAAAACTTTTAGCTTTGTATGCCCGGAGTATGTATAGTGTTCGGAAAGATGAAATTACAACGGGAAAATCCGATGTTTTCGCCAAAATTCAGCCATCTTTGTTTGTACAATTAACAATAAGTAGTTGAAGAGAATTGAATTTATTAACAGTGTGTACAGAATGATATGCTTTTAAAATTTCACAAGCACAGATAACAACATTAAATTATAGTTTTAAGAAAATCGAGGTAATTTGAACTGGAATAATATTTTGGAGAAATTTATAAACACTAATTTTGTTTTGTCGTTTATTTTAGTAATTTATTTTGACGTTTATTGCACAATATGTTCCCAAAGTCAAATGTAGATCTAATACTTAAAACTAATGCTTCTACTACTACTATATTCTATACTGAAATATATACCTATTATAGAACTTCCCAATGATTAGAGAATAGACGTTAGGAAATTAAGACTTTGTTTTTATGAGAGGAAAGTAACGTCTATTTTTATGATATAGTAAATATGTTTACATTACTTTTGACAGAGATGTCTCGAGGAAGATTGAAACCAGAAAATGAGAAATGTATTCAGCAAAACTATGTGTACCTAAAGCAAAACTTGAAGGCACTGGACATAGTAGATTACTTATATCAACACGATGTGATAACATTTGAAGATAAAGAACTCATTAGAGGTGGCTCAACAAGAGCAGAACAAAATGAAATTCTTTTAAATATAATACATTATGCTGGCCCTGGTGAAGCTTTTAATTATTTCTTGAAGTCCTTAGAGGAAAGGCACCAACATGTTCTTGAAAATATAAAACGGACAGGTATGGGAATAATTGATTTTGAGGTATTTAATTAGTGTAGCCATTGGCTAAGCCAGAATAGCTAAGTAGGGATATGGGGCATGCATGATGGGAGGCATTGTTCAAGGAGAGGGGTAAATAGTTAGATGTAAAAATTGGTGTGGAAATAGCATGCACATTCTGAATTAGTTAACAATGTTGTTAAATCATTGTAAAAAATATATATTTCATCTTATTATCATTAATAGATATTTACATTAACAATAAAAATAATTAAATATTTTAAGTTAAAAACTCTTATTTTTAGAATAATTTCTGTAGGAAGCAAAATTTCTCAAAATTTAGAGTCAATATAAACTGACTGAAAAAATAAATTTGAAAAAAAAATACTTTTCGGGTCTACAAATAATATTTAAATAATATTTAAAAATAATAATAATGTGAATGCAAACTAAATGTAATATTTGCTAACTCTATATACCAATCAATATTACGAAACATCTCTTTTTTTTTTAAAGTTGAATTTCTGGAAAAGTTTGTTTGGGGAAGAAGCCGTAGCTGGGCATTTTCTTGTAGTTTTATAGCACCGGTTCCTTGGTTTTGTTTTTTAGGAACAGATGAAGAAAAAAATTATTTTAACCTTATTTTTTTATTACAAGTATATGATAAGAACACTTTACTTGCAAGTTTATTGATTGGCCTATTCATTGCCAATGAAAAAAGAACATAACTTGAAGGGACACTTGTAAAATAAATAAAAGTGTATCGTTTGTAACGAACTTAAAAAAATGATTTGTAAATTAAGAGAGATCATAGCATAATATGTTAAAAGATCTTTCTATATATTTATTTTTTATGTTTATTATTTTAGTAAAACAAAATTGTACAGAATATAAATCATTACAAGACGACATCAATAATTTGACGTCTGAAATTAGTAAGTATTTTTGTAAAAATAAAGAAACATTTCCAAAAATCGATAACTATTCTCTTTCTCATTTGTTTCGATTACTATTATATTAAATTTAACATGCGTGTCTTCTTTGTCCACATTTAATCATGTATTTCTTTGTTTTTTTAAACTTACTTATTAAATTATATATTATTATATTGTTGTTTGATTTTCATAGAAACATTAAAAAGGAAAACTGAAATATTACAAGAGGAGAACAAGAAATTAAAGTCTGAAAGAAGTAAGTATTTTCATATTTAGTCGTCAAGTAATACAATAGAAGATGTCTAGTCTATTTCTCTCTCAATATTTTTCTTTCATTTCATTTATTATTTACCTCTGCAAAGAAGGTACCAGGTTTATACAAAAATGAACAGATAAAAATACTTTGAGCCCTGCTCTTAGGTGGAAAGATAATTTTTGAGCCGGCTAAGAAAGGCTAAAATAAGACTTTTTTTTGTGTCCTTTTTTTTATTATTTGTTCTTGGAAGCTGTTTTTTTTTTCTTGTCTTCTTTGAGTAAAACGTTTTTTGGTACCATAGTTCTCTGCTGGTTATTTGCTGGGCAGCTATTTGATTTTCTTTTTGTAGGTCTCAGTATCCATTGTATTACTGTTTTCTATGTGTGTTTGGCTTAATTTTGAGATGAATTAGTTTAGTGTGTTGTTTATTTTGCGCCTGGAGAGGCTGTATATTTTTTTAAAGGGTTTATGAGTGTGAATATATTGTTGTACGGCGGGGAATTAATGAGTATGTTGAATGTGGATTCGACTTTGGGTAAGCTTTTTAAAAATATTTTTTCCTAATTGGACACACTACATAGACACAATCTTCTCCGTTTTTTTGCATGCTATACACATAATATATATATATATATATTTATATATATATATATATATATATATATATATATATATATATATATATATGCTACCGGGTATCTAAAAGAAAAAAAAAACCACAAATACTAAACAATAAAAAGGTTAATAATTTAAAAAATTGTAGAAAATATTTCAATACAATTAAAAACTAAAGTGAGAACAAATTTTTTGGGGTAATTAATTTGTGTTCGTGCTTATTGTATTAATAAAACAGTGTTGAGAATGTTTCTTTCGGTATTTAGTTTTTGTTATTTTATATTGTGTTCGACCGCCCTGATACTGGCGCATGCACACAATTTGTTGCTGTTTAGCTTCTGGTATTTAAAATTAATCATTAATATCTTGTCCTTTAGAATTCGTATAATTTAACTCATATAGTTTATAAAGTCGCCTATGGACAAGTCTTAATGAGGCGTGAACTTTTGAACCCGAATGTTCATGAACTTCCTGTTCTATTTTTAAACTAATAACAAAAAAAGCATGCTTTTGCTGGTGTTTGACAATTGATTTCAACCTCGACGGCCAGTTCTAGTCTTTTAGAATTATACAAAGAATACAATATTAGTTATGAGGAATCCGTTTTTAACATCAAAAGTGAACAGGCGATCATTAATACTCAAGTATTAGTCGCGTGACGTTAAATTTTTATTTGTTTACAAAATAAATGAGTCAAGAGTTGCGTTTTCTTGGTTATTGAAAAACAAAATGCGTAAATTCATAAAAACGAATAACAAAAATTCTTTTGCATTAAGCAATAAGTTTGATATTTTAAAAAGGTGATTATTCCCTTCTGACTTTCACAATACATTGTTTTGCTTTGTAAACATCTTTTGGAAATGAAATAAATTTTAATCCCCAACAAATTTGAGTACAACCAGTAAAGTAGCACACAGACATTATTTCCAATAAAATGATCGAATAAGAACGGAAATGTTTTTTGAAAGTGACCTTTTATGCATACACATTAAAGGATGTTCTCAATAGCAACGTGAATCCATTATATAATTAAAACATTTGGTTACTTTTACTTAAAAGGATAATGCAAACATTCATAATGAAAAAAAGAAAAGATTTGATAGACATTACGTCATGCGATAGATTTTTAAAAAATACACCATTTAAACTCTCCCAGCCAAATTGCGGTTCCTAACTTTTAAAAAAAGATCGCGCCACATAAAAAAAAAACAGCATTGGGAAAACCCGATAAGACCCTAGCGTTCAAATTAGTAAATCTCGCGTGCAGCATAGTTAAATTACGGAAATGACCATTTGTTATGTACGGTTATATCTATAGGTTGCATAGTTGGATATAACATTTTTGGATTTTTTAAATCAACATATTCATGATTATATGTAATAAAATAAAAATTTATTTTGGAGACCATTTCAAATTTTGTCCCGATTCGTGAAACGGCATAGGCGCCTGTAGAGGACTAATATATACATATATATATATATATATATATATATATATATATATATATATATATATATATATATATATATATATATATATATATATATATAAACAAGCTCACGGTAATTATATATATTGCAATATCGTGCGTTAGGGTCACGTGCAAATGGGATGGGTGGAATTAATATGAAGCAAGGGGTGACCTTGAGATTAGGCCTATTCCTGGGCTCGCTGTCTAATTCTTGGAATATGATGCATTCATTGTATGGAGATGAGGTTAGAACATTTATATTTAATTTGTTCTCCGCCGTACCTGCGAAGCAGGCACAGATTGATGATAAGAATAAAAATTAAAGCAAGATAAATAAATGTTTAAATGTTTTATAGATTTGCTAATTTTAGGCACATTTACATATACTTTCTAAACAAGTCTTCTTAGAATCTTTAGATAAACATTTTTATTTTATTGTTTTAAATCCAAAAATAAAAGTATTCTCTATAGTCTATGTGTGTTTTGTTTTTTTGTAATATTAAACATAATTTTTTAATTCTAATGAATTTAATATTATATTATATAATTATATATTATTATAATTATATATTATATTATATATTTATAATATAAAATATATTTATTATTATATTTATATTATATTATATACTCTTTATTGATTTTTTTCCAGGCACATCAAAGTTTTCGGTCGATTCCGAGCAAGATGATAAATTTGTAGAGCTTAATTTGGAATACATATTGCAGAAAGGTACATTGAATTATTAGAAGACCACAGTGAAAGAACAATCTCAATCGATGTTAGTCAGATTATAAAAGAAAAAAATGGTTATAGCCAGTTGGCACCTAGATTTAAGAGTAGTCTATGAACTTATGAACATTTGTCTGTTGTTGTTATCATCGTTAATTGTAATTGTAATTGTAAATGTAAGTGTTAAGCGCATAGAACTGATTGCGGGATATGCGCTATATAAGCTTCATTATTATTATTATTATTATTATTAGAAAGGATTCTAAACATACTTAACCACACACACACAACAA
Organism: Anisus vortex; assembly: GCA_949126835.1. Taxonomy (NCBI): domain Eukaryota; kingdom Metazoa; phylum Mollusca; class Gastropoda; family Planorbidae; genus Anisus; species Anisus vortex. Next base: position 22,593,928 of record OX421509.1, on the reverse strand, counting down.
AACAAAAACACAAAGTTTTAGTTCAAATTATCATTTATACAAAATGAGGAAACTGTGACTTACTTCATTATTCGAGTATGGCCTTAAGTTGTGTCATAACATTAGGTATCTTTTTAATGCAATTATTTTAAAACTATTTTTAATGCAGTTATTGCCCAAAAAAATTAATTTTACAAACTTTTTTCTTGAATTGGTGGAATGGTCATCAACTGACATTTTACCTGGCTAGCATATCAAAGGTCTGGATTTTATCCAGGTCTAACCCTGATGCTGCAACATCTGCACCTATACACCTATGCGTCTTAACACTGGCCACGTGTGTAACCTACTAGCCAGACCGGTGTGGCCAATGCACGAGACTGCAGTCGCTGTATACTGCCACCTTTAACTCTGTGAATTTTTTCTTTGTATATTAGTAGGGTTGTATAAGTTGGGTATTTTTTTTTTAGTTTGAAAAACAACTGATCAGCGTTTGGCAAAATAGGTGAAATGTCGTTAGTAATACTTTTCGTATCGAGAAGTAAATAACTAATAATTATATCATTAACTCCGTAATCGTTTGTTTAATTTATATTTATACTAATCATATACTAATAATAATAATATGTTCAATTTATACTACATATATAATAATTCTACAATATCGGTAAATATTAAAATATTTGTTTACAATCCAGTATATATAACTTTTGTTATGTCTCGCTGTCTAGGGTGGGCAGTTATCGAAATGACTTCTTGGTCCCTCGAAGAATCTTGAACGTTGTATAACATCACGTCTACCACTTTCATTAAAACAATTAAGAAAGACACCAGGAAGAAAAACTTTGGTAATTCTTTACCTGCGATAGCCCACGAGTTTTGGGGTGTTATAGGAACGATTTGTAAATATCCATGTCGAATTCGCACGAATCAAGTCATCAAATGTCTTGCAAATGATATTTAGGCTAAAAAAAAAAGAAAAAAAATATTTTTAAACGCGATTTTTTAGTTTTTTACTATTAATTTAATATAAACAACGTCATTTTGGCATTTTTGGCTTGTGACTACACAGGAGAAGAGTTACCATCCCTAACCTATATAAACTAACCAATACTAACCATGCGCTATTAAAATTAATGAAATTTTAATAGCGCTTGGTTAGTATCGGTTAGTTTATATAGGTTAGGGATAGAAACCCCTTGTCGTCAATGGCAAAAATGCAATTTTTTATGCTATATTAATAGATAAAAAATCGCGTTTAAAAATATATTTTTTTCTAAGTCTAAATATCGTTTGCAAGACATTTAATTACTTGATTTGTGCGAATTTGACATGGATCTTAAAAAAATTTTCACAGAGAACAAAAAAAAACTCTTGGGCTAATGCAGGTAAAGAATTACCAAAACAAGAGAGTTTATTAAATATACCCTTTTAATAACGTTTAGGAAAGGTTTGAGAAAAGTTTGTAAGATTTTAAATTATTTAGATCCAGGAATAGTTAAAGTATACAACTTTGGCAAAAGCTTAAAAATTGAAATTAGATTTAGATCAATTTCACTGGCGTCCCTAAGATTTGAAAAATCCTGACTACTAAGCCTACATATAGATGCAATTAAAAGACTAATGTTCACTAAAAAAAGCAACAATAATATAACACCAATTAAACATTGATAATTAAAAGTGTTGAATAGAAATACTAGTTTTGAATATTTGTTTACAGGTAAAGATGAAACTGAAATGTTTCTAAATGGAGAAAAAGATATATCTGAACGTTTCAATGAATGTAAAAAGAATCCTGGACATGCTGAATTTATACCATACGAGACATTCAATATAAACGATCTCCCGCAGCACTTCCAAACAAAGAACTTAAATAAGTATACACAGGCAATGGCAGAGCTTGCAGTAAAAATTGATGTTGGTTTGACTAGCTCAATAAGGCCAAAATTTATACAAGGCACACAATCTCCTTATCCTCTACGCAACATAAGAGGAACTACGATCGAAAGGTCAGGAAGTGGATTTGTAAAAAGAATAATGAAAATTGAACGAAAGATCAACAGTAATGGTCAACTGAGAACTTGCAGGTGCAGTAAGTGTAAACAATCAGGCCAACCCAATACTGAATTCTGGGAAATACATGTAGTTACAGCGGATCAAGTGGTATGTAATGAAGGAGAGGCCTTTATATCGTCAGCTAGATTGTTTTATGATAAGCATGATAGTCCTTTAGTACTTCTTAATAGCTGCACTGGATACTACAAAAGTAAAAATCAACCTGCTGTTCCGTATTTTATGACTTATGAGTCATGTGAGGCTAACATTGGCAATAAACTCCAGAAAAATGTGGATACATTCAAGAAATATTCTAGGCTTCTTAAACAAGAAAAATATGCCATCAAAGACACACTTGTTTTTATTGTGTCACATCCTCATGGTGGACCTAAGAAACTTTCAATAGGAAGAGTGCATTCTCTTGTCTACGACTCTTCCAAAGTTACAGTTGTTTACAAAGCATGTACATGCCCAGGTAGTAGCGGAGCATTAATATCTTGTTTACGTTACAATACTATTGAATCAAAGACTACACTCAGCTACTGTTTTCACAGTGGGGCCTTAAATAGCACAACTGGATACTCCTTGCCACGTATTTTAAAAAAAGATTAATCCTGTTATTTAATGTAATCAATACATTCTAATACAACCTTAAAACCCAATCCCGTGAAATAAACAAAAGCTACCGTAAAAGTAAAATCATAAAATAAATTCATTACCATAAAACTTCATATTATTCTCTTATTTTTACCAAATGATTTTTTAAAATTATCAACGAAACATTCATGTTTTTAGAAAAAAATAAGATTTTTGCAAAGCCAATAGATGAAAATGCTTTTGCTATCATAAATGATTATTTTGTTTTTATTATAGTAATTGATATACGCAGTATCATTTACAGTAATTTGTAATACAAAAAAATAACCGATTTTGTAAGGTATTTTTTAGTACCAATATAGCCATTCCTAACCATTGTATAGGCTTATTTTTATGTGTGTGTGTTTGTAGTGTTGTGCGACGTCGGGAAGTGTATATAGTCACGTCCATTATTTGTGGATCGAAGACGGCACTGTGGAGATGAGTTTGTTCTAGACGGGGGTTTTCTCCGTGTAACAGAAAGCTCGGTCTGAGCACCTCTATGCAACAGTGCAGGAATACAAGGCAGGTCCCAACATCCGTTTTGATCTCACCATTCTGTGTAGGGGAAGAACAGAAATATGTTGTGGACCCAACATGCATGCAACTGTCTTATAGGCGGCTAGCATGTAGCAATGCTTGAACAGGGGCTGGAGCTAAGATAACTTCCTCATTCGCTGCCTACACAACACATACGTAGCTTTGTTTCTGCTACACATAATCAGCTAATTGTAGAAGGAGATAAGTGGAAGAGAAAATGATAAAATAAAATAGAGGAAAAGCTGAAACAGTAAAAACATTTTGTCGATGTATTTATTATTAAGATAGTTATTATTTTTTTTTTAGTTTTTTTTTATACTTATATACAACGTACTTTAAAGTAAAATATTTTTTCATTATTATTTTGAGAGATTCATAATGTTACAAATCTTTAAATTGGATTCAAATATAGTCATATCTTTATAAGAAGCTTCTAGATTCTGCTAGTTGGAGTCAGGGCTATGAGTCACTTGTCTGAACAGGTTTACGCAGTAATATTTTGTATAATTCTTTCCAATCTCTTTCTTTCAACAGTGATATATCTTAGCGAACTTCTTCCTACAATATCTAGAACTGAACTGATTAAATTAAGTACCGAAGAGGACTTCTCAAAGCAAACGATAATTGAACATTCCACGGGGTTCCTTATGCGCATTTCAATTCAAACTACACCCTACTACTGAATTACCACTGATATCTAAATAGCCACTTGCATGGGGATGGACAAATTATTCAATTCAATCTGCACTATAAACTGCAAGGTCAAACCTTGGCCTCTCTTTTAATATAAAAAGGTTAATGCAATGGACAGTCATTTATTTATAACCGAGATTCGTAACAATTATTACATAGGCCTATCTAAATATTATGATTCATTATAAGTATAATTTTTTATTTTATTAGAGGTATGTTTTACATTGTGTACATATGTACATATTACATTTTGTTTTCTGATAAACAATTAATTTTTTGAATCTGAAATCTGTAAAAAGATTGTAAAATATCTTTGAGATGAATCATTATATATTTTGTATTTAGTTAAGCTTTTTTTTATTTTTAATGTTTTATGCCTATTGGGGATGTAACCCCTTGAAGTAATCCTCTATAAGCTCTTTCCCCTAGTTCCCCTGCCTTGCCCCTCATTTGCACTCCCCGTTTCCCAATTAGCAGTCCGGGCTATACTCCAGCACGAAATCAATGCGAATTGTGTTCACTGTGTGTATTGTGACATGGGGCTACTTTCCTTTTTGGTAAACAGTTTAGTGTGTGACTGGAAAGGGAAGCGGTCAATGCCTGGACGGAGTAAATATTATGGGGAAAGGGTTAGTAGTTTAGTATGATTCACCAATTCTATAATTGTATTTGATTGTTATGTATTAATAGTATTTTCACATATTATTTTGTGCTTTTTATGTATAATAACTCTAGAATTCAATTATAGATTTCATATTCGACTTCAAATTCATTCCCATGCTTTGCAGTCTCTTGTTCAAGTCAATTGTTAATTAGTATTTTTCACATTCCTCGAGGAAATGTTGAGTAGGTGGTTGTTGTGAGTTTTAAGGCCGAGTGTGTGGGCTGGCCTGTTCTTAAATTGGAAACTGGTGTAGTTGAATGAAGTAAGCCTTGGCGTGTGTTGACTGAAGCTGTTTATGAATTGGATAAGTGTGTGTGTTGACTGGAGCTCATCTTGAATTGGAAACTGGTGTGCAGGCCCCACGAGAGGGGGGTACAGCCGGTACGCCGTACCGGGGCCCATAAGAGTTTAGGGGGCCCATGAATATTAAAATTTAACATTAAATTGACAATTACGCAAGTATTTTTTAATTGTTGCAATAAAGCTAAGAGGAGATGCCACAAAACCTCCTACAATCTCACGTGGCGCTGAGGGCCCTTAATTTTGGTTATTTTTTTATTGTGTACTTGAACATTTTGTTAAATTTGCAAAGAAACCTTTAGTTGTAATATAGTGCATATTTATTTTCGATAGCAATTAGGATATCTCTTTTATTTTGTTTTCTCCAGAGACACTTACAAATATAGACCTATGAGCCCTACAGGCTTACAGTTCTCCCTGTTAGCTTAGTAGCCTAGGCCGGGGATCGACAACCTAAAGCACGCGTGCCACACATGGCACGCAGAGCTATTTTAGATGGCACGCTTCTTGTTTTTTTTTTCAATAATTGAATGAGGAGGCACTAACTGTTGAAGCCGATGTTTCTGAATGGCGAGCGACACATTTCAGTGAGTTGAATTTGCTTTTACAAGGACGTGGCCAAACAGCACTCGACTGTTCGACCACCGGAATGGATTTGCATTGAAACTGGACAAATCTTACACGTTAATTCAATTTCAGAACACTTAACTACTTGTAATTCCCTAATTTATGCCATATATTAAATAGATAGAGAGGAGTTTTATAAACAAAGACAAGACTTTCAAATTTATGGACTCTTGTTTTCACACCACATTTTCTTACTAAATACAATATAGATAGTCCAGTTGAAGATATTTGGCAATTTATAAAAACCAACTTAAAAGCAATAATGGCTGACTCTGTGCCAACAAAACAAACATCAAATAAAATTAACAAATGTTGGTTTAACACTAAACTAAAGAAACTGTGTAAACAAAAAGAAAATCTTTTCAAAAAGTTTAAACCCTATATTGCATGAATTTAGGTTTCAAGTTCAAAAAATTTTTCATTGTGTTTTTTGTTCTTCTAATGGATAAAGAAAAAAAATGTGTTCAGGGTGTAATCCAAAAAAAGTGATATTTAGTGTTGATTTTGGTCGTTGCATTTTTGCAACTGTGTGCAACCGAGCAACTTTTTTTACAGAAGGCATCACAATGTCAAAAATTAAATAATTGCTATTTTACACAAATTTACAACCACAATGACAACAATTACATTTGAACATGATTATACAAAGATTTTGAAGTCTTTTGTGAGGTATTTTATTAAAATAAGTTATAAAAAAGGTTTATAGCTCATATTCATTTATAGGTAAATATATAAAATTTTTCATACTGACCTAATGCTACTACAAAGAATTATCAACACATAGATTCTGAATAATTTTGGCATGCACAAATAAAAATAATTCAAATTAAAGGAATGAGAAAATTATAATAATACTAAATTTTTAGTTACTCAATAATTTATTTTAGAGAACTAAAAAAAAACATTAGTAAGAAAATTAGCGGATATGACATTTTGTTGTCTCAGAACACACTCTTCTGTTATTTGGCTGGTGAATGCAGGCGATTTAGTCGTCAAATCTTCATCGGATAACAACACATTCCAAAGAAGTCCTAGGCTTGACTGGGTGGTTCCTCTGGTTCAATACAATCATTATTGATCTCAACATCTGATTCTGCATCTTTATAGAGAAAAAAAACACAATGATTTATAATAGGAACTAAAACTACTAAATGTAGTTATTTATTTTAGTTTTACAGACATTCCTTCCAGATAGAAGATAATTAGATCTATGTCCACTAGGCCCAAAACTCCTGCAGGGTGGTAGAAATTGGTGGGCGGCAGAGATGGAAACCGCGACGTGTCGGTTGACAATCCGGTGAACTATAAATATATATTACACAATAGAATAAAACTAACATTAATTTAAATTTACCTTCAATCACCTTTTCGGTATGGAAACTGTTCAATACTGGTATCTTAGTCCAATGACGCATCATTATCAGACAACTCAAAGTCTTCGGTGTCCGAAGGCATTTCCCTCAAAACAATGGAATATTATTTTTTTCCTATAAAAGACCTTGGGCTCCATAATGCAAGCCTAATTAAAAATAATAATAGCAAATAATTAGACATATATATATACTAAATATAATATAGATTAATATAGATTACCGGTATAGATATTTAAGTCTAGGCCTAACTAGGCCTGTCATTTATTACTAATAACTAATAATAACAATAAATAAATAAAAAGACCTATATTTAACTATTTTTACTGAATTATATTATAAAAAGAACAAAATTAAGATATATAATTGATTATTTGGACCTTTTTTACTTTATATTATAATATAATAGCTATAAAGAACGTTATATTTAGAAAAGGGGGTGTGGCTCTATGTCGTGTAATCTCATTTTTTTTTTAGCTCAGTTGCATGGAGTTGCGATTTTACAACATACAAAGTTACTGCTATAATATGAAAAGTATAAGGAAATAACACAAAAATAACTTCTTTTTGCATTGAGATATGAGTTTACTTTTACAAAAAAATGTTTGAAGTGTAAAACTACATGTTAAATATAATAAATGAAGCAAAGATTACTTACTGTATCGGACCACCATAGCAACGCTTGTAAAAATGTAAAATGAGACTAAAAAAACTTTTATATAAATGAGTTCTTGTATAGGTTATGTACAAAACTGCCTCGGGAACGAAACAAAACAAAATATTGCAGAAAAAACGTAAGAAAAATATAAAAATTAGGTATGTAAACCAGTGTTGTAAAAATACAACTGTATGCAATATAGGGTTAAGGCAACTAATTCAATTAGACTACATAAAAAATACCTAAAAATTAAACATTTAACTCAGAAACTAAGCAGACAGCTGCAGAATGAATATGTAAACAATGTAATTTCTAAAGATAATAATAAAAACTTAAAAACTTTGCATCATCTTTTTCAAATCCAGGTGACAAAGAAATATTCATAAATTTAAACAAACTAGAAGAGATAGGAAATATAAATGTAGATGAAAAAGGCATTAAACAACTCCTAACCAACTTAAAAGTAAACAAAGCTTCTGGTCCAGATGAAATACCAGCAAGACTGCTTAAAGAACTAACTAATGAAATATCTCCAATCTATAAAATACTTTTTCAGGCCTCTCTAAACCAGGGCAAAGTGCCCAAAGATTGGAAATTAGCCAATGTAACCCTCTTTTCAAAAAAGGAGATAAATCTGACCCCGGAAATTATAGACCTGTTTCTCTAACAAGCATACCATGTAAATTACTTGAACATATAATATATAGAGGTATAGTAAATCATCTAGACAAACTAAATGCACTGTGCCTACACCAACATGGCTTCAGGAAAAATAGATCATGTGAAACTCAATTGATAGGCTTAATAGATGACTTGTCTAAGGGATTAGATAATAACAACCAAATTGATGCTATATTACTAGATTTTTCAAAAGCATTTGATAAAGTTTATCATTCTAGTCTTCTTAAAAAACTTAAATACTTTGGCATCTCTGGTCCCTTACATCAGTGGATTCAGGACTTTCTTATAGGCAGAGAACAAACAGTGATAATAAATGGCTCTAAGTCATCACCAATAACAGTAAACTCAGGAGTTCCACAAGGAACTGTTCTAGGGCCCCTACTATTTCTAATTTACATTAATGATCTGCCAAATTGCATCAACACAGGCACAAAAGTAAGATTATGTGCCGATGATTGCATAATTTATAGAATAATAAAGACAGGAAAAGATAGTGAACTTTTACAAAAAGACCTAGATGAACTACAAAAATGGGAATCAAACTGGAGTATGTCTTTTCACCCAGAAAAATGCCAACTAATAAGGGTATCCAAGAAAAAGAAACAAATAATAACAAACTACTTCATTCATGGTAAAGAATTAACTCAAACTAGCAATGCTAAGTATCTAGGAGTAATAATAAATGATAAGTTATCTTGGAACACTCACATTGATGAAGTAATTAAAAAATCAAACAAAACATTAGGATTCATAAAAAGGAACTTTTACAAATGTAATAAGAATATAAAACTAAAATGCTATCTCACATTAGTTAGGCCTATACTAGAATATGCAGGATCTGTATGGGACCCATCAACTAAAGAAAACATTAAAAAATTAGAACAAATTCAAAAAAGAGCTGCAAGGTTTATAACTAGTGAATATTCCCAATTGACAAGAGTAACACCCTTAGTCAAATCACTAAACCTAGAAACACTAGAAGACAGAAGGGCAAAGAGTAAAGTAGTAATAATACATAAAGCATTAAACTCTAATTTAGAAATACAACCCAATAACAATCTGTTGCAAAGCTCAGATAAACATAAAGACAAAAACAACTTCCTTGTCCCTTATGCGAGAACAAATGCATATAAGTACTCTTTCTTCCCGAGTGGCATTCGGGCATGGAATGGGTTGCCTGAACAAACCAGGAAAACCAATAACCTAACATCATTTAAAACATTAATAAAAATGCAAGACTAGACTCGGACCACGGATGAGCGTAGGACGCAATAATCTTCTTTATAGAAGGAGCGTCTGTAATGTATAAGATAAGATAAGATAAAGTCTGACTGGATTTATCCATATACAACCATCTTAGATGTGGATCTTTTTTTTTTAAGTGGAGGGATATTGACCATTTAAAATGCAGCAAGTTGAATTTTAAACACAAAAATGCTAGATTTTTATAAAGAAATAATAATTAAAAAGTAATATTAGTTTTAATTTTAAAAGAAGGGAGATAATTAACCCGTTTTGTATTTGTTTTTTTGCTCTAATATTCTAGTATTCTAATATGCTCTAATAATATGTCCAATATGTTTCATATTTTCCTTTAATAAAAACATTAATGGCTCTTACAATTATTATTTTAAAATTTATAAAATTGTGTAAGTTAGTTGAAAAGTATATAAATATTATATGACTAAAGAATTCATAATAATATGTGTACATTTTTAAACATTACATTAACTACCAAGTTTGTATGATTACAATGTCTCTACACCGCTCGACGATAGTTAGTACATCCTATATCCGGTGTAATAATAATTTAAGAGAATATCTCAGTAAAACTGAGATCGGAATACAATTAATGTATAGCAGGTGCCAGATCCATATCTCGAATCACGATAACTAAATGATAATTTTAGGCGATAATTAACTATCAAAATGTGAAAGTTTAGTAATAAAATTTTGTATTTGGTGTAAATGCAAATAAATTAAAAAGGATGATAACCAGGAACTCGTTTTTTTTTAAAGTTTAATATTAAACGCTCTAAAGATTTTCTCTATACACCTTGTTTTGGGCCTCTATCTTGCTACGGCGCTAAATAAATATTATTATTAAAAAAAAAATTACAAATATCATAGAGCAGGTTGACTTTCGGGCTGTTGGCACGCTGAGAGATTTAAAAATCCTAGTTTGGCACACCATTAGCAAAAGGCTGCATATCGGTACTAGTAAGGCAGTTAAACCAGTTAGTCGATCCTTGTACACTTTAATGATTTCCTGTGCGGTAGCCATGAGGGGAGATTGAAGGTATCATCATTTTAGACAAATATGTTGAAAATTTAAAACACATTTTTTTGGTCATTTAACAAAATGTATTTTGGGAAGAGTTTGTAAAAACAAACTATGTGTCAACTGTATTGCCACACATAACTAACCTTACATTAGACTACACAGCATACATTACTGGCGAATATTTATAACTGACAAGAATAACACCAATAGTTAAATCACTAAACCTAGAAACACTAGTCACAATAAGACATAAATTATCAATCAAACAGTGAGAGTCACTTTTCCCATTTTACACATCTTTATAATATTATTTGCAAGATCAATAGGCCTTCTGAAGCACAGGAACAATTACAATAATTTAAACTAAGAAATATGTACTTGATTAAAGTATTTTCCTAACAGACCTGTAAGGCTTTGATTGAAATGATTACTCTCTAATGACAGTTAGTCTTATGACAGTTTCACAAAATGGTCCACAGAACTTGTAAAAAGATTCCTGATTTTTCAAACGTAGGCCTATGTAATACAAATAAATAATCTAGAAATGACTAGTGTTAAAAAAAGGGGGGGGGGGGAGGGAAAGGGGGGCCCAGAAAAGATCTCGTACCGGCATCTTTTTTTCTCTCGAGGGCCCTGCTGGTGTGTGTTGATTGAAGCTGCACATTTTTTTTTCCAATTTTTGTTTTTAATTTTCGATAATGTAACGGTGTTAATGACATCAGTTATACTTTTTATGTATCAATTACATGTTAATAAAAAAGTTGATATTTTAACCATATTGGAAACACAAGAAACACAATATCTAAGACTAATTAAATAGTGTTAGCAGGGCATTTCAGGAATTGTTTTATTACTGTCGTCGTATCGTAAGTTTTGACTAAACTTGACAATTTATTCAGGATTTTAACCATCAGAAGCCCCGCGGGTCACCGATGACCAACCATGTTTAATGGGGCCCTCCTTGTTCAAAAAGGTAAAAATATTAATTAAAAAACCAACCTAGTTGGTATTTTTTCCCATGTTTTGAACATGTGCTATGTCCGACCTGGCACCAGTAAGGTCGTGAGTAAGTAGCTTTTCTAATTATTGTACTTTTTTTTTACCAATAATACTTTGAAAATAGAACTATTAGGCTATTTACACTTTACTGTTGGTAAAACTAGTTTAACTAGAGTTCAGATCAAGTTGGTTGATCGTGTGGGCCATTAAGCATATATTTACATAATATTACATTTACTTATTATTGTTGTGATGATTATATTTATATAAGTTACTTTACTTTTATATTATACTTTACCCATTTTAGTAATTTTTTATATAGCTACCATATTGTCTTATAATAAATTTTTCTACTACATCTGATTTGCTTCATGTTTGTAAAGTTTTGATTCATCATTTAGTTTGTTATCTCTTAGCCTATAGATTGTATCCGTGTTCTTAGTTGTATGTTAAATGCGCTCTGAGCTTGCATTAGGTATGCTTGTTGGCAGCGCTATACAAATGTCATTATTATTATTATTATTATTATTACATTCATTTTAAATTTTATTAATTACCCATTGTTCAGTGTTTATTTTAATATTATTATATTGTTACAAATCCGGGTCTTCTGTTGTCTGTCTAGGAGGATCTTGTTCATTATAATAATAAACTCAAGCAACTCCTTGAACGTTTAAAGAATAATTTAATGCTTCATCTTATGTACAATAATACAATTTCAATTTCACCCCTTTAATAATAAGATGTTTCCTTGTAGCAAAGCAAAAAAACAACAACTACCAAAGCTGCACAAATGCTTGCTTAAAAAAGATTGAATCAAAGATAATATTAAACTGGACCGCTTGCTCTAAATGTAAACCTGTTTTGTTTTTTTTCCTTGCGCAGCCAATAATGTTGTTCTAAACGTCCCTAAAGACTTCCGATGTAGACAACTTTTTAAAGCTGAATTTTCAATTGAGAAAATAATAGAGAATTATTGAAGTTTTTAACCAGAAGTCTAGAGGACAGGGTGCTATCGTAAATTCCGTCTTTCAAGTCATCAAATAGCAGAAATATCAAAGCGACCGGTCCATCTTATTATAGTCTTTGATATATTCTAGTGCAGAAAGTAATATAATCGATTTTCACGAAGCAAAAGAAAATGTGGAGACTACGATATACAATATTGGTGTTCTTACGTCTATATATAAATTATGTTTGGATTATGTTTGTTAGCAGCGCTATACAAATGCCATTATTATTATTATTATTATCATTATAAATAAACATCAACACAATATAGGCCTAAAACTTCACATCAAAATCAAATGTAAATAAACTCCACATGAACTAGAGAGACAATCTCATATATACAATTATTGTAATAATATATATAGAAACTATTTAGGTCTACATGCTCTACAAATTTAACAATATAATTGTTCTTACAACACTGTTCGACAACAAATCATACTCCTAGAGAGCACACTTTATAAATATATATTAAAATCTCTATATACTTTTAAACAGTTCATTGAACCACCATATTTACAACACACAAATCCTAAAATCTTACGGTCAACTCACAAAAAAAATCAATGAATTAACAACATTAGATGCAGCTGCTTTAAATTTAGTTATATTTTTCATTCTTCTTTTTTTCTTCCCAGCGTTAGTTCGCCAAATAATAGTGTTTTTTTCTGGGGTTGGGAAATCTGCTTAAATGTATGGGAAGTATAAACATAAATCTAAATCAATTCGTAAACTCAGACTTGTCTTGCCGTGTGAATTTCATTAGAATTTAAATAAAGATGTTGAGTCATCGAAGCCGTAACCAAAAGTTTCACTACACCTTCGACCGAAAACGACAGATAAACCGAAATGGCCAAACTAGTTTATGGGTAATCTATTTAAGTGAACCAAAGAAAACGTAATGTACTTCACACATTATTTTAATTCGCAGCAGTTTAACTAAAGTACGTCCATTAATTATGTCAACAAAATAGGGGGAAGGGGGAGGGGTCTGAATAAGGTTGACAATTGTTGACATGGGGGAGTTGGGGAGCTCAAGAAAAGTTGACGTCAACAATATTACATTTTATGAAATAAATAATGACACAAATTTATTACAAAATTCTACATTTGTCCTTTGCCACTTAAATAACAGGCATATGTAAAAACATGGTTTTACGTTAATACAAATATATTAAGATAAGATAAGATAAGATTTCTTTATTGATCCAAACAAATGGAAATTTGTCTTGATTATAGATGTTTTGTCCTTCAGCATATTTTAAACAATATAAAATAATTATTTGTAATTTGTATACAAGCACAGAAATATACTTATGAAATATAAGCGCACACACATTCACACAATTTATCATAAAAGAAAAAAGTTCGTTAGTAGTCATCCACTGAATTCTGGCTGACAGAAGTCTTGACGATATATTTATGGTAGATAGTATGGCCTGAGGCTGACGCGCAATAATTCTTCGTCTGGTGTGCATATTCCTCTTTTGTTGTAAAACAGTTGGTATTGCAATATTATTTGTTTATATAGATAGCCAGCTATCCAACTTTACTTTGCCACTGTTGACGGGTCTGTCTGAGAAAAGCAGATAAAATGTCCACAGTCATATTCCTCCTCTGCGGCCACATTTATTTCGCCTTGTTGGTGTGAAGACATGTTTATTTGTTGTCATTTGTATCCAAGATGGCGGTTCGTTCATTAGTATGGACACCAATGGTGTAAAATAGTTTCGTGTAAGGCGGTTCTTAACATAGAAGTTTTAGGAACAATAGTGTCCGTTATACAAACTACTCACATACTTTAAGCATATACAAATTAATACATTTTTGCTTGATAAGATGGTAGAAAAGCTGAAAAACGGCACATCGTAATCAGGTCGCCTGCAGCGCAGCGCCCCGGAAGTGCAAAAAAAGGAATTAGGGAAGATACATTTTTTGCCAAGTCATTTTTTGTGTTCATTTTGTTAGTATGTAGAATGTAGATCTATGTATGAGTGGAAGCGAATGCATTTGTTAGCAAGACAAAGTGACCCACCAATTGTAGAAAGCCTCACGTTCGCTGTATAGTGAGACATGGTGACTGGAATAACAAAGGAACACAAAGACACCAACAAACTGTCTGCAGAGTACGTCCAGAAGCCCATTTGTGTTTTTTTTTTTTTTTGCCGCCCAATACATCTAAATTAGGCGCTAGAGTCTGGCGTTCGTTAAGCCATGTATTTTAAGCGATAGCTGGGGTTGGTAATATAACTCAAACAACAATAAGCCCTATATGAGACAATCATTAATGTTTGCAAGGCATTGGATGAAATATATTGTGTGATTCCAACATGGTTATGTTAAAATATTTCCTTCAGACAAATAATTCGTAGCCCACCAGATGAAGTCAGACAAATTTAGCCTAACTTTCCATGTAACATCCCAAATACTGATATATAGACTAATATATTTTTGCTGACTACGTTTTAATAGGTGAACCGTTAAAATTAAGTCGATTAGGCTACATAGATCTAATTATTAATTTTTTAATTTTTATTTCCTATTTACTGGAATAATTGTATGAGGAAAAAAATGTATTATTATTAGCGGAGTCGCCAGGATTGCAAGGTGTGGGTGGCAAATAGTGCAATAGGAGAGGTATTGGACAGTGAAGGCAACTACCGTGTGTATAATGTGTTTGTGTGTGTGTGGGGGGGGCTGCAATAATACCAGAAGGAATAGTGAACATATGGTTAAAAAGACGGTTTATAATTTACAAATGGTGCACAATATACCCCTAAACTATTTCACAATTAACATTTTATCAAAAGCTCATTATTGAAACGTAAAATTAGAAAGGACTAAATATTGATATAAAAAGAAAAATAGTAAACAAAAGAAAATAAATATTGTTAAAATGATCGGATTGGAAAATATTGTGGGAGGGGCGAAGGGGGTTAGGAACCATGTTACACCTACACCCCCTTCGTGGCTACACCAATGGGTGCTATATCTAGTCAATTTGAAATCTTTAAAACAAGTTTTAAAATGTATTACAACTAATTATAGGCATAGTATAGACATTTCCGTTTCAAATCTATTTTAAACTTATAAGCCAGCGTAAAAAAAATTGTTACTTCTTTTTTGTTGTAGTTTGTTTTTGAATAAAAAAAATATTTTTTTGGAGGGGGGGTGGAGGACAAATTGTTGACATAATTATACAGGTTTGACAGTTGTTGACTAGGGGTAGGGGGCGGGAGGTAGCCTAAACATCGCCGAACGTAGTAAAATAGCTGATAAAAAGGATTCGTATCAACCTGTCCCTGTATAGACTTGCCCCTCTCTCCCCTATATTTAATCTTTGACGTAAATACTACAGCTGTTGTTAAATTGACACGAAAATTAGGTAAGCCCACATTTAATATATATTAGCCTACTGTTTATTTTTACAGCTGTTGTTAAATTGACACGAAAATTAGGTAAGCCCACATTTAATATATATTAGCCTACTGTTTATTTTTACAGCTGTTGTTAAATTGACACGAAAATTAGGTAAGCCCACATTTAATATATATTAGCCTACTGTTTATTTTTTTGTTGTTGTTTTTTTAATCCAAAAAAAATGAATAGCAGTAAGACCTAAATATCCATAAAGTTGTATGATAAAATAAGCTGAAATAGTCACAATAATATGCCCTAGCCGTAGCATAAATTATGACTAAATTCAAACTAAATTGAAATACTGAATAAATTGTAAAATATAGGCCTAGTCAAAACCTACGATACGTCGACGAAAAAAAAAGTAATATATAACAATTAGTATTTTGAATTACTGAACACTATTAGTAATATTCAGAATCCGGGAAAAATCTTCATAATTCTTAATTTAAAAACACAAATGTTTATTAATAAACTATTAACGCACAAATTTTGAAGTGTCCGAAAAAAGATATCCAATTTGGTAAGTTTTAATGAATGGCTTGCCAGCTAAAAGCCTATTATGTGAAGCCAAACTGAATTGAATGTAATTAATTCTCAAACTATTGTATATAGGCTATATTATAATTTGTTTATTTGCAAAAAAAATTGGAAACATTAATCGAAAGGGGTAATTCATTCACAAAGCTAAATCAAAATAATAAAAAATTAATATATTGAAAAACTAAATTAGCTTTAGGCCTAATTGTTGCAATGAATATATATATAGCCTATATATATCATAAATATATATATATATATATACAACTATAGAGCTTTGCACTCTAAATATATATATAATTGTGAGAGTGTGTGTTGGTATGTGTGATTAAACTAATAATAAGGATCAGTAAGTATAACCTGTAGACCGAATACCGACTAGTAGAAAATATTTGTTAGCTCATATTTTTGTAATGTGTTCAGGAAGTTTATATGCACAGAGGAAATTCCATCGGGAAAATCCGATGTTTTCACAATATATGTAATCACAATTAATTATTCGGCCATATTTATTGTACAAGAATCAGTAGTAAAAGTAAAAGTTAATGAATTTATTAACAGTAAGTATAGAATAATATACTTTTAAAATTCCACAAGCACAGATGACAACATTAAATTATAGTTTTAAAAAACTGGAATAATATTTTCGCAAAACTTAAAACTATATTATGTTTTGTAGTTTACCGGTACTTAGTCGTTTTGGTGTTTATTGTGCGAAACGTTTACAAATATAGTTCTAATACTTCTACTATATTCTATAATAAAATATATATTACATAAATTCGTAATGATTAGAAAATAGACTTTAGGACATTAGGACTTAGTTGTTATGCCCGGAAGGTCTATTAATTTTTTTATGATACAATTAATATGTCTAATTTACTTTTGACAGAGATGTCTCGAGGAAAATTGAAACCAGAAGATGAGAAATGTATTCAGCATAACTATTTGTACCTAAAGCAAAACTTAAAGGCTCTGGACATTGTAGATTATTTATATCAACATGAAGTGATAACATTTGAAGATAAAGAACACATTAAAGGTGGCTCATCCATAGCAGAACAAAATGAAATTCTTTTAAATATCATACATTATGCTGGTCCTGGTGACGCTTTTAATTATTTCTTGAAGTCCTTAGAGGAAAGGCACCAACATGTACTTGGAACTATTAAACAGACAGGTATGGAAATCATATTTTTTGTTGGTATTTAGTTAGTGTAAAGTAAAGTACACTTCGGACCTAACTGATTATAGGCCTAATTAGTGTAGGCCTAGCCATTGGCTAAGCCAGAATTGCAAAGTAGGCCTAGTAAAAGGGGGATTGTTTAAGAAGAGTGGTATGTAGTTAGATGCAAAATAGCTAGGGGGAGAAAAGAGAAAAGCATGCGATTTCTGAAAAAGCTCACAAGTTCCTTCTAATATATATAATAATGTATATTTTATCTAATTATCAATAATTCATTTTTACAATACAAATTATACTAATTAAATATTTAAAGTTTTAAAAACTTATTTTCGGAACATAGGTCTAACATGTTTCAATTAAAATGTGTAATTTTTCTCTAAAACCGAGTAAAACAAATAATACCGAACTAACACAATAGACGGCTTGTCAAAACCATGAAACAGCTTTTTCTGAAACATTTCTATCAGAATCTAACATTTCACAATTTTATTTTGAAACGGTGTTAAATGACTACAAATTATATTTAAAAGATAATAAAAAAGTGGATATTTTATAATAATAATATGAATCTCGTTTTTGTAAATGTATTTTTTAAAATAAGGAAGAATTTGAGTAAAACGTTGGTTGGGGTGATAGGCGTAGTGAAACTTTTTCTTGGAGTTGTATTGCCCTATTTCCTCGGTGTACGGACATTTCATCCCGCGACATTTGATCCCGTGACAGTTACTACCTGACACTTAACCCCACGACAGATAATCCCATTGACACTCGGTCCCGCGACACTTAATCCCTCCGTTCCCGCGAGATAGTCCCATAACCTGTATAACACTTAATCCCTCCCGCGGACATGTACATATATTTACATATATTCGTGGTAGACGGAGACCTGGACGTTGAGAATAATACAGCCCGGTAATCTTTTCAAATAGAAACATGGAATCACTTTGAAACTGCGTCAGAATAAGTTGCCAGAACAACAAACGCTGTGGAAGGTTGGCACTTCGCACTACAAGCTCTTTTTCAGTACCATCATCCTACTTTATTGATTTTCTTTAAGGGAATTGAGAGAGACATTCAGATGCAAAGAACGTCTTTTCTGCAAGGAATCGCTGGTTCGCAGCCGTCTGTCCCCAAGAGATACCAGACGCAGAAGATGCGTGTAAAAAATGCTGTGCAACGTTACTCTTCGAGCGAAATTCTTGTCTTTCTGCGTGCCATTGTTTATTAGTCATACATTTAACTTTTTAAATTTATAGTTTTCTATTTCACTTTACATTTAACTTTACATTTAACTTGAATACCTCTGATTACCTTTTATTAAATTGTGTTAAATGTACTGTGTAATAAATATAAATATACTGTTTAATAAATCTAAATGTACTTGCTATGAAGCAATTAAATAATATATAGGTAGTGACTAAATTAACAATTAAAAAGTCGAAATAAAACCCATTTTTGGATATTAAGAAAACCTATATCGGAAGTAGATATAGTCAAGTGACTGTCCATGCGGTCGGCAGTCTTTTCTCATAACTTACAAGGAACGCAGGCATTATTATTAGACTCAGAACATATAAATAAAATTGTATATTATGTTGCTACTATAAAGCTATATTTGTTCATTGGATGTGAAGTGTGAACTGTTAATGAATTGTTATTAAATCATATGCTGCAACAAGGCGTTCTCTTATTGATTACAAGTTGGAATTTATATTGTGGTGATGTCGTCTGTCTTGATGTTTAATAGCAAATAATTCAGCTACTGCAACTCAAATACTCTGAAAAGACTGGTAGTACTGTTTGATGGTCCAACAATAATAATAGGACATCAACAGGTTTGGTGGCAGCTAACGGAGAGAGAAGCTGAAAAATATAATATGTTCAAATTCGAAACTTTTTGAACTTTTTGAAGACGTACTATAAACCACATAGAAAATTATGTGAGTACCAGTTTTTGAACAAAACTGAAGCCTGAGTCGATTATTTCAAATACATATACTATTTATCTGATTGAGCACTATAATAGCTCTAAGAAAATATAACGTTTGTCCACCGATGACAAATATTTCATCATTGGAAAATTCGATACATAAAATCAAAAAAAAAGTGACTGTACATAGGTCATTGTTTGCAACCGGAAAAAGTTTCGTTCCCACATGTTATCAACAAGGAACCTAAACTATATATATATATTCAAATCCGATGTGACACAACCATGTGTTGAAATATGATGTAGCCTACATAACCATATGTTCAAGTCCAATGTTTAAATCCGATGTGACACAACCATGTGTTAAAATCTGATGTAGCCTACATAACCATATGTTCAAGTCCGATGTGCTTACCGGAAGATAAATAAATAACATTAAATAACTTTAAATATAATTAATATTTAATCTGTATACCAAAGACATTGACATTAATTTTAATTAATGGTATACATTTTTTTCTTGTGTTAATTCTAAAATTGGATTATACCATACTGAAGTGGAAACTTGAATCAACTCAACTTGATACAGTGTGAACATTCATTGGATTATTAAATAATTAATTAAGTTTCTTCTGGATTTCTACTCTGGATTTACATTGCAGTAATTTCATACAGTGAATGTGTTTTCATTTGGATTATTAATTAGTCTTTAATTTTAATCATTTTTTACATTCATTAGTATGAATTATATATATATGTGTATAAAGCGGGCTCTGGTTGGCGGGAGTTTCTAAAATAAATCTCTTGTCTATTATTATTCTGTCTATAATCTATTTCTGTTTCTTAAAAGAGATTGATTAGAAATGATTTTTTATTAGGGTTATTTCTGTTAGTTGTCTTGCCTTTGTTTGTTTTTGCTAAGAATTATTAAAGTAAAATTACTATAGTCTTGTCAATGTTATACATGTTGTGATTCTTTGTCAAAAATTCCTCTATCATTTGTGGTCCAAGCAGCATTAGTGTATTGTGATTGTGTTTTTTATTGTTACTTGATATAAAAAAAAAATTTTGTGTGTATTTTTTGAAATATCATTAATATGCATTGGTTAGTTTTTGCTCTCTGAGTATCATGGTCTATGCTAAGAACATTAACAATAATAAGTTCACCAATATAATAATAATATGAATATTCAGATTCATAACTATATGATTTAAGTAGTGCCCAAATACATGTAACTACAATTAACAAAATAATAATTGATATCTAATACATGTAACTACAAATGTACAAAATATTCACAATATAACAGGTAAAATAACCTAAATAAAAATAATATTGTGCTTTGCAGTGCTACTGTAATAATATTATCTAGAATTTACATTGCTATTAATTATAGTAAAATTATTGTGTATTGGCATTAATGAAAATGAAAATGTACTTCCAATACTGATAATAATTTTATCCATTTCCATTGCTCATAAGAATAATATCATAGTGGCTTATGATAACATTAATCTAATTGTTATATGCCATCCTTAATAATAATAATAATATTATATATATGCTACCATTGGTAATAATAAGATTGTACATTGCTTTGCGGAAAATAATTGTGCAACCTATATAGTAATAATAAGTCATAATAGCAAAAAGTGACTTGCACTTGCTTTCAACTCTACTATAAAATTGATAATAATAATAAAATAAACAAGCCATAATAGAAAATGTGTCTTGGCTTAGCATAATTGTTGACATTCTAGCATCTTGCATTCTGAATTATAAACATTTTACTATAAAATAGGATTAAAAAAGTTGCTGTAATAATATAAAAATGCTCATTCTGTATTTAATAAATATTGTCATTCAGTAATATAAAAATGCTCATTCAGTAGTTAATAAATATTGCCATTCAGTATAGGAATAAAACATTGCTGTACTATAAAATAGTGCATTATAATAATTGTACTGTACTATAATATAATAAATCTTGACATTCATAATAAATAATAATGGAGTCAAAGGTTCAATTACTCTATGATGAGGCTGAATTGTTGGCAAAAAAATATGGTCTTACTGATAAGAAAGAATATCAGGAATTTGTTGAAAATAAAGTTAAACAATTGAAAAAAGAATTAGCAGATAAGGAAAGAGATGAACAAGCAGAATTAAGGGCTCATGAAATTAAACAAAGAGAACTTGATAATGAAATTAAACAAAAACAACTAGAACTAGAAATGAATAAAGAAAAATAATTGAAAGCACTAGAAATGAATAAAGAAAAAGAGTTGAAAGAAACTCAACTAAAATTAGCTCATGAATTGGAGTTGGCTAAATTACAAAATACTAAAGTTGAGCAAACAAATAATGAAAAATCAAAACATAGTGTAAGATTCAAAATGCCTCCTTTTGATGGAAAAGAGAAAATTGTTGATTTTCTAAATTTATTTGAAGCAACATGTAAAGGATATGGGATTCCCATTTCAGAATATTACATTCACCTTATCCCACAATTGAAAGATAAGGGTAGGGAAGCACTATCACATATTGATAAAGAAATAACTGATTATGCCATTATCAAAGAACAGTTAATTAAATTCTTTATCCACTCTGAGGATTATTACAGACAAAAGTTTCATAACTTTATCTTAACAGACAAGATAGAACCGAGAGCTTTTGTGTCTGAAGTGAAAACATTTTTACTTACCTGGTTAGACTTAGTAAAAATAGATACCAAAAATCCTAATGAGATTATAGAAATCATGGTTGTTGATAAAGTATTAGAACAAGCTTCTAAACCATTGTTTACTCACATTATGAAAAGAAAAGTTAAGACAGTTGAAAATTTGATAGATGCAATCTCAAATTTTAAAGATAGTCATCCTAATGTAGAACTGACTAAACAAAATCAAACAGTAAATACAATTCAACTTAGAAGAAGGAGCTATTCACCTCCTAGGTCTAGGCATAATCAATTTGGCAATAGAAAAAAATTTGGTAATCAACCAAAATCTAATAATTATAGATGTATTTTTTGCAATGGTACAAACCATTCATCAGAATATTGTTACAGAAATAACAATGCAAGAGGTAGAAATTTCAATCCAAACTTCAATAGATCAAAAGTTGATCATAGAGGTTTTTCAAATCAAAATTTTTCTAATTTTGATAATAGAAACTTTCCAAATCAGAATTTTTCAAATTTTGGAAACAGAAATATGCCAAATCATAATTTTTCCAATAACAATGTGCCAAATCAACATTTTGGAAGACAAGATTTTCCTAATACTCAAAATAGACCTCAATCAAATTTCCAAAATAGAAGAAATAGAGGAAAACTTAACAATTCCACATCTCAATCAAATAATGTCATATTTGAAAACAGGGGTCAATTAATACTTTTTCCTGCTTATGTGGAAGGAAAGACCACATACTGTCTAAGGGACACGGGGAGTAGTATAATATGCATAGATGAAAGTATCATTCCAAATCAGAAACCCACCAATATAATAAGAGTGGATACAATAAAACTTGGAAATGGTTCCACTGTAAATTGTCCTGTCACTATAATAGACATTGATTGTCCTTGGCTTACAGGAAAAGCAGAGGCAGCCATAATGAAAAACTGTGTTGCACCTTTAATTATTGGTAATTCTTTCAATGTCAAACATGATAATAGTTTTGACATTTTTCAAAAATGGATGAATGAAAAATCCAATGACTTGAATTTGAAACCTGTTCTATTGCAAAATGAAAAGTTGGTAGATTTACCAGAACAAGAATTTTACCCTGCTCTACAAACTTTTAATTTTTTACAAATCATAGGAAAGTCAGAAAATAATATTCTCTATGAGACACCTAATATTGACTTATCCATAAATAATGAAAAGGATAATCCTATTCCCAAATGGAATGGAACAGAAAAACTAGAACAGTATGTAAGCAAATTTGAAAGTCAATGTGAAATAAACAATGTACCAAAAGAATTACATGCTATTTCACTATGTAGACATTTAGAAGGTCATAAACATATATTCAACATTGCTAAAAATCAAATATCTGATTTTACTAAAATGAAGAGTGAGATATTATCATACATTGATAGTCCTCATAAAAAGGAAACCCAAATGAAAAAAACAGAAAATATCAGTTTAATAAACATGCCTTTTGATGAGCTAACTCTAAAACAAGAACAGAAAGAAGATCCATACATAATTAAAATGAAATCAGAAATTGAAAAAGGTCAGGTTAAAAATAAAAACATGGAAATAATAAATGGCATTCTCTGTAGAAAGGACACTAAATTAGATATAACTCAAATAGTTATACCTAAAACATTAACTGTCAAAGTAATGCAAATTTCGCATAACAATGCATTGTCAGGTCAATTGAGTAGCAAGAAAACAGTTTGTAAACTCAAAAAGAATTTCTGGTGGCCTAAAATGGAAAAAGATTTGAAAACATTTATTAAAAGCTGTGATACCTGTCTTAGACATAATAAAAAAAATTCTAAACATAAGGCTCCAATACAAATGACCGATACAATAAACAAACCTTTTTACAAGATAGCATTTGATATAATTGGGCCCATGAAGCAGACTAAAACTACCAAAGCAAAGTTTGCCTTAACCATTATAGACATGGGGAGTAGATGGATAGAGGTAGTTCCATTAAGGGAAATAACTGCAGAAAGGGTCTGTAATGCTCTTTTACCTATCTTTTGTCGTTTCGGTTTTCCAAAGTTCATATTGAGTGACAATGGAACTCAATTCAAATCAAGCCTTACTCAAGCTTTTGCACAAATGTTCAAAATCACTCAAATTTTTAGTTCTATATACCATCCTGAATCAAATGGTATGATAGAAAGGGCTAATCAAACAATAAAACAAATGATAACAAAGGTGTGTGAAGACCATCCATTTGAATGGGATGATTACCTTCCAGCTATTTTGTTTGCTTATAGACAATCGGTTCATGAAAGCACAGGTTTTTCACCATTTGAATTAGTGCTTGGCAAAAATCCCAATGGACCATTGGATAATTTCAAATCAGAATTATTAGGACTTAAAGAAAAAAAAATGTCTCCATTTGACTTAGTCAATAAAACTGAAAAACATATGAAAACAGCTTATGAATTTGCTGTACAAAAAAATTAAGAAATCAAATCTAAAACTTTAATCAGAGAAAATATTCATAAGAATATGAGAAAATTAGAAGTTGGTAATAAAGTACTTGTTTATTTGCCAATTGGCAATGGCAATACTATGGAATGGAAAGGACCTTTTGAAATTATGCATAAGTTATCTGATGTAACTTACAAAGTTAACATTAATAACAAAGAAAAAATTGTTCATTTAAACAATTTAAGAGCTTATGAGGAAAACCAAATAAATGACAGTCAGTCAGATATTGAAAGCAAAATACAAAATAACAATATGATAATTTTTGAAGATAACAATGTTCAGAACATTCCAAACATTGACTATTTTTGTGGTATAACCACACCAGCCAATAATGAAATAGATCAAATACAGTTAGACTATATTGAAAATGAAATGGTTAAAAACAATATTTTGAATTTATTGAATAAATTTAAAACAACAATAACAGAAAAACCAGGATTAACAAATGTCATTGAACATAAAATAGAACTCACTGATCAAAAACAATTTCGATCAAAAGCATATAATATTCCTCAAATGCTTGTTGAAAAGGTAGATAAGGAATTAGACCAACTCATTGAAAGTAAAATAATAGAAAAATCTATGTCTCAGTACTCATCACCCATGGTGATTGTTAGAAAAAAAAATGGTTCTATCAGATTATGTTGTGATTATCGCAAGCTCAATAAAGTAACAAAACTTGATCAAGAGGGTTTGCCTAACATAGAACATATCATTAACACTATGGCCACAGGTAACATATTTACTACCATAGATTTAACAAGAGGATTTTGGCAAGTGCCTCTTAATGAGAAATCAAAGGATTATACAGCTTTTATTACACATAAAGTCGTATTTAATTGGAACGTCATGCCCTTCGGTTTGGTCAATAGTACTGCTACATTCACTAAACTAATGAGACATATTTTACCTCAAAATAAAAACATAGTTCACTATGTGGATGATATTTGTATTTTCACAAATACTTGGGATGAACACTTAATTCTATTAGAGGAAGTGTTGCAAATATTGAAAGACAATAATTTAACAGTATCCCCTTCAAAATTAAAAATAGGTCAAACTGAGATTGAATTTCTAGGACATAAATTTGAAAATGGCCAAGTAAAACCAACACAGCACTTACATAAGAAAATTCTAGAAATACAAACGCCTAAAACAAAAAAACATGTAAGGGCATTACTTGGATTGTTTAACTATTACAGTAAATTCATTCCAAACTATAGGCAAATAGTTAGACCTATTATAGATCTCACAAAAAAATTTCAACCCAATATTGTAAATTGGACTGACCAATGTGAAACATCATTTAAAATCCTAATAGATGCATTTTCTAAGGAACCAATACTAGAAACAATTCAAAAAGATGATGACATCATTATAGCTTGTGATGCCTCAAAGTCCGGTTTAGGGGCTTGTATTTACAAAAAGGTCATTGTGGACTCTGAAATAGTTTATAAACCTGCCTATTATGTAAGTCGTGCACTGACTAAAAGTGAAAGGAATTTTAGTGTCATAGAATTAGAGGGTTTGTGTATAGTCTATGCTGTACTTAAGTTTCAATACTATTTGTTGGGTCGTCAGTTCACAATTCTCACAGATCATAAACCGCTTGTGAATTTTAATGTCTCTAATGTCAATAACAAAAGAATAAACAAATATGCTTTACTTCTATCAGATTACAAATTTCAGATAAAAAGTATTGTAGGAAAAGATAACCATTTACCTGATGTGCTGTCTAGATTATCGATACACATCACTGATATCCAATAGTTTATCTCAGTATTACTGAAGTTGATTAGACAATACCAAAAGATAGTTGTCTATGACTAATTGTCATATAAACATTAGACATTATTCTTTGTGTCTTTTGGTTATATTTGTGCCTATGAATTTTTTTTGTTGTTTGTACATATATTAAATGAATTTTGTTTCTCTATGTATTATTAAATGAATGATTATATGCATTAATTAAGATTAAGATAATTTTTTTTCATTATTGTAAACATTTTTCGTATCAAAAATAATAATAAATTATTATTTTTTCTCTGTGGTTGGGGGGTATGCTATGAAGCAATTAAATAATATATAGGTAGTGACTAAATTAACAATTAAAAAGTCGAAATAAAACCCATTTTTGGATATTAAGAAAACCTATATCGGAAGTAGATATAGTCAAGTGACTGTCCATGCGGTCGGCAGTCTTTTCTCATAACTTACAAGGAACGCAGGCATTATTATTAGACTCAGAACATATAAATAAAATTGTATATTATTTTGCTACTATAAAGCTATATTTGTTCATTGGATGTGAAGTGTGAACTGTTAATGAATTGTTATTAAATCATATGCTGCAACAAGGCGTTCTCTTATTGATTACAAGTTGGAATTTATATTGTGGTGATGTCGTCTGTCTTGATGTTTAATAGCAAATAATTCAGCTACTGCAACTCAAATACTCTGAAAAGACTGGTAGTACTGTTTGATGGTCCAACAATAATAATAGGACATCAACAGTACTGTTTAAATACATTTTTTTTCTTAGTGTACATGTCCACGGGAGGGATTAAGTGTTATATGGGACTATCTTGCGGGAAGGGAGGGATTAAGTGTCGAGGGATCGAGTGTAAATGGGATTATCTGTCGCGGGGTTAAGTGTCAGGGAGTAACTGTAATGGGATCAAATGTCGCGGGATGAAATGTCACCAAACCATTTCCTCATCTTAGTTTTAATTATAGGAACGGATGAAGGACATTACAAAAATAAGTTTGTTGGTTCAAGTGTATGATTAGAAAATTTTATTTGCAGATTAATTGATACTCAATGCTTTTATAAAAATAACAAGCCGTTATGTGCCCGGTCCTCCGAACCGGCTAAAAGTTATGTTTACATACACTCTAACTACTCAGGCAGTTATAATGAGATTGCCCGCATGACCTACGACACGAATTTAAACGTGAGGTAATTTTTTATTTGCCCGCTACAACATGAATTACCCGTTAAAATCATTACTCATCACCCATTATAACAATTACAAAATTGCCCGCTATAAATTACGACGCAAATTAAAACATGAATATATTTTGTTCTATTCATTGATAAAGGACATTCGACAGTACTTTTTTTTTTTAATGATTGTTTGATATATTTTTTTACGACAAACATTAAGTGGCAGACCTATGTTGTGTTGTTTTCGTTTATTTGCTATTTATTTATTTATTGTTGATTTGGAAGCAAACTTAGAATTAAATTTTCTATTCAACATGTAAAACAATAACAAATGAAACCCATATGAAATAATGTTTATAAAACGTATACGACACGAATTAAAACTTTAAAAAGTTAGTTCCGGCAATTTGAACATTGCCCGGCAAATTAAACATTGCCCGGTAATTTAAACATTGCCCGGTAATTTAAACATTGCCCGGTAATTTAAACATTGCCCGGTATTATAAACATTGCCCGGTAATTTAAACATTGCCCGGTAATTTAAACATTGCCCGGTATTATAAACATTACCCGGTAATTTAAACCTTGCCCGGTAATTTAAACAATGTTTGTTACCAAGGCGATAAGCCTAAAGTTATAATGAGATTTCCCGCTTCACAGTTAATATATACGGCAATTAATAAAACCCCACCCGTTAAAAAGTTTATCGATGTATACGTCACACATTTAAATGTGAATGACATTTTGTACGCCCGCTACAACCGAAACGAACTGCAACGTGAAATATTGCCCGCTAGAAACGAATTGAAACGTGAAATATTGCCCTCTAGAAAATAATTGAAACGTGAAATATTTCCCGCTAGAAAGATTTTAATGCGTATACGCCCGCTTCAAACGAATTGAAAAAGCTAAAAGTTATGTTTACATACACTCTTACTACTCAAGCAGTTATAATGAGATTGCACGCAACAACTACAAAAGTTTATATTTCGTATACGACACGAATTAAAACGTGAATATATTTTGTTCTATTCATTCATAAAATACATGAGCAAACATTGAAGCAAAGTTAATTTTAAATGAATACGCAAAATTTGATGACGTCATAACGAAAAGCCGGCTATCTTTCTCTGCGCAAACTTTGATGACGTCATCCTGAAAAAATCTCAACGCCATCCTTTTTTTAATTTTTTTAGCGCGATCGATCGAAAAACTATAAAAAGTTGGAACGGCAATTTTAACATGAACCCAAAATATGTCGTTTTATTCGCGTTTTTTGACCAAACTGACCACTGCGGTCATTTTATTTTTTTTAAAACCTTGACAGTGTTCACCGCCGTAACGCAAAGAATTTTTGTAGCAAATTTCACGTTTTTATGTCCAGTATTTAAAAAGATTATGCGGTATGTACATACCCAGCCAGCCAGCCAGCCAGCCAGCCAGCCACATACATACATATTCCTTTTGAGATTTATATATATACAAGCCGTTATGTGCCCGGTCCTCCGAACCGGCTAAAAGTTATGTTTACATACACTCTAACTACTCAGGCAGTTATAATGAGATTGCCCGCATGACCTACGACACGAATTTAAACGTGAGGTAATTTTTTATTTGCCCGCTACAACATGAATTACCCGTTAAAATCATTACTCATCACCCATTATAACAATTACAAATGTGCCCGCTATAAATTACGACGCAAATTAAAACATGAATATATTTTGTTCTATTCATTGATTAAGAACATTCGACACTACTTTTTTTTTTTTTATGATTGTTTGATATATTTTTTTTACGACAAACATTAAGTCGCAGACCTATGTTGTGTTGTTTTTGTTTTTTTGCTATTTATTTATTTATTGTTGCTTTGGAAGCAAACTTAGAATTAATTTTTCTATTCAACATGTAAAACAATAACAAATGAAACCCTTATGAAATAATGTTTATAAAACGTATACGACACGAATTAAAACTTTAAAAATTTAGTTCCGGCAATTTGAAAATTGCCCGGCAAATTAAACATTGCCCGGTAATTTAAACATTGCCTGGTAATTTAAACATTGCCCGGTATTATAAACATTGCCTGGTATTATAAACATTGCCCGGTATTATAAACATTGCCCGGTAATTTAAACATTGCCCGGTATTATAAACATTGCCCGGTATTATAAACATTGCCCGGTAATTTAAACATTGCCCGGTAATTTAAACATTGCCCGGTATTATAAACATTGCCCGGTATTATAAACATTGCCCGGTAATTTAAACATTGCCCGGTAATTTAAACATTGCCCGGTATTATAAACATTGCCCGGTATTATAAACATTGCCCGGTAATTTAAACATTGCCCGGTAATTTAAACATTGCCCGGTATTATAAACATTGCCCGGTATTATAAACATTGCCCGGTAATTTAAACATTGCCCGGTAATTTAAACATTGTCCGGTATTATAAACATTGCCCGGTAATTTAAACATTGCCCGGTAATTTAAACATTGCCTGGTATTATAAACATTGCCCGGTAATTTAAACATTGCCCGGTAATTAAAACAATGGCCGTTACCAAGGCGATAAGCCTAAAGGTGCCCAGTTCTCGGAACTGGATAAAATAACCCATGGAGTTATAAGCAATTGTCTTAAGCGGGGATAAAGTATTTTCCGGTAACTTAATTTTTTTACTTAAACCATTTAAATATTGCATTCTACAAATTACGACGCAAATTAAAACAAAATTTTGTTCCCTTCTTAAACGCATAAATACGCAAAATTTGATGACGCCATATAATAATAAGCTTAAATATAGAGTGTAACCAGGACCACTGCGTTTAAATAAGCTTAGTAATGCGTCGGTATTACTTCCGAAAACAGAAAAAAAATGCTCAATCTATTTGCTTTGTCCTATGTTTGTAAAGTTTTAAATTATTAATTAGCTTTAAGTCATGTATTCATAGTGTAAAGTATCAAAGTAGTGATAGATTAAGAAAATCAACTACAGTATTGGTAGTGTAAAGAATTTATGTTGTTTACGGCACGTAGACAATTTAAACATGAAAAAAAATTTGTTCCCGTCATTGAGTTGAGATAATAAAATCCATGCACATAGTTTGATGACGTCAATTTAAACATGAATGAAAAATGTCCCTTCATTGCTATAAAATCCATGCGCAAAGATTGATGACGTCATAAAAATAATCTCAGCGCATCCTTTTTTTTTCTAACTTTGTGACGAAAAACTATAAAAAGTTGTACTGGCAAAGACAATGTGAATCAAAAGTTGTGTTTTTTTCACGTTTTTTGACCAAACTGACCACTGCGGTCATTTTAATTTTTTTAAAACCTTGACAGTGTTCACCGCCGTAACGCAAAGAATATTTGTAGCAAATTTCACGTTTTTATGTCCAGTATTTAAAAAGATTATGCGGTATGTACATACCCAGCCAGCCAGCCAGCCAGCCAGCCAGCCACATACATACATACATATTCCTTTTGAGATTTATATATATACAAGCCGTTATGTGCCCGATTCTTCGAACGGGCTTTTTTTTAGAATATGCTTGACACATTATAGTTTTTTAGTTTTGTTTTTGCAACATACATAAAGTAGTATTTTTTTTTTTGTGGTCAGTATTTTTTAAATTTATTTTTGTTTTGCACACTTTATTATACACCAATTCAATATACAACTAAAAAGGAAAAACAAATAATAATAATTTTTTATTATTTCTTGCTCAAAGTATGACCACTATGATCGAATTTTGTGAGTTTATTGGGTAATTAAACTCTTTCTGTAAAACAGAACTCACATGTCTTTTAAAAAGTACTGTTAATTCGAAAATGATTGTTTGATATATTTTTTTGCTACAACATTAGTCGTAGATCAATTTTATTTTTTTTATTTTTTTTTTTTATTTTTTTTGTGTTTTTGTTGGTGTTATTTGCTATTTGTTTATTGTTGCTTTGGAAGCAAACTTAGAATTAAATTTTAAATTCAACAGGAAAAACAATAACAACTGAAACCGATATGAATCATAGTTTATACAACGTATACGACATGAATTAAAACTTTAAAAAGTTGGTCCGGCAAATTTAAACATTGCCCGGCAATATAAAAATTTCCCGCTACATAGTTTATAAGACGTATACGATACAAATTAAAACTTTAAAACGTTGAGCTCGGCAATTTAAACATTGCCTGGCAATTGAAAAAATTCCCGCTACAAAGTTTATAAGACGTATACACAGAATAGGTATAGAACAGAATGCACAATCCCTATATACGCACTCACTAAAAGTTACCATTTTCCGCAATGCAGCGGTCGCTAGAGTAAAATGAGAAATGATATCTACGTCTGCCATAAATATATACAATATATATAGGGCCTACATTATCTTTCATTATAGGCTTACTTTTATATAAATTTGACTTATTTACCCATTTTGTTTTGAACATTATATGATTAGGCCAATATGATGTAAAAATATTTATTACCCGGTACTGATTTGAAAAAAAAATGGCTTAGACGTAGCTCGGTACCGGTAACTAAATTGCTGCGGCTACCGGTACATAAATATATATACTTTTTAAACCAAAATAAACTTTTAAAATTATGAAGGGAAATAGGCATATAATTCATAATGAGTTAATATGAGGTTGTTTATGCTGTTGTTTATCCTTCATGGAGTCAGGAAAGCCATGCAGTTTGACATGCTCTTTTTTACGATAATCAGTCGTTTTCGCATCATTGTTGTAGTTTATTACAAAACCGTTCATGCACATTTTGCCTGAAATATTAGCTTTGGGTGTTCGAACTTGTAGATTTGAAGAAAAGGACGTTGTAGGCTAAATAAGCATAAATATAGAGTGTAACCAGGACCGCTGCGTTTAAATAAGCTTAGTATGGCGTCGGTATTACTGCCCAAAACAGAAATAAAATGCGATTGCGCATTCTGTTTTATACCTATTCTGTGGACATATACAACACGAATAAAAACGTGAAGGAATTTTGTATTTGCCAGATACAACGTAAGATACCCATTAAAACCATTAATCATTACCCATTATAACAATTTAAAAATATCCCGCTATAAATTACGACGCAAATTAAAACGTGAATATATTTTGTTCTATTCATTCATAAAATACATTAGCAAACATTGAAGCAAAGTTAATTTTAAATGAATACGCAAAATTTGATGACGTCATAACGAAAAGCCGGCATACTATGTCGTTTTTTTTGCGTTTTTTGACCAAACTGACCACTGCGGTCATTTTAATTTTTTTAAAACCTTGACAGTGTTCACCGCCGTAACGCAAAGAATATTTGTAGCAAATTTCACGTTTTTATGTCCAGTATTTAAAAAGATTATGCGGTATGTACATACCCAGCCAGCCAGCCAGCCACATACATATTCCTTTTGAGATTTATATATATATATGATATGATATGATATACCTAACTTCAAAATACTCTTGTAAAATCAATAAAAGAGTTTGTAACATTATGCCACGTATTTTTTTTTTTTGTTAAGTAGTTATAAATTGTATTCTTTTCTGATTACTTAAAAATCATTTGCAAAATAAGATATAGATCTAATTTAAGTCACACGATCGAACACTGCTTTTAAAAAATATTTTTCTTTATGTTTTATATTTTAGTAAAACAAAACACAGAATATGAATCATTACAAGGAGAAATCAAGCATTTGAGGTCTGAAAATAGTAAGTATTTTTTGTGAAAATAAAGTTAGTAATGGTAAATTGTTCCATTTCTCACCTTAGGTTCTTTTTTTTATTTTTGTTTCGGTTAATATAATTAACAATTTTCTGTGTTTGTTTCCTAACACTTATTAAAGCATATTTTAAGTATATTTTAGAATATTGTTATTTGATTTTCATAGTGACATTAAAGAGGAAAAATGAACTAATACAAGAGGAGAACAAGAAATTAAAGTCTAAAAGAAGTAAGTATTTTCAAATTTAGTATTCACATATTTAAACAATGATAAAAGTGTTGACTAGAAATACGAATTTTTTATTTTTTTCTTACAGGTAGAGATGAAACTGAAATGTTTCTAAATGGGGAAAAAGGTATATCTGAACGTTTCGTTGAAAGTAAGAAGAATTCAGGACATGCAGATTGTATACCATATGACACTTTCAATATAAACGATCTGCCAGAGCACTTTCGAACAAAGAATGTTTACAAGCATACGCAAGCACTGGCAGAGCTTGCAGTTAAAGTTGATGTTAGTTTGACTAGCTCAAACAGGCCACAATTTGTACAGGGGACACAATTTCTGTATCCTTTCAGCAACATAAGAGGAACTACGATTAAAAGGTCAGGAAGTGGATTTGTAAGTCAATTAATGAAAATTGAAAGAATGAACCATAGTAATGGTCAACCGAGAAATTGCAGGTGCAGTAAGTGTAAACAATCAGGTCAACCCAATAATGAATTCTGGGAAATACATGTAGTTACAGCTAAACAAGTGGTATATGATCATACAGAGGCCTGTAGATCGTCAGCTAGATTGTTTTATGATAACGATAATAGTCCTTTGGTACTTCTTAATGGCTGCACCGGATACTACTTAAATAACACTACACCTTCTTCGTATATTATGATTTATGAGTCGTGTGACGTTAACATTTGCAATAAACTCCAGAAAAACGTTGACAAATTAAATACATATTTGCGGCTTCTTCAACACGAAAAATATGCCATCAAATACAGACTCGTTTTTATTGTGTCACATCCACATGGTGGACCTAAGGAAATTTCAATAGGAAAAATTCATTCTCTTGTCTATGACTCGGCTAAAGTTACATGTGTTTACAAAGCATGTACATGCCCAGGTAGTGCTGGAGCAGTTGTATCTTGTTTAGATTACAATAGTATTGAATCAAAGACTTCACTCATTTACCTTTTTCACAGTGGATCCTCAAATAGCACAACTGGATACTCCTTGCCACGTATTTTCAAAAATAATCATCTTGCGATATAATGTAATCAATACATTCTAATACTAACCTAAACAAAACCAAATCCCGTGAAAGAAACAAAAGCTACCTTAAACGAAAAAGAAAATTGATTACCATAACAATTCATATATTCTCTTATTTTAACGGAATGATTTCTTTAATTATCAAAGAAACATTCATTTTTTAGTTAAAAAAAGATAACTACAAGACGAATGGATTTTTTTTTATTATTGATAATTAATTCACTGAATCTGAAATCTACATTTGATTTTCTGCAAAAATATTTTTTAAGTTCTCTGAAATGAATCTTTTTTTTTTGTGTATTCAGTTAAGCATTTTATTTTTAATGGTATATGCCAATTTGAGACGTAACCAACTGAAGTAACCTCCTGTCCGACTTTTTAGTTAGAAATTTGGCACTCCGTTACCTTTACCCTTATGTCGAATCTCTATCGTGGGTCTGCTCAACTTGTTCGCATTTTGTTGATGGCACACAACTTGGTTCCATTTCAGATTAACTTTGTATACATCTTTTTAGTCTACTATTTACGAAACGTTCTGCAGGCACATACAAATAAATGTAGAAATTTTAGAGTGATAGTCGACCACTCTTTTCATGGCCCAAGTGTCTACTAATATTTCTCCAGAAATCCCAGCGCGTTCCGCTATAAACGGTAAGGGTGTTACAATACACTGTTCTACACTGCTCTAAATAGAATTTAAATAAATGTACCCCGCTAAAACTTTAAAGCTATATCCTGTTGCAATTCTGACTGGCTACAATCCCTTAGTACTTATTAACATGATAATCAGAATGAAAGGTTCCTTAGCTGGATCATTATTCGACAATCCTATGACTTGAATTTTTATCATTGAAAAGAAAAAGATAATATAATAGCTGGTGCACTATTGAGAGTACAACTAAATGGTGCTGACTGATTGGAAATCAATATTTTATCGTCTGACTAAATTATGATTTTCTGATAAACCTTTAATAGTCCTTTTCGTGAAAAAGTTTGTTTTTTTTAAATGATATTGCAACCATATTGTGTAATTTTATATTTATATTGCATGATTCTCACTTTTCTATATAAGAAAACACTTTATTGACTACTAAGGCGTTGATGCCTTTTCTTTTTATAATTCCATGTTTTCTTTTATCATTATTATTATTATATTTTGCATGTATTTGCTGACCATGATAAAAAAGAGAAAATAAATGAAAGAAAAAGAGAAAAGGACAGAAAACAAAGAGAGAGTTAAAAAAAAGTGTTTTAAAAAAAAAGAAAAGAAAAAATATCGAGAAAAGAGCAATAAAATAAATCTCTATAT
Organism: Anisus vortex; assembly: GCA_949126835.1. Taxonomy (NCBI): domain Eukaryota; kingdom Metazoa; phylum Mollusca; class Gastropoda; family Planorbidae; genus Anisus; species Anisus vortex. The sequence goes on along the minus strand of OX421509.1, from coordinate 22,557,911 downwards.
TTTTTTATTATATGAAAATGTTTTGTATATTGTTACTATTATGACATTGCTTTACTTTGATTCATGAATGATATTGAAATAGATATTGAACTATTTTTAACATATAATATTAAACAAAATCTAATGTACATCTTGTTAGATACATGAGCGGACTAATGTGAAAGTTCCACATACGCACAATCGCATATACACTAGTTGATAATCAGCAATATTTACTTGACAGTTGTTTGCTTATGTTTACTGATGTGTTGATTTGTTTGCTTATGTCGTCACGTATAATTTTTTTATTATTTCTTTATGAATTACTAATAATGTCAAAACTGCAGTCTAGTACTGCAAAAAAAAAAAAAAAAAAAAAAAAATAACAACAAAAATGTATTTCCATTAAGTTGCCAAGATAATGCATTACTAAATTAAAATAATACATTCACTATAAAACGTAATTAAAATACTCTTTTGGTGCACGCGTTAATTAATGCGTCAAAAAAGTTGGGAAAGAACAAAGTTATCACTTCTATGCAGAAAATATACCTTTGGTAATACTTAGTATACCCTTCAGAACTGGTAATCTAGTTGTTGTGTTATATTACTCATACTTACTTAATTTTACCCCAGGTACATTGCCACTACATTTTTTTATTATTACCAAATGTAACGCAACTAATGTAATGTTGGAAACATTCCTTATGAAATTCAATCCCCTATGCTGGTAACTATAATTAATTTTCTTTCTACTGTGGAAAGGACAAATTACGATACAATGGTCTACCGACTCGCCAACTAAATTGTACCGCGTTCAAACTTTTTTAAGCTTATATTTCTGAGTCCCTTTTTCTAAAATTTTTAATTAAGCGCTATACTTTAAAGTTTTCGGCTGGTTGACCAGGTCAAGACTTACACGTCAAGATCATGTGAGGTTATGATGAAACCAATAAGATTTGGATTGTTTAAACATCGAGCCACAAAAATTTCACCCTCGCGTCAGTCGTTGATCTAATTTAAATATGAATTTGGCGGCACCCGCAGCCATAGAATTAGCAATTCCGCCTCTTCGCTTCTGCTAGCTCAGTTCTTGACTTGACTAGTTAGTGTATACACTTCGATAATTTAGAGTAGCCTACTCTAGTAAATAAATAATATACTTATTATTGCAAAACTGGACTGTGTTCTTAATATAAGATTTCACTGTATATTATTAATGTGTTCATTTACTTTTTTGCTTTAAATTCAGTTTGATCATGCTAATAAAATCCACTTTTTTCACATCGATCATTACGACTCACTTCATTTGTTTTCTTAAGGAAGCAATTTATGGAGTTCCGAGTAATTAGTTTTAAGTATTAATAATTTCACATTTAGAAACCCCTTTTGAATATCCATTGAGCCAAAGAACCTAGTATTGTATTGAATGAATCAGAAGTCTACAAGAAAATCTCGAGATTTTTGCGTTGAATTAATAAACAACACAATAACTACATGTTTGACTTATTGTCACCTTTACAGAATGATAAGGAAAATAACCATTAGAGTGAAAAAATTGGTGGTTATGTAACGAGGGTCAATGTTATCTTATATGAAAAGCTAAGATAATTTCTAGCGATATTCGGTTCAGTCCTGAAAGTACATCTGGTCTAGGTTTCTCGTTCATAATAATAATTACTTAAGCCATTCGATGTATGTTTCAAAGAAAAGTTTAATGTTTGAACGTATGTCCAATTTAAACAAAACCATTCTGCAGGGCACCACCAGAGGAGAGAGAAAGACAGGAAGACAAAAGAAACGATGGGAGGATAACATCAGGGAGTGGACAGCAATAAAACTGTGTGATGCATTGAGAACGGCTGAGAGACGGGATGAATGGAGGAGGCTGGTGTACATGCCATCTGTGGCGCCCCAACGGTCCAACAGACTACGGAATATGTAGGATCTGGGATGTAAATAGGCCAATTTGAACAACTTCAATGGTATTTATGCAGAAAATCAACAACTCAGAAATCAACAACAGCAAAAGCCCAAACCATTACTTTTACATAGATTGTGTTGGAGAAATTACTAGAAATAATTTTTTCGAAGCCTTCCGAATGTAAAGGAAATTGTGTACTGGAAAGTCAAAGAAATCACGAAAAGACATAAATGTATTGATTCATAATGAATAGCCATATCTCAATTAAAACTCACATACTCTCAATACCAAAATCAAATGTTTATAAACAACTCTACATGAACTAGCGAGACAATCTCAAATACAATATAGAAACTATAATTATATGTATTATTATAGACTATAATATACATGGACCGCTTGCTTTAGTTTTTTATTCTATTATCTTCTTTTTTTTTTTGCAATTCCCGATTCTATATAAAGTAATTGTCATACAAGTTCCGTTTTATTAAATCGCATTTTTTTCGACTTCAAATGAATCCTTGTAGGCCTATTAATCCTATTATTGACTATAATAAGATGGACCGCCTGCTCTATTTTTAGAGCTTATGTTCTTTTCCGTGCGCACACAACACTGATCTATAAATGTTTCCGCTCTGTACAACTTTCGATTTTAATTTTTCATTGTGAAAATCATAGCGATTAAATAAAACGGAACTTGTATATCAATAACTTTTTACCCTGTATAGCAATTACTTTATTTAGAATCGGGAATTCCGAAAATCAGTGTTTCAAGTCATCATATAAAAGAAATACTAAGGCAAGCGGTCCATGTATATAATAGTATATGGTATTATGTATACACACATAGGCCTCTATGTTAAGGTTACATTTCTTGTTTTTGATATGAACAGCCTGTTTTTTAAGCCCGTTTCAAAATTAAGTACAACCTTAATGACCAAGTTTGTAGCTGTGCAAAAATTGTTTTAAGGTGTTCTATTTAATATAAATTAATTTTAAACGTACAAGCCTAAGATTATCTTACATGTTAACTCTAAAACCCGTCTTCTTTACAGAATAATATTTTGGTGTGTGTATAAAAATTTCTGCTTTTAGAAATACGTTTTCATGTTTTCTAATGCAACGTAATCCTGATCGGATGCTACCAGGGAAGAAAGAGTATTCTGAACCAGTAGGCTTTACATATGCAATAGAAATATTTAAAAGAAAGTTCAAATGTACAATTTTGAAATAACGAAGATAAAGAAAAACAATAATTCAATTATATGATAGTAAAATAACTATAAAACTTGGGTATTGAACTAGTTAATACAATTTGGAATTAAATTTCGAACAAAAAATATTAAGGTCTATTATCTCGGAAAAGCCACGAAACTAACAATGCTAAGTATCTAGGAGTAATAATAAATTTTATTATAAGTTATCTTGGAACTTAAAAATGAAACTAACGATGCTTAGTATTTAGGAGTAATGATAAATTATAAGTTATCTTGGAACTTAACAATAAAACTAACGATGCTAAGTATTTAGGAGTAATAATAAATGATAAGTTATCTTGGAACTTAACAATGAAACTAACGATTCTTAGTATCTAGGAGTAATAATAAATTATAAGTTATCTTGGAACTTAACAATGAAACTAACGATTCTTAGTATCTAGGAGTAATAATAAATTATAAGTTATCTTGGAACTTAACAATGAAACTAACACTGCTAAGTATTTAGGAGTAATAATAAATTATAAGTTATCTTGGAACTTAACAATGAAACTAACGATTCTTAGTATCTAGGAGTAATAATAAATTATAAGTTATCTTGGAACTTAACAATAAAACTAACACTGCTAAGTATTTAGGAGTAATAATAAATTATAAGTTATCTTGGAACTTAACAATGAAACTAACGATTCTTAGTATCTAGGAGTAATAATAAATTATAAGTTATCTTGGAACTTAACAATGAAACTAACGATTCTTAGTATCTAGGAGTAATAATAAATTATAAGTTACCTTGGAACTTAACAATGAAACTAACGATGCTAGGTATTTAGGAGTAATAATAAATTATAAGTTATCTTGGAACTTAACAATGAAACTAACGATGCTAGGTATTTACGAGTAATAATAAATTATAAGTTATCTTGGAACTTATCAATGAAACTAACGATTCTTAGTATCTAGGAGTAATAATAAATTATAAGTTATCTTGGAACTTAATAATAAAACTAACGATGCTAGGTATTTAGGAGTAATAATAAATTATAAGTTATCTTGGAACTTAACAATAAAACTAACACTGCTAAGTATTTAGGAGTAATAATAAATTATAAGTTATCTTGGAACTTAACAATAAAACTAACACTGCTAAGTATTTAGGAGTAATAATAAATTATAAGTTATCTTGGAACTTATCAATGAAACTAATACTGATAAGTATTTAGGAGTAATAATAAATTATAAGTTATCTTGGAAGTTAACAATGAAACTAACGATGCTAAGTATTTAGGAGTAATAATAAATGATAAGTTATCTTGGGACTTAACAATGAAACTAAAGATTCTTAGTATCTAGGAGTAATAATAAATTATAAGTTATCTTGGAACTTAACAATAAAACTAACACTGCTAAGTATTTAGGAGTAATAATAAATTATAAGTTATCTTGGAAGTTAACAATGAAACTAACGATGCTAAGTATTTAGGAGTAATAATAAATGATAAGTTATCTTGGAACTTAACAATGAAACTAACGATTCTTAGTATCTAGGAGTAATAATAAATTATAAGTTATCTTGGAACTTAACAATGAAACTAACACTGCTAAGTATTTAGGAGTAATAATAAATTATAAGTTATCTTGGAACTTAACAATGAAACTAACGATTCTTAGTATCTAGGAGTAATAATAAATTATAAGTTATCTTGGAACTTAACAATAAAACTAACACTGCTAAGTATTTAGGAGTAATAATAAATTATAAGTTATCTTGGAAGTTAACAATGAAACTAACGATGCTAAGTATTTAAGAGTAATAATAATTTATAAGTTATCTTGGAACCCTCATATTGGTGATGTAATTAAACATAACATTAGGATTCATAAAAAGGAACTTTTACAAATTATGTAATAAGAATAAATATAAATCTAAAATGCTATCTCACATAAGGTAGGCCTATACTAGAAAATGCAGCATCTGTATGGGACCTGTCAACTAAAGAAAACATTAAAAAATTATAAGAAATTAAAAAAAGAGCTGCAATGTTCATAACTGTTTACTAGTGAATATTCCAAATTAACAAGAGTAACACCATTAGTCAAATGACTAAACCTACTAACACTAGAGGACAGAAGGGCAAAGGGTCAAGTAGTAATAATACATAAGACATTAAACTCTAATTTAGCAATATAACCCAATAACAACCTGTTGCAAAGCTCAGATAAACATAAAGACGAAAAACACCTTTCTTATCCCTTATGCGAGAACAAATACTTATAAGTACTTTTTTTTCCCGAGTGGCATTCGGGCATGGAATGGGTTGCCTAAACAAATCAGGAAATCCAGTAACTTATCATCATTTAAAACATTAATAAAACTGCAAGACTAGACTCGGACCATAGATGAGCATAGGACGCAATAATCTTCTTTATAGAAGGAGCGTCTGTAATGTATAAGATAAGATAAATCAAATAAAACTGAGATTATTATTTATTGGTTCACAATTAATATAAGTGTTTAAAAAAAAATAATACAACAATGGAAATGGAAATCAAATGTTTGCTTGGGGACACTAAAATTATATAATTTAATGATCTTCACGATTACACTATCTAGGCATGAAAACTTCTTTTAAAAGAATCAAACCTTAGTGCGCAATTTTGCTATGTATAGCTTACTACCGTTCCGCACCGCGGAGAACTCTTAAGAATATTTAAACGCCAACCATAATAACTTGTGTGCTTTTTGAAAATGTTTCAATGTTATCTGTTAGCTATTTTTACAGTTATCTGCACTCTACCTTTAAAAGGTATATTATTGACATAAAAAAGTACATGTAGGACTTAATCCGCTCATTACAAACACATTGGTCTTTTGATGACATTCGGGCATGGAATGAGTTGCCATGAACGAACCAGAAAAAACAACAACAAGAAACTTAATATCATTTAAACATTAATAAAGACTAGACTCGGACCACGGATGAGCAAAGTACGCAATACTCTTCTTTATAGAAAGGGCGTCTGTAATATATAAAATAAGATAAGACACAGGTGTGCGCTTTCTTCAAACTAAAGAGTATTAAACTTACCTGAAAACATAATAATGATCATATCAAATATGTTTTGAAACAGATCTAGTATTTAAATATATCAGTTTACTAATGCCAGCATGTCTTTTATACATAGTAAAGTCATGCAGTAAGTATTTTAAGAATCCCTTTTTTTAATATTAATATTACTTTTCTTTTAAAGCTTTCGAAACTGTTTTCAATGAATTAAATCTAATAATTATATTTTAGACGCATGCGGGAGACGGGTGTTCAATTCTCATTCAGGGATAGTACTAACATTTTGTTAAGTAAAAAGGCATGCCTTTTTTTTTAACCCGATTACAATATTTATTTGAAATTACTATCTTAAATATTTTCAGTAAATAATAATTATATTTAATGTAAGGTTTTCCCCGGGCAATGCCGGAGAATTTAGCTTGTATAGGCATATATATAACATGATGAGTGGTAAGTAGGAAACTAGACTGCTAGATACGATCTAGCGAATCATGAAAACTTGAAAATGTATACATCGATACATAATAGAGTAAACATGTCATTTAATATTTTAAAAAAATAATAATTTAGAAAATGATAGTTACATAAGAGAGAGAAAGAGAGAGAGAGAGGGAGAGAGAGAGAGTTAGAGAGAGGGAGAGAGAGAGAGACATTTAGGGTCAGACAGGCAGATTACTAAACACTTATAAAAATAGGTTGATGAAGCGATATATCGATAGATTTATATTTTTAGATTGACATAAAGAGCATATTTATATAGAAACACAGATAGAAATAAATGGATACATATATTGATATTTAGATATATTGTCCACAAATGCAAACAATGAATTTGACACGGAGACGAGTCATAAAGCATTTTACTTAAAAATTGTTTTAGTAAACTGACAGTGATACTGCTCAATACATTTCTCTAGAGGGTGATTAATCTCATAGAAGATAAAACATTTAGATTATAATAATAAAAAAAATAGATACAAATATATCAATTGAGTTAAATTGATAAGTAAAGTACCCTTCGGATCAAAATAGATCATAGGGCGGGTGGGGCAACGTTCACAAGTTTAGGGGGCACGAAGAACGAGCGCGCTCGGCCAGCGTACCGATGGTTCGGGGTCCGAACCCTGATCAAGGATTTGTTTCCGGGACTGGAGGGTGTCTACCCAGCTCCGATGTTTACATTAGTTAGGGTAAAGTAAAGGCGGCTGCGCGTCGTGCTGGCCAAACAATCCCCTAGTATGTTGTAATAACTGGTGAGCGCAAGTTACATTGGTAACCCATGTTTAATTGATGTATATACTGAAATGCACTATTTGTTCTTGATCGACAGCTAATCCAAAAGAAACCATTGGCAAACATTACTACGTGTGGAATGCACCGAATACAGAGACCATGTTTGCAGTTGTATGCAACTACGATGATAGCTTAACCGTAAGTCTATTGACACAATATGGTCATAATGCATGGGGGGGGGGGGGGGGGGGGAAACTGTCCCTGTTGCGCGTCCAAGGATCATTGCACTGCAGAGAAGCTCAAAATGAACCTCGGTGGGGGGAGGAGGGAGCAATGATCGCAACAGCCCATCTCAACCCCGCCCTGGTGGTTGTTTGTCCAGGCTTAAAGTCTGCAATCTGTGCTACCGGCTGACAGTACAGGAATACGAGCGAGCCACCACGTTTAGTGATCCTGGTAAATCCGCATCTGGGTAGAAGTAGAGTAGTGCACGCACTGCGGATTCCGTACTCTATATAACGCGGCCATATACGCGTAACGCGAGGTGGCTAGTCTCGGACATGATTTCGGTCCTTCCTTAACATAGTTACTCCCTGGTCGTGAAAGCTTGTCCGGTATTTTTATTATTGATCGGTTAAAATGGACATAAATTTGGCGTTAAAAGCTTGTTTCACAGAAGCAATGCCTAAAAACAAGCTAAATTCCCCGGCGTTCGCCCAGGGCAAATTTAAGTAGACCTATATAAGCTACAGATAACAGTTGCATAAACTTTAATGAACAGAAAGCTATAGATATAATAATTTGAAAAACATATTGTTATTATTGACTGAAAACATTTAGGAAAGTAATTTAAAATAAATATTGAAATCGGGTTAAAAATAGGCAAGTTTTTTTTTTTTTCATTAAATCAAAAGCTAAATTGCCCGGCGTTGCACAGGGCCAAATTAAATAGGTTTTTATTTTTACTGAAAACATTAAGAAAAGTAATAAAGTAATTTAAAATATAATATTTCGGAGTTAAAAAAAGATAAGTTAGATTGCCTAGTGTTGCCCGTGGATTTACAAGTAATATTAATTAAAATATGTTTTTTTACAATAACAAAAGGTAGAGACTAACTGGAGAATCGAACTCGGGTCAACCACATTGCAGTCCGATTCATGATCTACTAAGCTAATGAGGACACATGTGCTAAGTCAAATTGAAAAAGCGAAAATATGAGACAATATAGTCACGTGGCTCTAGACAAAACAATTTGATTGGTTAAACACACACACACACAGAGCTTAATATATGTATACTAGGAGTTGTGCCCGTCAAAATGACGGATAAACGAATGATTACAATGTGTTTTGTTAAAAGAGAAAGAAAAAAATAAAAAACAAATTATAACAAAAATTGTAGTGCGAACGTTTGTTTCGGTATTTATATATTCTTATTTTTTATTGTTTACGGTGGTCTGGCCCTGGAATATGCATATGAATTGTTGCTGTCAAGCTTCTGACTTCTTATTAATAATACATTAAACCAACAATAATACTATCAAAAAGGAAAAAAAAATAAAAACATATACCAAACAATAAAAAAAATTAATTGAATTGAATTGAATTGTTGAATTTCCGGCTCATCAACATCGAAGGTTATATAGGGCCTTTTTGATAACGTTGTTGTCATTTGTCTCTTGTATCCATTTTATTGTTCTTATATCTTTAGATTTTGTTGTACAGTTGTATGTCTTTAATATAGTTTATTATATGTTTTGGTTTAATTTTGCTGAAAAGTTCATGAAGAGTTCTACAGTAATAGAATTTACGTCGAATGTCATCAAATGTATTACATTCCAACAAAATGTGAGACACTGTTAAGTTGGCATTGCAGAAAGCACACATTGGGGCCATTTCTCGTTTTAAGATAAACGAATGTGTTAGTTTCGTATGTCCTGTATGTAGTCTGCAGAGAATAACTGCGTCCTTTCGAACAAGTTGGCCTGTATCATGCCAGGTTTTTGAATTTTCCAAATACTGCAGTTTATTGCATTCGGTTTTCAAGAAGTTAGTCCATGTTTGTCTTTCATGTTTAATTATTAAAGGTTTCAAGTCTCGATATGGTATTGGGATAATACTCTCTGATAACAACAGGGCGGCTTTAGCCTCTCTGTCAGCTTTTTCATTTCCATCTATCCCTGCATGACCAGGAACCCAACAGAAAACGACACGTTTGCCTCTTTCGTATATTGATTGGTATTTTGTCAAAATGTCCAAGGCAGATATATTCCTGGTATTACAGTTTCCCATAGCAGTAAGACAAGATAACGAATCGGATAAAATAACAAAATTTTGGTTTTCTGATTTCTCTGCAATGTCTAATGCCAGGCATATTGCTAAAGCCTCTGCAGTATTTATTGAGATACTGGAATTATATTTTCTTTTTTTACTTGTATTTGAGGTAAGAGCAACCGAAGATGTCGCTGTATCATTTTTCGATCCGTCTGTGTATATTTGTACGTAATTTGGGTATTTTTGTAGCACTTCTTTGAACATATCCATGCAAGGATCCTTTTTATTTCTATGGTTTAATTCTAAGTTTATAGGCGGGATTTCAAAAAGCCATGGTGGAGTTTTTGGTATATAATATCTTTTTATAAATCTAAATTCAATTTTAGTTTCGATCATTTCTTTTTCAATTCTAAGTCCAAAAGTTGGTATATATTTTGAGTTTTCAGTAAAGCTGTTTTTTTCTTGTGGGTGAAAAACACATAAATACGCTGGATTATTCGGTAAGGATTTTAGTTTTAGTGCATATTGTAATGATAGCTTGAGTCTTCTATTTTGTAGTGGTGATTCATTTGCTTCTATTTGCAAACTGGTACATGGAGTAGTTCTAAATGCTCCTAGACATAGACGTAGACATTGATTTTGTACAGGATCAAGCATTTTTAGATATGATGTTCTTGCTGATCCGTATACTAAACATCCAAAATCTAATTTTGATCGAATGTGTGATCTATATATTTTCAGTAGACTTTTTTTCTCTCCTCCCCAATCTGTATTTGCTAAAGTTTTCAGTAGATTTGTGGATTTTTGACACTTGGATTTTAGTTCCTTTATATGTAGCAGGAAATTTAATTTACTATCAAATGTTACTCCGAGAAATTTGACGTTAGTAGTTACAGGAATCTGTTTTTTATAAAGGTATAGTTCAGGGTCAGGGTGTTTTTTGTGCATCTGACAGAAATGCACTACTTTTGTTTTTTGAGCAGAAAATTTAAATCCATTCTTTTTGGTCCATTCTTGAATTTTATTGATTTGAAGTTGTAGATGATTCTGTATTTCTATCATACAATTAGCTCTATAATAGATCACAAAGTCATCGACGTATAGAGAACATTTTGTATTCTGTAATAAGCATTCAGTGATATTGTTTATTTTTATATTAAATAGTGTAGGCGACAATACGCTTCCTTGAGGGACACCTTCTTCTTGAATAAATGTATCTGATAAATAATTTCCAATATTTACTTGGAATGTTCGGTTGCTTAGAAAGTTTGATATAAATTTGGGTAAATTTCCTCTTAAACCTAAGGAATATAGATCTTTTAAAATTCCATATTTCCATGTAGTGTCAAACGCCTTTTCTAAATCGAAAAAAACAGCTATCACATGTTCTTTCCTAACAAAAGCTTCTCTAATAAATGTTTCTAATCTAATGAGATGATCTGTTGTTGAATGATTTATTCTAAATCCACATTGAGTCTTTGATATTAAGTTATTACTTTCCAGAAAATATATTAAGCGTTTATTTACAATTTTTTCCATAATTTTACAGAAACAATTTGTGAGGGCTATTGGTCTGTAATTTATTGGATCTGTGTGATCTTTTTTCTCTTTAGGTATTGGAATGGTAATTGCTTTGCTCCATTCCGTAGGAAATATATTTTGTTGCCAAAGATCATTAACAATTTTTAATAGAGTTTTCAGTGTTAACGTTGGTAGCTGTCTTATAATCTCATTATGAATTGAATCTGGGCCTGGTGCAGTATTTTTGGTTTCTTTAATACATTGCGTAAGTTTGTTTATTGATATTGGGGAGTTGTAGTATTCAAATATATTTGTTTCAAAATTTATAGCTTCTTTTTCTAATTCTCTTTTTATTTTTTTAAAGGAGTCTGTATAATTTTCAGACGATGAATTTTTTGAAAAGGTCTTTCCAATTTCATTTGCAATATCTTGTGTAGTTTCTGCATAAGTGCCATCAGCCAGTTTGATTTGTTTAATTTGACTTTTTTTTGTATTTCCTTTAATTTTTCGAATCATTTTCCAAATATTAGTTATGGGTGTGTTTGAATTTATTTTGTTAATATAATTTTGCCATGTAAGCCGTTTCTGTTCTCTGATTACTTGTCGGGTTTTTGCTCGTTCAATTTTAAAGGCTTTCAAGTTTTCTGGAGATGGGTTGGTCTTGAAAATTCTAAGCTGTTTATTTCTAGTTTTAATACTATCTTTACAAATGTTTGTGAACCATGGTCTATTTTTTTTAATTTTATATGTTGTTTTAGGTATAGTTCGTTCACAAATTTGATATAATGATTTTAAAAATGTTGAATACTGTTCTTGAGCATTAGAATGTATATTTATTTGACAGAGTATTCTGTCGCATTCTAATTTGAATGTATTCCAATCTGCTCTTTTAAAGTTCCAAGTTAATGGTTGTTGAGTTGGTATTTTGGAGTTGGTAGTAAGCAGGATAGGCTGATGATCTGAACCATAATTGTTTTCTAAAACACTCCAGGTTAGGTCCGTAAATATAGTTGAATCTGCCATTGTTAAATCGAGATAAGATGGAGATAAATACGTAGAACTATAAAAAGTCGGAGTACCATCATTAAAAATGCATATATTTCTTTCCTCTAGTAATCTTTCAATTAATTTTCCTCTTTGGTTTGTATTATGACTTCCCCATATAGGGTTATGGGCATTAAAGTCTCCCATAAGTATAATTGGAGGTGGGAGTTGTTTAATTAGATCATCTAGTTGAGAATATAGTATTGTATGATCTGGTGGAATATAAATTGAGCATATGGTTAATGGTTTTGTTAATGTAAATCTTACTGCCACAGCTTGAATGCAGGTATTTATTTTGATCCTCCTATGTAAAATATTGGATGCTATAAATATGGAAGTACCTCCGCATGCAATTTTTTTAGAATGAATTTGGTGATAAGCGGTATAGCCACGCAATTCAAATGATTCTGTGTTTAATTTTATTTCCTGTAGACAAATTACTATAGGATTTGTCTCAGTTATAATAAGTTGTAGTTCTGGAATATTGTATTTTAGTCCTCTACAGTTCCATTGTAAAATATTCTTATATTCTGAATTCATATCCAAGAGTGTATATTTGTAGTATTAATTTCTTTCTTTCCTTATTTTTTTTTATTTGGTTTTTGAAGGGTTTTTATTATAATATTAGATTGAGCTTGATGTGGAGACTTGTTTGTTTTCCGATTACTGTTTTTTGAAATTGTGTCATTTTCTATTTCATTTTCTTCTATAATTTCCATGTCGTTCTCCCGTGTACTACTATCCGTTTCTTGTTGTGTCCTAGTTTCTGAATTTAAAGGTTGAGACATTGTTTCTTTTTGTATTTTTAAATCAGTTATTGAATCATCCTTTTCACATGCCTGTCCCAAAATGTCCATAGTTTTATTTCCTTTAGATTTTAAGTCCTTACCCTGATTTATTTCTTTCATGTTTTTTTTCATATAATTCTTATTTGATATGTTCTCTGTGTTAACTTTTCCTGGAAGCATTTCTTCTATATTTGATTGTGTTGAGTTTTCCTTAGTGCATATTATTTCATTTATTTCCCATTTTTTGAATGTTCCATCTTGGTCTTTGTAGTACAATTCTGGTAAAGTGGGTGTCTGGGTTTCAGCGTGTTTGACTTTCTTTATGTCTGTTTTAAGAGCTCCAGCATAATTCTTTTCACTTATTAAAGATTTTTGTGTTAGAATAAATTTCTTTGCATCTTGATAAGTTATATTTTTTTGAGCTTTTAATTTTTGTATATCCTTTTCTTCAATCCATCTTGGACACGTTTTTGAGAATGATAGATGTTTTCCTTCACAATTTACACATTTCATTTCTGCACTGCATGTTTCCAAGCTGTGTCCTTCATTTCCACAACGTGGACAGACAGCATTTCTTTTGCAGTGTTTTTTCAAGTGACCTAATTTTTGACAGTTAAAACATCTCATAGGGTTTGGTATGTAGTCTTCAATTTTGATGTTTAAGAAACCTGCTCTAATTTCCTTTGGAGGAGTTGGTTTATTAAAAGTTAAAATTATTGTGTTAGTTGCAATTTCTTTTTTATCTCTTTTTATTTTTATTCTATAAGCTGAGATAACTCCTTGATTTTTTAGTTCTTGTGTTAATTCATCTTCCGTACAGCATTCCAACTCTTTTGATTTTATAACTCCCTTTGAGCTGTTTAGGAAGGCATGGGCTTTTGTTTCTATGGCTATTCCTGCCATACTAGTTGTTCTTAATAAATTGGTTGAGTGCGCTTTTTTTTCGCATTCCACCAGAATCTGTCCAGATCGTAATTTCTTTACAGATTTAGGTGCTCCTGCCATCCCAGTTATGGCTTTTTCTATCACAAAGGGTGATAATTTAGTTAGTGGTTTTTCTGTTTCTTTAGATGAAATTGTAATAAATCTTGGCCATATTTCTGTATTTTCATAGTTGTTTGAATCTTCACCTCTTTTTCGTTTTGTCTCTCTGCCTTCCATGTTTTCAAGAGTTTGGGTTTGTATATACCCGCGGCTCCAGCCGCTTTTCAACGTTTTAGTAGCTAGTTTTAGTTTGTTTACTGTTTCGTTATATTTACAAAAAAAAATAATAATAATTAAAATCACAAAAAATACTTCCTAATAAGTTTCAAACTTTAAATAAGTACGTATTTTCAATAAAAATCTCAAGGACGTAAACATTGAGGTCATAACATCACCGCCATCTTGGTGCGAATCCAAAAAAAAAAAATTAATTAAAAAAGTAGACAGCAATATTTCGCAGTACGAGAAAACACAGTCCCGAAACACACTGAATTTGAATGCATTTCAAAGGGACATTAGTCGGAAATGGCGCTCGGGTTATAACCTTAACATACGGTGATTAGAAATAATATGTCAAATTTTATTTCAACAAAAAAATTACGAATTAAGCAAAATTGTTGATAAAAATATATATATATTTTGGAGACCGTTTCAAACGTATACACATTACTTTTGTCCCGAATCGTGAAACGGCCTAGGCACGTATAGCGAACAAACATATAAATATATAAATATGAATATATATATATATATATATATATATATATATATATATATATATATAAACATATAAACGAACTCACGGTAATTATATCTATTGATATTATATAGACTATATATATATATCCTTTTGACTGACAGGTAAACATATTTGGAGGTAAATATGGTATCCTATTAAGATTATTTCACCAGGTGCCAATTGGAGCTTTTCAATGTCTACAGGCAGTCTATTTTGTTTCACGGTAAGTTATTTACAGTTAGACATATCCTTCTTAGACATCTTATAGACATATAGGTATATAAATTGACATTAAAATACTAGAGGTATCAAATATGACGTTGCTGTTATACAGGTGTGTGTCTTGGGCAAGACGAATGGCGTAAAATTATCCAACTGTCAAAAAATGGTGCCCCAATGACCCTTACTCGGGTTATCGGATAGAAGAAGAAGCAGAAAAAGTTGTACAGGAGATACAAAGGTCCTTCTTTGGGTTGTTAATGTGATGGTAGACTTGGTGAGCATATATGTCTATACTTTAAAAAAAACTTACACTCGTCATGTAAGACCCACTCTGGAGTACGCAGCTACTTCCTGGGGCTCAGCAGCCAAAACAAACTTTAAAAAGGTTTGACGAAATCCCAATATAAAAAATTTGAAACCTTAGAAAAACCACCTATTACATGAAGCTGAACGCTCTCCATTAAAAAAAAACAGCAATATAATGACTCATTTCAATGAGACACAGACTGCTCAGTCACAATGAGAGACTCACTAGCAGGAATAAACGAAAACACGAAGCATAGCACAAACATTCTCTTGGAGTTGGCAATCAAAGAGAGATGAGCTCTACCCTAGTGGTCTATGGATAAGAGCATACACAGATGGTTCCTCATATGTCCATTGCGAGAACGCAGGCGCTGGGATCTATATCGAGTGGCCAAATGGAAAAAACAACAACATTGAAACGCAGCATACCCCCTGGGAAAATATTAGACACTCTCAACGAAGTAAAGGAAGCAATATAAGCATCAGTCAACATACTCTCAAACTCTGCTCCTAACAGCTATATAGTTATACGTACAGTTACAGATGCCAAAAATGTTATACATTCTCTCTAAGACCCCCACAAAAGACAACAACACAAAACGAATAACCCTTTCACAAACTAAAACAAAAAGGAAGGAATACTGTAGTAGTTACCAGGACATACCAAAATAATTGGAAATGAGATTGCTGACCAGCTAGCACAATGTGGCAGCAGCAAAAAGAGACAGACCTGGAAACCACTGTGCAATTCAACATTTGCTTATAGGCCTTGTTGTTTGAACCACCCCTCTCCCCCTTGACAATACTGAGATAGCAGAAGAAGGTTATTCTAGTTAATAATGGCTAATAGATCATTATGATGTTCTTTTTTTCTTTAAGGCCACATCACTTGTTGCTAATTGATTTAATTCCTGTTAAATTTTCAGGATTACTTAGATCTAAATGAATACATACATTTGCACGGATGTTGAGCAATCAAAACATCTTGACAATGGATGAAATATTAATTTTTCAATGCAATTTAATTATAGTAAATACTTTATTTACAATTGTTAAAACATTATAGGGCATACAATGTGAATTATTTTCTTAAATCTACTGAAACTGACACTCTTAACAGACAGCAACTGACTGGCAGACATACTTTAATCATAAGGATTGACAATACATAGAAAGATGTTTACATAAACATAGATAATTGACTAAACGATAGAATAGATGGAATGATAGGCATAGGCTACAGATAGGTAGCTGTCACGCTGACCGACGGATTCACAAGACACTGACAGACTGGCCTTTTGACATATAAAATAATAGATTTGATATAGTAGGTTGAGCAACGCCCTTTCACGAGTGCTTCTCTAAATCTAGGGATAGAAAGTACGACTTCGGACTGATCGAGACCAGCGCCGATCGCACGATTTCAGTGATGGCCCACATTACGCTGGGCCGGTACACCGAGGCGTACATGGGGATCCCCAGTGACCACTGGAACAAGATCTACGTTGTGGCCCACACCAAGTAAATCAGAATCACGTATAAATTAGATATGCCTTTGTGATAGTGCTAAATTACATACGCTTTTGTGATTTTGCCAGAAAAGAAAAGCCTTTGTAATATAGCTAAATTAGATACGCTTTTGTGATATTGCTAAATTAGATACGCTTTTGCGATATTGCTAAATTATATACCATTTTGCGATATTTCTAAATTAGATTTGCCTACATGATATTTCTAAATTAGATTTGCCTATGTGATATTTCTAAATTAGAAACGTATGTGTGATAATTCTAAATTAGAATCGCCTTTGTGATAATTCTAAATTAGAATCGCCTTTGTGATAATTCTAAATTAGAAACGCATATGTGATATTTCTAAATTAGAAACGTATATGTGATATTTCTAAATTAGATTCGTCCATATGATATTTCTAAATTAGATTCGCCTTTGTGATATTGCTAAATTAGATACGCCGATGTGATATTTTTAAATTAGATATGCCTTTGTGATAGTGCTAAATTAGATACGCATATAAAGACATTAAATCTATAAAAAAAAATGTAGCAAGTAATTTTTTAAAGTCAATGTTACTAAACTATCCTAATTAAATACACATTTTATGTTTTATTAAAGCATTAAGTAATCGACAAGAAAACAAATTATTTTAAATATTTATTAAGCTATTTTATTGCACATGTATATTATTTATACAACTTTAGAATATAGGGTCTACCAGTACATAATAGAACTGTTTGATGTTTAATTTAAACTATTTATTCATTTGTGTCATTTAACGCATTCGATATAGAAAGATCAACAAACAATTTGAGTTAATTTTCATAGCCATAGAGTGCTATAGTAAAATTAAAATATACATATTTAAGTATATGTATGTCAGTGAATAAAGTCGGCCATAATTACACGTACCACTTATGTATATATAAAAGTCTGCATTCGTATGCTTTTTTTTTAAGTGAATGAGCACACTCCATTGAAATATAGCTCAGTGGTCTAAAAGTCTAAAGTATCTTTTTTTTATTAAGTTATCGGCAGATATGACGTTTATAATGATGATCTTGACCAATTACAAAAAGCGCGTCTCACAATGCTTTCACATTTAACATGGTCGGCACTCGCTTTATTTGAACTTTTGCGGATATTATCAGTGATTTTATTGGGGATTTAAACGCTATCCTGCTTCTGGATAGCAATCGACGTTGTTTTTTGAGCTGTAACATTTTGCAAAAGCAAATGATATATTTGATTTCTTTTCAATGGATTTTTTAATTTGCATTTTGCATTATATAATTTAAACGTTTTGGCATATTGCCCATTTTTTTAAATGTACATACGTTTTGTTTTTTCGTCAAGGCTCTTTGGATTTATATCCGTCATGTCGGAGACGTTTGTAACTTTATTAGTTGAACTTGCACAACTAGGCGATCTTTCCATTCCATTCAAAGTGCCCAGGTAAATACACGCTATGGTTTCTTTTTGGCAGTTTTGTAATATAATAAATAATTGTGCTATAGAGCGTTTGCAATGGGCGTAACTTTGGTTTTTTAGTGACGTATTTGTGTAAATAGAAGACACTTGATGTACAAAAAATGGTGAAGTACTTCTTTATCATGCCAAATTCACATCTGAATATTGGCTATCCTACGCACAAATCATTAGATAAATCGTCGTAGATCATCTTACTAGTACAAGAGAAAGACTGACATTGTATTTTTTTCAACGAATTTCAACATTTTAAGCTCAATTCATCATCTTAATATCTGGCCGGTAAGTGTTGCATTTGAATGGATTTATTAAAGTGAATTATTGGAGTCATTCATTATTTTCATTGTAGGTAATGTAGTCCTAATCGTTCAACGGTAATGTAACATTTTTAATGTACGAATCTTCTTGTGATAGGTCTAATAATCTAATATTTATAGAATTAATAAAATCTATATTTATACTTTAATCATGATTTTAAACACAAAATATTAATAAAATAAGCTCGAGCCTATATGAAACTATATTAATACAGCGGTCATTGTACACCATTGCACAAAATAAACAAAAAACACTTGATTTTTGTCACGTGATTGCAAACGCCCTATATGGTTGGTACCACTGAACTATATTGTTCTTATTTATGATCATTTAAATTTGTCGTAAAAATGCAAACTTTTATAGAAAGATAAGTGGTGCGAATGCTAATGGCCATTTATAGACACTGACACCAGTGCCCTCACATTGTGGAGGGCAGAGGGTGGCCTTTGCCCGGGGGCGGCACTTCCATGGGGGCGGCAAATGTAATCTAATTTTAGCTAATATAGCACTAAACAAGCAATTACAGTATGCAAGGGGGCGGCGCTGAAACTTTTGTCCTTGGGCGCCACATAAGCTTGTAAAGGCTCTGACTGACATACATACTTATAAACCTCACGATCTTGTTTTAAATACTTTAAAAACATCGTTCAAACTGTCTTATTAGTTAAAAATATTAATTTAAAAAGTGTTTTGATTTGTTTACCTGCAAAGCCCAGTGTGTTCCATCTGTGGAACACAGGGGAATCAATTGTGATTTCTAGTTTTTAAAATTAACTTAGTTACTGCCCTTATTGTATAGGGCCTCCGCCCAGAGCCAGAAAATAATTTGGGCCTCTGAGAGATAGACATATAGACTATAGACCTACTGTGGCCATTCTAAAGCAGTGCCAGGATTTTGATTACATTGCAATGATTATGTATGTCAGTGTCTACAATCAGACATTTGCTTACGCACCACTCATCTATATATCTTCTCGTTTTATTCATTTGCTTTGTTTTTAGCTAATAGCACTTTTTAGCTTATTTCTATTTTAAATTATAAATTCTATAAAATGGCAATTTGAGCCCATATCTAGACTGCCATAATCCTGCTTGGTGTAATACTTATTCTTGCTCCACGAAGCAACTTCATTTCGAACCTATCCTTCGCTCGTACTAGTCTAGTCATTTTGATTAGTGTTTAAATGAATCTTAAGTTGCTTGTTTTCCTGGTTTGTTCAGACAACCCATGCTATGCACAGACGCCACTCGGTAAGCGAAAGTAGTCATATGAATTTGTCTTTGCATATGATATAATAAGCAATTCTGTTTGTCCTTACGCATATCTGATCATTGTAATAGATTGCTATTGTGTTTTTAAATTAGAATATAATGCCTTATGTATTATTACTACTTTACTATTTGCCCTTATTATATGCTTATATAGTTGCAATAGCTTATTGCTCTCTTAATTATATTTTGTTTGTCTAGATATCAACCAACGATGATACAGGATTGTCAGAATTATACCAGGAAACGCCGCGACTCAACCAATTCTATAGGTATGCCCTTACCTGTTGACTGTACGCTGCTAAATCTCAATATATATATATATAATATTACTTTGCTGCAAATGTAAATGTATATGATTATTTATAAATGATTAGAATTGGCCTTTATCATGAAAAGAGCATACAGCCTTACCCCCTATAATAATTACGGAAGGGTTCATTACACAAATGTGTTTATCTTTAAATAAAATTATCCTTAAATAAATTTTGCAAATATTTGTAATTTCTGGAAATCACTTTGGAAAGCTAAATAACCGACTCACTTCTCCTTATTCCATTGAGATAGAACCTGCAAAATAGACGTACTGTTTATGACGACACAGTCTTTCGAATCGTCAGCACCATCTTCCAATTCCAACCTACGAAAGCTAGATGTTTTCTTTTCAATAAACTGTTGTATTTTTTTTGGAGCATTTTGGAATCCGTGTTTCACTCATCTAATTGACATACTTGTCCCATTAAAAACAAATATATAGATCTATTAACAGCTTACTGTTTCACCGTTTAACTTTTGGTGGACAAGATTTTAATATCCAATTTTCTTAAAGAACACTATTGACAAGTCCTAACGTGTATGCATGCATAAAAGTTCACAAGAAAAAACATTTCCGGTCGAATTTGATCATTTTATTCGAAACATGTCTGTGTGCTAGGTTACTGGTTGTACGAACATTTGTTGGGGATTAAAGTTTCCTTCATTTCCAAAAGATGTTTACAAAAGGAAACAATGTATTGTGAAAGTCAAAAGGGAATAATCACCTTTTTATGATATCAAACTTATTGCTTAATGCAAAATAATTTTTGTTATTCGTTTTTATGAATTTACGAATTTTATTTTTCAATAACCAAGAAAACGCAAATTTTGACTAATGTATTTTATAAACAAGCTACATGCGACTAACACTTGAGTATTAATTATCGCCTACTCACTTTTGATGTTAAAAACGGATTTCTCATAACTAATACAGTATCCTTTGTATACTTCTAAAAGACTACAACTAGCCGTCGAGGTTGAAATCAACTGTCAATAAACAGCAAAAGCATGCTTTTTTGTTTACGGTGATGCCTAAAATAATTAAACATTTTAAAATAGAACCGGAAGTTCACGATCACACCAGTTCAAAAGATCACGCCTAATTAAGACTTGTCAATTGACTTATGTTCCGCAAACCAGTATATTTAGTTTTGTAGATTAATAGAGATTTCGATATTTGTATACAAAGAGTGCTACTTTATATATAGCCTATATATATGTATATATATATTATATATATATATATATATATAGTTAATAGTTATGTATAGACAACATTAATTTTTAAATAAATTTGCCTACTACTCAACAGAAACCAAGCTAAGCGGGAGCGAACCGTTTGGAGTTATTAGCGGCTACTGTCCAACCACAGAAACCAGCTTAATGATACGTAAGGCCTAAAAAAGGTTACATCCCAATGTTTGGTATCTTTTTTTATATCTTGAATCTATAGTCTATAGGATCTATAACACATTCGATGTTTTTAGTTCTATAGGGCTGCTAGGCTTAAACAAATTAAATGTATATATATATATATATATAGGCGAGCTGATTCACTTTTGGCTGCTTTGCCTTCGTTTGTTTGTTTGTCTTATGTTTGCTTGCCTGATCTACTATTATCTTTGGCTGCGAATTAGAGATATATAAATATTATACATCTGGATGGATTGATAGATAGATAGAGACAGTATGTATCAGACATAAAGATAAATATGTAACCTAAATTGAAAGATATATATTTGAATTGATAATCATATAGTGAGGTAGGCTCAGAGGAGATTTAAAAGGTAAATTACATTAGATAGAAAGATAGAAATATAGATAGATGGATTGATAGACGAATAAGCTTATTGATTTTTGATACAAATTATTATATTGTAGATAACAGTAGATAGATAGGGAAAGGTAGACAGACGCACAGACATACAAATAATAAAAAAATGTTTTATAAGAACTGGTGAACGCTGCTTCACTGGTTCTAATAAAGCAATAATATGGTGTGAGGGTATTTCTATACTTTAGTACATTTTCGGTAAATAAGAAGTAGACCAGAATATGTTAAATAAATAAATACAATGTTAAAATAGAGCATTAAAAACAATAACAAGAAGATTATGTTTATAAATGACGTAATATCATAGGTAAATAGTCATACATACGTAAAGCGAAGAATGCCTTTTTTGTAAGCTTCAAGATTGAAAATAAATAGATGACTAAAAAAAATTAATATATTTTGTGATGCGTAACTAATATCCTTAGGCGGATATGTATTGTTCTGGCCACACAATCTTTGGATCGAAGTAGTCGGACGGGAATACTTTATACTTGAGATATCCTTACTCTGGACCGAATTATGAGCCTAGGTAACAGCCTTCAAGGTCAAGGTTCTTTTATTATAACCGTTATGGACGTTTTCTTCGATATGACGCTTTTAGTTTTTCAGTACAGGATATAGGGTACTCTCTATCCACAGAGTCGGAATACCCGAGGTATCAGTTACCATACTACCAGTTCGTCACCTTTTGTGTGGTCAACAGATCGTGCGCCATTCAAATACAGACAGTATATCCAGATCCAGTAACTCTAATTAGTATTGTCAGTGGCAAGTGTGAAATGTACTACCCGGTGGCCGTTCCTAGTACTAAGACAGTAAGTGCATCACTTGGTAGAAAGCTGGATTTTTAGATGGTCTTGTGATTGATTGTTGATTGGTTATATAAATGGATAGTTAGATAGCTAAGTTACATAGATAGATGAATGATTGTTTGTTGGTTAGAAAAATCGGTAGTTAGAGAGCTGGATTGCATAGATAGATGATTGATTTGTTAGATAAACGGATAGTTAGATGGCTAAGTTCCATATATAGATGATTGATTGTTGATTGATCGTTGATTGATCGTTGATTGGTTAGATAAATGGGTAGTTAGGTAGCTAAGTTGCATAGATGGATGATAGATCGTTGATTGGTTAGATAAATGGGTATTTAGGTAGCTAAGTTGCATAGATGGATGACTCATTGTTGATAGGTTAGCTAAATGGGTAGTTAGGTAGCTAAGTTGCATAGATGGATGACTCATTGTTGATTGGTTGGATAAATGGGTAGTTAGGTAGCTAAGTTGCATAGATGGATGACTCATTGTTGATTGGTTAGATAAATGGGTAGTTAGGTAGCTAAGTTGCATAGATGGATGAGTTATTGTTGATTGGTTAGATAAATGGGTAGTTAGGTAACTAAGTTGCGTAAATAGATGATATATAGTTGATTGGTTAGATAATGGTTAGTTAGATAGTTAAGTTGAATAGAAAAATTACTGAATGCTAATTGGTTAGAAAAATATGAAGTAAGATAGCTAGGTTGCATAACTAAATGATTGGTTGTTAATTGGTTAGATAAAAGGATAGTTAAACTGCTAAATTGCAAAGATAGATGATTGATAGTTGATTGGTTAAATTTAATGGGTAGTTAGATAGCTATGTTGCATAGATAGATAATTGCTCCCTCTTCGACCATTTTGTCAAAAAAGGGCCTTTTCGGGAAAAATAATTGTAACAAGCCATGAAGCACCATTTATACTGTTTCTAATATTGTTCTTATTTAAATTGCATTTCAACAATTTAATTTGTTACATTATATATTTTCACTGCCACTATTCTTGGTGTTATTGTCGTGACCGATGTGACATCTTTGGAGACGTTATAACTGCTAAAGTGCCGACTTTCATTCTCTCTCAAACACAATAAATAATTATAACAAGTCTTTTTTTCAGCAAGCTATTTATTGCTATTAACAATTGTTATGGACCTCTATATGATTGATTATTATTACGACTCGTTAAATCGGATTCAATGAATATAGTTGTATCTTTATTAGAAGTCTCTAGATTCTGCTAATCTGTAGCCCAAGCTAGGGGTTCCTTGACTGACAGGTCTATGCAGCAATGTAGTTATATTCGTGATAATTATCTTCAACACCTTTCTCAACAACGATAGATCAAACAACTCCAGTTGTTGAATAAACAATTTTATTTAAATTGTAGACTCAATATAAACGATCAATAAACTTCATCAACTGGTGGCAACATAAGTATCAATAAAATGGCATTATATGTACATGTATGAATATAGCGACTTCACTCTACAAACGTTTAAACTGAACTAACTTTAAGGAGGTCGGGACTTTACAAAGAAAACGATCATCGAAGATTCTACAGGGTCTTAATACGCATTTTAACCTCTTTCTCTATAATTACTACGATCCAGAATTATCCCCCAATTTCCACGGGATTTGAACGAATTATTTTATTTAAACTGCCCTCAGGGCATAAAGGTCAAACCTTGGTCGCTTTGGACTCTGATACGCACTTGTTAAGAGGTCAATGCCTTACTACGTCATTCATTTATGACCGATATTCGTAACATCCCCCCCCTTCTAAAGCTTTATAATTATTTCCTTTACATTTTAACCATACGAAAAATGTTAATTTTAAGGAATAATTATAAAAGAAAATATTCCGGGAAAAACAATACAGTTCAATTGGCGATCCCAATAATTCAATCGAACTGATAACAATAACATAATAATATATGCAATATAAACTCATCTTATCAAATGGCTTAACTATAGTCATTCAATCATTCAATTTTTAATTCAAAACAATAGACAATTAAATTGTTTATCTAAATCTTGTATACAAGAAAAATACATAATCATTCTTAATAGATATAATATAATACAAGTTAATAACTTCTATTACATTGAACATTCCACTGTAATAAAAACTCTCTCGTCCATTTAATTATAAACTAATATCTTTTACATTTGTAATTATACAACAAAAGAAAAATCACTTATGTCTATTCAGACACGACTTATTTTTTTCCATAAGGAGAAAAAACCAAACGCTCTAATAGAACACATGCTAGGCCTAACTCAGTTACAACACACAAAAAAAAATACTACTAGACCTGACCTAATTACACGTTACAGAAATTATTGCTCGTGTAGACAGTATTTTTTTTTTTTTTTTTTTTTTTACATGCTGGTAGGCCGACTAACACATTAGACAACTGTCTGTGACGCGACCCAAAAATTGAGGTCAATTCCGCACTCTCTCTCTCTATTCCTCTTTTTTTTTTTCTCTCTCATTCCCAATTGATTCTAACAATATTGACATCGCTATGCAAATTTCTACCTCATCACAGCCGAGGTCAAATAAAATTGCTACGCGATTAAATAGTTATCGTATTAAATGAGCATTCTTTAACAACCATTATCTTCTCAAAATTAAATTCATTTATGTTAGTTTAAGGAAATTAAACATAGTCTGTTCCAGAATTAAAATAGTTTATAGACAATTTCATTAAAAATAATTCAATTTCTCATTTTACCATGACCTTTTGACGTCATTATTTTCTTTTTAAAAGAGTTCACATTGAAAAATTCTATCTTTCATGCAGACATGGATTTACTTGAAACAAATTTGGTTAATTTACTTAATTAACTATCAATCAAAGCAGATTATATTATCTTCATACAATCTTAGTACTACACAGTAAGTACTTATTTTCTTTAGATTACATCAAAGACATTTCAAATACAATATTATTGAAGTAGAAAAGAGTTAAGCATAGGCTACTATTAATTATTTTTTTTCAGAGAGAAATCAATGTAACAATTTATGTACAAAACAAACTGCTGGTTTGACTGGTGTGGTAAAACATTTCATTTCCAATCTTTTCAGTGGTGTACATTGCTCTTTTCCATTTTCCATAAAGGTTTTATTCCTTATTCATAGATTCTCCTGTTACTTTCACAGTGTTCAGGTCTACCCAATCTTTTGATTGTCAGTACAATTCATTCAATCTATTTTAACTAATACAGAAAAAATATAGATTAGTTTTACAATCTTGACATGAAATCCTTAATTAATCATACATTAGTTGAACATTGGTATGTCAACATTATAAATTTTCAACCATGAAATTCTCAATCATTCTGGTTTACAGTGTCAAGTCGGTGGCACATCCTAAATTTTTACAACCTAAGGATTACAAAGTTTTATTAGTTTCTACTTCTGGTCTGCTTTTCATGTAACAGTATCCTAAAGGTGAAAAATCATATATAATACATTTCTTGGAATTCTTGTTAGTCATAGTTCTGTCTTGCTGCAACTATTTTTACCCTACATTATCATACATTCAATGATAATATAACAAATGAATAAATTCACATAGAAGAAATTTGCATCTTGACTCAGTGCAATTATTTCAACAACAGTACATGATAAAATAAATCCATAGTACTAAGTACAATCATAAAACATTTCTCAATACTTTAGTGATAGAAAATTCTCTTTTCTTAAAATCATTTACATCTTTATCAATCAGATTATCCTCTCTGCCAAATGTTTCAATTATCATTTCCAGAGATTCTCAAACATATCTTATAATCAGTCCACATTTATAATGTCCTCTGATTTAGAAACCAATTCTGCGGATAAAACTGATCTTTTCTCTTATAGCAATTATTTTAAATGCTCAACATAACAAGTTTGTTTAGAAATATCACACTATAATGATATTTACTCTAACAATACTTTTACTCATTCCTTTTTCTTCACAAGTAAGGGATTTAGTTTTAAAATAGTAAGTTTGGTAACTAACTATCAGTGAATTTGTCATTCAATTCATCCTGTACTCCAGGCATAAATTTTACAAATAAGAGTAACAATGTTAACAACATCAAGCTTATTCCAATTGTTTTCAGAAGGTAAGGCTTTATCATTTTCAAATGATATAATATTTTTGCCTTGCTTTCATCACACAACAATGGCATCTGCATGTGAGCAGTGTACAATTTTTTTCTAACAAACACAGTTATGTCAGACAAAAAATATATGTACTTATCTAGGTACTTGCTCAGCCCAAGGAGATCCAATTCGGTCTGCCATTCCTCTGGAAGTAGTTTGAGTGGTCCTCGGACAGTGGGTCCAAAGATTGTTCCATAGGCTCCTCGACTTTCCGGATGGGATTCAGTTGACATCTCCTGCTCCAGGCATAAGTTCTTTAGGACTGGATTGAAGAGTTCCGGGGCGAAGTTGGTCCTTCGATCTGACGGTATGGATTGTGGTAACCCATAGCTTTTGATAGTTTCGGTCCAGCTCTCCGCACTCGTTTCTTCAGTGATGCTCCTCCAATCTTCATCTGTACCGGCAACTGCAGGTTTGCATTGTTGTTTGTTTATGCTGTGGTCTATCTGTTCATAGACATCAGTAGTAGGATTTTCTTTCTCGTCGACAGCTTTCTCATGCAGCTGTAGCAACTCTGGGTCTACTTTCTGTTCAGCAATCAATTCATTTTGTGATGACTTCTTTGATTGTTCATTTCCTTTCGGACAATCTTCAATCATGGAGAAAATAGTAGTATCAAGTTCCACTTCTTCTTCCCCTTTCTTCTCTCGTGGGAGAATTTCTTCTTTATTTTTCTTTTCTTGTGAGATAGTTTCTTCTTTCTTTTTCTGTGGTGTCATACCATTTATGACATCACCTACAGGATAAAGTTCTTTTTCTTTTCCTGTCTCCACAATAGGACTAGGGTCTGGATTTTCCTTCACAATCAGTTCAGGTCTCACCCTCCCTTTCGCCAAATCATTTGCTAGTATAACAGATATGCCCTCAACAGGAAGTTTTGATATTACTCCAACTGTCACATATCCTGTCACCAAGTCAGATGTGAGGTATATCCTATGTAGAGGTATTTCTTCTTTCCATTCAAAACCTCTCAATAGGACAGTCTGTCCTGTCAATGTATTCACATTCAATGGTAATACATCTTTAAGCAGCAGTGTTAATGATGCTCCTGTGTCTCGTAATATGTTTACGGACTTCAGTGGTCCTTCCTTTTGTAAGGCCACACAACCTTCACTAATGAACGGTTGAAAACTGCACAGGGTCTCTGTGTCAATTTTATTCTTCCCTTGACCATGACTTTCGGGTGTTGTTTCATCTTTCGATGACTTCAGACTCTTTTCCGAGTCAAAAATACTTTGGTCTACTTTTTCGTCTCTGTGGACTTGGACAACCAATCCAATAGTAGCCATTCTGTATTTATAATCAGGATATTTATCCTCATTATCTTCAGTTGTAGATTTCTCTACCTTCTGACTTTTGCTCTCAGGCAAATCCACCCTCAGTGTTTCTGGTTTAGAATAATCTTTCTTCGAATTCAGTTCGTTTGTATGTTCGCTTTCTTGTACATTCTGTATTGGTTTATGGCTAGCACACATGACCACTTTGTTAGGTCTTTTGTCGCTTCGTATACTCCAACAGTCTTCGATGCTATGTCCTGTTCTTTTACAAAAAGTACATCGGACGTTTTTGTTGACAGGTTTCTTATTAACATCATTTTGTTTCACAAAATGCTCTTTTTCACGATGTTTTTGTGGTGTGTTTTCTGCTTGCCGTTGTGGCCTATTAACATTCTTTTCACCAGCTGTCCTATGACACAGTGCATACTGTTCAGCTAAATCAGCAGCCTTATGTGGGTCAGTGATATCACGCTCGGATAAATACATTCTTATATCCGGCCTCACTTTGTTAATAAAATCTTCTAACAGAATGATATCTTTCATTTCTTTTAATGTGGAGATATTTCTGGATTTTATCCACTGATCCATTAACTTTTCTTCTGCTCGAAGGAAGTCTAAGTGTGTTTGGTAAGGGGACATTGTGTACTGACGGAACCTTTTCCGATAACTTTCCGGTATTTGGTTATAGGCTTTAAGTACAGTATCTTTAATGATTTCATAATCATTTAAATTCTCCTCTTTTAACAATAAAACACAATCTCTTGCCCTTCCCTGAGTAAAAGCTGTTCTGACTAATATTCCCCATTTATCTTCTGGGAACTTAAAATCTCTGCAAGAAATTTCAAAGGTCTGGAAGAAATTAGCTATTTCACTTTCTTTATCAATGTAGGTAGGGACTAGCTTTTTCCATCTGGCCATCTCTACATCACTATGAGATTCTTTTTTAGTAGCGCCTATCTTCGCCAGTTCTATTCTTTCCTGACTTTCTGTTTCTCTTTGACTTTTCTTATCTCTTTCCTGACTTTCTATTTCTAGACGTCTTTGTTCCATCTCCATTTCCATCCGTTTCATTTCTAACTGAAATCTAAACTGTTCTGACATAGATTTCGACGTCTGACCTTCAACTTGATATCCCTCCGCGCTTGATTCTACTTTCAACTTGCCACTCGCAATCAACACATCTTTTATCTGCTGTGTCAACACAGTCCTCGATGGTGTAGTTTCAGTAACTTCTATCTTTAAGATCTCAGCGATCTCTTTTAACTTCTTTATGGATAAAGTTTTCAAAACTTCTTCTTCTGGATTTTCAATAAATTCCATTCTTTAGTTAAGAGATTTTAAAAATGTAAATTTTTCCAACTTACGTTTTTCCAATCGGAAGAATGAATTCAGCGTTATTAGGCTTGCTCAGTAGGTCACGGCTTCAACACACAACACAACACAACTTGAATATATGCTTCACTATACAACTATATCGGACGAAGACCCCAAACTGTTATGGACCTCTATATGATTGATTATTATTACGACTCGTTAAATCGGATTCAATGAATATAGTTGTATCTTTATTAGAAGTCTCTAGATTCTGCTAATCTGTAGCCCAAGCTAGGGGTTCCTTGACTGACAGGTCTATGCAGCAATGTAGTTATATTCGTGATAATTATCTTCAACACCTTTCTCAACAACGATAGATCAAACAACTCCAGTTGTTGAATAAACAATTTTATTTAAATTGTAGACTCAATATAAACGATCAATAAACTTCATCAACTGGTGGCAACATAAGTATCAATAAAATGGCATTATATGTACATGTATGAATATAGCGACTTCACTCTACAAACGTTTAAACTGAACTAACTTTAAGGAGGTCGGGACTTTACAAAGAAAACGATCATCGAAGATTCTACAGGGTCTTAATACGCATTTTAACCTCTTTCTCTATAATTACTACGATCCAGAATTATCCCCCAATTTCCACGGGATTTGAACGAATTATTTTATTTAAACTGCCCTCAGGGCATAAAGGTCAAACCTTGGTCGCTTTGGACTCTGATACGCACTTGTTAAGAGGTCAATGCCTTACTACGTCATTCATTTATGACCGATATTCGTAACACAATACAAATAGTATGCAGATGCAAGGATATACATTAAGCACATTTCATTTAACGTTCTCTAAATATTAAAGTCTATTCAAACACTCAATAACTCCAGATCTCTAACAACGATCTTACACTCTCTAAAATCACTCCATTCTGACCGCCCGTTACACATTCATAAATGGTCACCCTTGCTGTCCTCTTCCGTGTTTGGTGTTGCCAACTTCTCTTCTTTAGTGGTTAGTGACAAATATGATTAGATCTAGACTCTAATAAACCTTGTTAGATCTAGTTAATTTTAGTTAAATTTTAATTTGATACGAAGTGAAGGTCACACTCTAGTGCAGTGGGTCGGCAACCTTTTGCTAATGGTGTGCCAAGCTAGGATTTCATTCAGCGTGCCAACAGCGTAAAAGTCGACCTGCTCTGTTATAGTTATTTTCTTAAATAATGTGTTTGTGTTTATCATCATTTTTGTTAGCATTTATACTTATCATAGCATTCGATACAAAATTATATTACCAAACTTTCACATTTATTTATTCTAACAATTTTGTAAAGGTTATCATTTAGTTGTCAAGAAACATCGGCTATCTATCAAATGCTAATATTGATTATGATATTTTGTTCTCAGTTTAACTGAGATGTTCTATAATTTATGCAAGTTCGAGCTACAGATTGAAAATTGCATATCGTCGTAAAGCGGAATTGATACAAAGTAATCATAAAAACTGGGTAGTTAATGTGATGTTCAGAAAATGTGCATACTACTATTATATTATATTAGTAATATAATATTTATATAACTTTCAACTATTTTTTGAAAGTTTGGTCATTATAAAGTTATACGTTTTAGACCATTTTGTCTTTTATGAAATAAAATTTTTAAAGATACTATTAGAAATATTACCGGACATAAAAGTAGCTAATTATCTCCCTTTAGTTAAATTAAAAATTCTAAATTTGATTCAATAGTGATGCCAAACAAGTTATGTTTTGTAATATAACAAATATTTCAGACTAATTATTATTTATTTATATAATTAAAACTAGCGTTTTGTTATTTATTACAATAATTAATTATTAGAGGTATATAATTAATTTACGTTAAACAGTTGTAAATAAACAGTTTCTACACTACTCGGACCACTATAAGTATAAGATACTGTTCGTAACAGTATCTACATCTAAGAAGGTTGTAGTAAGATTAAGCCAGTTATGCTTTATTGGGTATGAAAAATCAATTTGAAAGTCTTGAAACTCCGCGTTGAGTGCTTCGATGTGCTTCTGAAAAAGCCCAACTATCTATCGTAATGTATGCCCTTTGTAAAGGGAAGTAAATATAGTGAAATGTTTTGAAATTGATTTCACTCAATATAAATAATACTAGAAAATAAGTTGTTTTTATTTTCATCAATAATAAAACACCTCTTGGAGGTCTCTCGCATGCCATTGAAAATCACTTTGCGTGCCAAGTTTGGCATGCGTGCCCTAGGTTGCCGACCCTGCTCTAGTGGATACCAGGTCATATGCAGGAACTTAGAGTGGACAGGAACGACCAACCGTTTGTGCCGAACTTTTACGGTGATGTATCAGTGGTGCGTGGACACAGCAGAGTTAGTTCTCCGAGCCCCAAAAGAGTACGCTCGCTCGCATTCTCAAAAAAAAAAAGTTGGGGTTCAAGTCTGGTGTACTAACCGAAAAGTAATAATTTGGCTTAAAGCGCGACGGCTTTCTCCTTCTCGGCCGTATTCGTGAAGTGATCAAAAACTTGGTTACATGAACTTCGAAAAAAAAATAAAAATAAATAAATACCCACAGAATTTAAAAGAAAGAAGAGAAATAACTTTTTTTAAAGAAATTCCGTTTGTTAAGTATATAATCGTCGGGCCTGGTGTTTTAACCCTTACATTCTCGGGCGCGTATATAGCGGAACGGAAGGCAGCATAGATAGAAGTAGGTCGGTACAGGAAGGGTTAAAAGCTGAGAGGAAAAAAAATAGAAAAGAATAGAACGTTCCTATAGCGTATCGTAGAGTCAGTGTTATGTAATTGATACATAGATACAGTAAATCAAATGTTGAAACTCTTTTTTTTTTTAAATCTCTTTAAAAATGTCTATTCTGGCGATTTATCTCGTCTTTCAAAATTAAAAGAAGAATGCAGTCCTATAGAAGCATTCGCATTGATTCTATAAATACTTTTCGACACTAGATGTTCATCCGTAAATGAGCAGTAGATGCAATCAATTTTGCAGAAATTCCCATCACTAATAGTTGCTAGTAAAAATCGTGGATGGTTAAATAAATATTGCACTATTATACAGCGTGTGTATCCTGAGGCACGGGCTATTCTTATAACACGTATAAATTCTTAGTTCTTCTATAAATCTGGAACAATTGCTAAAAGTGGGGCCTGTTTCCTAAAAGTTCGCCCCCCCCCCCCCCCTAGCGTCAAAACCTGACTACGCCACTGTAAGGCAGCATTAGTCGTTGGCTGGACTTCCCTTCCTTCTGGTGCGCTTCTTGTCAGCGACCAGTTGCAGGTTTCTTTCTCCTGTTTCCAGCCCAGAGGTCAACGATTGTCGCCAGCTGGACCGGTCTCCGGCAAGTTCCTCCCAGCTATTTGTTTCTTTGGCTAGAACTTTGAGGTTTCTCTTGCAGACATCTTTGAATCGGAGGAGGGCCGACCTGTAATCCTCTTTCCTGTAGCTAGTGTTCTTTTGAGAATAGGTTGTCTTTGGGGATTCTGCCATCCTTCATGCTTGGTATTATAGCCTACTGTGGTACCTCGTTATTTGTGACATGGCCTTGCCAGGAGATTCCGAGTATTCGTCGGTTAGATAAATGGATTGTTAAATAGCTTAAATTGCATAGATAGATGTTTGATTGTTGATTAGTTAAAAAGCTGAATAATTAGATAACTGGGTAGATAGATAGATAAATGATTAATACATTTTAAAGAGATGGATAGTTAGATAGCTTAATTTATAGATAGATAAATGGAAAATGAATTTTTTATAAATAGATGGACAGATATATAGCTATAAGATTGAATTGATTGATGAATGGTTATATATATATTAAGATCGTTGATCGTGACTTTCCAGTTTTCTTTTAATGTATTCCACAGTTTCATGAAAAAAGTATGATGATCAACAGCCAGCATTTCCTGCAGGTCACCATCTTCATAGAGAACACTCCGATCGGGGAAGATAACCCACAATACCTTGCGATGATAAACCTCGTACCAAGTTCTCTTCTAATGCGGGGATATGTCTGGGCGTATGTTATTTTTTATTACTGTGGGGAAATGTCTGGCCGTAGGTTCTATCTTTTACTGTGGGGGTATGTCTGGCCGTATGTTCTATCTTTTAATGTGGGGATATGTCTGGCCGTATGTTCTATCTTTTACTGTGGGGATATGTCTAGACATATGTCCTATCCTTTACTAAGGGGATATTTCTGGGCGTATGTTCTCATTTATTTAAATATTGCCAAAGTCAGTATAAAAAAACAACAAATTTATTGACTTTGAAAACCTTTTTATGCATATGTCTTCAACTCAGTTATTTTAGCTGACCCACTTTCCGCCATTATTTCGAGCTGAAACGTAACACATAGACGTGTTTACCTGACATTACATTCTTGCAAACTTGAATCGACATCCTCCCACCACACTCCACAAAAGCAGTTTTTAACAATTTTTTTGTATACCATTACGTTCTATGGTGTGATTTTTGTAATTATTCCTTTTGGACACATTTCTAGATGATTAAGAAACGCGGCTGAATGACATACATATATATTGCCTTCAAAATTCTATACAATAGCTATGTGGATTTTCCTTATTTTAAAAATCATTTATAAATCTATTTACTCACCGTTTTGCTTCTTATTCTTTTATTAGGATTAAAAGGGTCTCAAAGAAAACCTGGACGGGCCCTCAAGGGATCTTGAGTCCAGGGGCATAACTTATTAGGGGTGAGCTCAAGGGGGGGGGGGGGGGAACTCCAAGGCGTGCCGAGCAGTGTAACAGGGAAGGTTTCCGCAGCCCAGCTATTGTTCACTGCGGTTCCACTAGGATCATTATCGTGGTAGCTCGCCCGTATACCTGCAATGTCACCCGTTAACACAAGTCCTAAACTATAGGTACAGGCATCCAGGCACCGGGTGATTCGTGAGACGGGATTGTCGCGTCCATTGCTTCCTCCCCACCGAGACCCCGTTGCCTCTCGGCAGTGCAATGGGCTTAGGACCCGAAGTAATGAAGAACCAAATATTCGAAAGGCTAGTTAAAAAGAAAACGAGTATAAATGAATTATACAAAAAAACTGTTAATTTTAACGGTTGTTTTATTTTACTTATTAAAACGTAAATAAATAGTATAATTCACTTTTCTAATTGACAGTTAGAGATACATATTTACAACTTGACATAGTGAGTTGATTTGTTATTTATGTAGAAATATTTGTATTTTTTTAAGCAATTTTTTTAACTATTAAAATTTGATTAACCACAGAGCGCCGCCTAATTGTAAAAAACATGCTGCGATAATCATATCTGAGGATACATTGTGGCAACTTATCTTGAGCGTGGACGCATCCTTATTCTTCAAAAGTTTAGAGACGTAAGGGATTAATACTATCTTATGCATTTTCGTTTTGTTTACGTATTTGACTTTGTTCCATTATACCTTTTTTTTTATTTCATTATAGAATGTATATTGCAAATCGTAGCGGTACAGCAGCTGTAATGTCAATGAGTGGTAGTATTAATATGTATATAATATAGAAACTGCGCATGTTATTATATAAGGGATAAGTAAGGTGTGCATGTTATTGCATGTACAATTATGCACTAGAGTCTAGAGTTTGAAAGTAAAGTGTAGAGTGTAGAGAGTATAAAAGTCATATAGCAACGAGGAAAAACTAAGGATACTTCAGTTGAGCTATAGGACTTCATGCTGGCTAGACGTGTAATGAGTACTGATGTTGTAATTTGATGCCAACAACTCAAGAAGTTACTAAAATATATGTTGAGTAACTGATGATCTTATTGTCATAGTGGTACGGAACACAGGTATTAAACAAGTTGCAATTGACAAGGAGCCTCTGTTATACTTCAAGTTGTATGTGCTCCAGCGTTCGTCCTGTGACATGTAATATGGGCTTCAGCGTTAAGTATTTTACTTGCATAGCCTGCTGAGTCATCAGAAACTGATTTTACAATTTAGCACTCTATTACGAGTTCGGGTCATCGGTCTAGGGTCTAGTTCACTATGTAATAATACACTCAAGCCACTCCATGAATGTTTAAAGAATAATGAAATGATTGAACTTATGTATAATAATAAAATTCCACATCGCTTCTTACGTAGCTTCCGTCCAGATTTTTTTCCGCCGATCGGCACATTTGAATGCCCATTTTCTCAATGTTTAAAATTCAACTTGCGGCATTTTAAAATCGACAAAATCCCACAACTTAAAAAAATAAATACATCTAAGAAGATTATAGCAAAAGCAAACAAGTTTGGCTTCATGTGATATGAAAAAAATGAGTCCATTAATTTGAAAGTCTTCCCTTTGATTAGAAAACACCGCTTTGAGTGCTTCGATGAACTTGTGATCTTTACTTATGCCTTAGTATAGGGATGTATCTGTAGTTAATTTTTTTGAAATCTTTTTAACGGCAAGACATGTCCAACTTTAATGCAACTCAATTCCAGCCAAACTTACGCTATTTAATTAGACAAAATAGACTTCATTACAAAGCTCATATAAAAGTAAAGACAAAAACACTTTTATCCCTGATGCGAGGACAAATATATAATGTACTCTTTCTTCCCGACTTTCATCCAGCCATGAAATGGGTTGCCTAAACAAACAAGAAAACCCAGTAGCTTAATACCAATTAAAACACTAATTAAAATGCAAGACTACAATCAGACCACAGATGAGTGTAGGGCGCAATAATCTTCTTTATAGAAGGCACTTCTGTAGCTATGGACATCAAAGATGGCGAAGTGTGTAAACCGCTGATACGATCCCATTAAAATTGAACCGGCGGGCGAACGCATGGATGACAGCTCCAGATGCGGGTCCAAGACCCATTGCACTGCCGAGATACCACGGGGTCTCGGTGGGGAGGAAGCAATGGACGCACAAACCAGGTCTCAAGAACCATCCGGTCCCTGCATGTCTGTACCTATTGTATAGGATTTGTGTTACCGGGTGACATTGCAGGTATACGGGAGAGACACCACGATAATGATCATTAGGGAACCGCAGTAAACAATCGCTTGCTTTGGAAACCTTACTGTTACACGGCGCGCCATGCCATTGGCGTGCCGTGGAGTGGCTAAAGCCCGGACAGAGCTTTGGAGTGTCCCCACTAAGCCTAACCCTAACGTTACGCCCTGGACTAGGGATCCTTTAGGGCTCGCCTGTCTTTTATTATTATACCTTATAACTCTTTATAGAAATAGTGTCTGTAATATAAAGTTACGTTTTTATCTATTTCTAGCGAGGATGCGCTTGAGTACAAGAATTGGCATGTAGTCAGCGTTGA
This sequence comes from Anisus vortex, assembly GCA_949126835.1. Classification (NCBI taxonomy): domain Eukaryota; kingdom Metazoa; phylum Mollusca; class Gastropoda; family Planorbidae; genus Anisus; species Anisus vortex. The sequence continues at coordinate 22,520,951 of OX421509.1, read as the reverse complement.
TCTGCCAGTGAAGACTACAGGGCACCCACATTTCTACCACGTCTCCAGCGCTCACTTTAAGACCTTTGGGTGCTACGCTTACGGGGTCATAGAGAAGGACGTCTTCGCGACGGCTATCGGCCTTAACGACGTAGCCAACTCCAAGAAAACTCCTTTCCTTGCCGAGGTAAACGTAAACGTCAGCGTTGTAGGAGTCGCACAAGTTAGCTTAGCGTTGCAAACGGCTTAGCGTTGCAAATATATTGAATGTCTTAGCGTTGTAAATATTTTGAAGGTCTTAGAGTTGTAAATATGTTGAATGTCTTATCCTTGTAAATATACTGAATGGCTTAGCGTTTTAAATATATTGAATGGCTTAGCGTTTTAAATATATTGAATGGCTTAGCGTTTTAAATATATTGAATGGCTTAGCGTTTTAAATATATTGAATGGCTTAGCGTTTTAAATATATTGAATGGCTTAGCGTTTTAAATATATTGAATGGCTTAGCGTTTTAAATATATTGAATGGCTTAGCGTTTTAAATATATTGAATGGCTAAGAGAATAGTTAAAGGGGTAAGACAATGGGAATAAAATGACATACGTTATATATAGGTGGCGACCAGTAAAGGCTCTTGATTAGAATCACGTGATCTTTTAAGACAACATTGGCTTTTGCGAAGTGTTGTTTAAGATAGTTAGGAAACTAGAGATTACAAAAAAACTACTGTTCAATTTTAAAGACGTGTCATCGGGAAAAATATAGGTATTTAATAAAAGAGATTCTAGTAACGTAGCCGTTTGGACCAAACTGATCATAGGGCCGGTGAAGCAGCCTTAACCAGTTTATGTGGCCATGAAATACTAAGGGATGTGTGGCCAGCACAATGCCAAGCCGCCTTTACTTTACCCCAACTAATGTCCGGTACCGATCAGAGCTGGGTAGACTCAGGGGACACCCTCCAGTCCCGGGTGCAAACCCTAGACTTCAACAGGATTTGAACCCAATATCTTTTGTACGCCAGTCCAACGCGCTGCCGCCGGCCACAGTGCGCCATAAAAGAGAGAATCAGGACCAATTGTTTTTATTAATGTGTTTATACTATAATTTACTAAGTATTACCTTACAATTATAATTGTTATACTCAATATTCTCATATTATAGTTAGGCCGTACGATGATACAAAAGTAAAAAAAAAAATGAAATGTAAAATAGAATTATAGTTGTACTTATAAAAAAAAATAGAAAATCTAAAAATTAAGAGAAAATTTACAATAAAAAAATGAGACGTAATCATCTAATTATAGGCAATTTTTTCAATCGAAAATGTAAAAATAGTATGAGAGGTGAAGCGTCTACCAGTTGGGGAATCTAACCACACTGTGTAATGAGCACACTCGCAGGAAGTGAAAAAACAAAAGTGAAAAAAAGAGACCTTAAAGTCACTTGTCTTTAAATGAACCCATGGAAATTTCATTTTCAACAATGCAACAAAAAAATAACGTATTACTGATTAGTTGATAAATGCCAACTGTAGCGCCATTTAAATAATATTTAGACTGATGTCCCTTTAAAATGCTTTCAAAGTATTTGTTGTTAGTTCTTCCGGGTTTTCCCTAGCTGAGAAAGCTTTTATGTATATTCTTTTTTTTTTGTTTTATGTTAATGTTTTAAAATTTTGTTTTGTAAGTTTTGTTAATTATTTCTTGGTATTTTATTATGTAAGAATTAATTGTTTAAAAAAATATTGATATAATAATAGTATTACAAAATCTCACAAAAAATTGTTAAAGTAAGGACGCAAAGTTTTTCTATAATTATAAAGTAATTATCCCATTCAGAACCGTTCAAACCACGCGGACTGTAAAGCAGCGCTTACATGTTTCTGTGGACATAGAATTAGCCTAAATGGGTTTTGTGTGTGTGGAGGGTTGCTGTAATATAGAGCTATATTGATTTTTAAGACACGCAATCAGAGGATCGTGAAAAGGTTTTCAATACCCTAAATGCAAAAATAATCGATAAAAAAAAATAAGAATGCTTTTTTTTCGCGAACATTCATCTATCGATGTAAAGAACTGTTAATTTAGGGCAATTTAGGAAAACGATGGACGATTGTTCCGAGTAAATAATATTTTCGTTCTATAGTTTGATTTTTAAAAAAAATGTTTACACTATTATATTCTATCGGCAGCACTTTAAACTTTAAATCTGTTCAAATTCAAGTTATTGACATTGCTGTGCTATAGTCATGATCATCGTTAGTTCCAATAGAGTTCAATTTCAAGAGATTACAGGTTTACAAACAAGATTATATTATTAGTGGTGTATAACATATATTATAGAATAGGACATTAAAACAAAACAAATTTTAGTCATTCGTTTTGCCGTCATTTTGACGGGCATAACTACAAGTACATATACACAAATATGTCCTTCTTCATGGTCTGTGGAGACCCCGTTAGACCCGATGGGAAACGTCCACGTATGCATTACTACTTATAATATTTTATAACCTACACGCAAGAGCTCTAAACTGACGAATGAATACATAACACCAGTGCTTTTTTTTGTAAAAAAATAGGTGCCGCTACTCAGTGATGGATTTCCTAACTTTTAAAGCAGTTTCACATTTTATATTTTAATTCTTATAGCGCAATTTTAAAATAATTCAATTTTAACAAATTAATAATATAATACATTAATAATAAACGTTAAAATACAAGAAAAGTAATAATTTTTTCTCCACACTGAAAAAGGTACCGGCACGCCGTACCGGTGCGTACCGTCACAAAAAAAGCACTGCATCACACTGTACATTTATTTGTATTAGTTTTGTCCGCGTTTCTATCCTAGCCTCTAACGCCATGTGAAGAACATGATTGTGTCGTGTCTGAAACGGTGCCAGGGGATTACGTGGACAACGACTGTGACGGGTACATTGACGAGGAGTTAGATAACGACAAAGGCGAGTATGCAAATGACTTTTACCGGACATTTAAAAGTATCAAATGACCAGCAGCCTTTACTTTACATCAACTAGTGTCAGGTACCCATCAGAACTGTGTAGACCCAAGTCCAGGGAAAAAAAACCTAGCTTTCACCAGGATTCAACACAGAAACTTCTCATCTCCAGTAGAACGCGCTGCCTCTCTCCCTTAAGGATATGCATAAGTTATTTTCAATATTTATTTATTTTTTATATAGAAAACTTAAGAAATTGTAGTTACAACTAGATCTTGTGTAAAGATGAGACACTATATGCTTTCAAAATATTTTAGCTAAGCGAAAGCAGCATACTTCCTAAAACCAAATACAGATAAGATTATTAAGTAGCTAATCAATGTTTCTAACTCAATAAACCATCAAAAAAAGATAATATTAATTGTGTATACAATATAGGTTCTTCATTCACGAAGGAAACGTACATTTTGTTATTCAACAGTTAAAGATTAAAAACTCCAATTCATTATAATAAAGATGAAACGATAGGGGTTCACTTCACCTTCACCTTCACCTTCACCTATACCTTAACCCGTGGGTGGGTCGTTGGGGCACCATCGTTGACTGTTAACAATCTCTTGCCATTAGTTCCGGTCCTGTGATGCCCTTTGGGAGTCGATGAACGACAGGCCGGTCAACTCCTTGATCTTGATAGGGGTTCAAAGTCACTTAATCTCCAGACGTTTAATCCACGACCGAGGGAATTAAGTGACTCGGGGAATTTAGTGTCAGGGAATAAGTGTCTGGGGATTAAGTGATCTGTCACCACTTACAGAGTTCTTATGTATACCATTTTTTTAACTATAATTTATTCTAAAGATGTAATGGTATTACGAAATTGCAGCTGCGATCGTTGAGTGTTTCTTTGATTAAAGCTGGTTTTTACTAGAGACTATAATACACATGGACCGCTTGCTTTAGTATTTCTGCTATATGATGACTTGAAACACTGATGTTCGGAATTCCCGATTCTAAATAACGTAATTGCTATGCAGGAAATAAAGTTATTGATATACAAGTTCCGTTTTATTTAATCGCTATAATTTTCGTAATGAAAAATTAAAATCGAAAGTAGTACAGAGCGGAAACATTTATAGATCAGTGTTTTTGTGCGCACGGAAAAAAGAACATAAGCTCTAAAAATTGAGCAGGTGGTCAATCTTATTATAGTCAATGATAATAGGATTAATAGGCCTACAAGTATTCATTTAATGTCGAAAAAAAATGCGATTTAATCAAACGGATCTTGTATGACAATTACTTTATTTAGAATCGGGAATTGCAAAAAAAGAAGATAATAGCATAAAAAAACTAAAGCAAGCGGTCCATGTATATTATAGTCTATGGTTTCACCGTTTCACCTACCGTAAAAAAAAATCTGAAGCAAATGTTAAGTCCGATAAATGGGTGAGACTTAGACACGAATAAATAAATAAAACAATTTCTGGATTCGAATAGAAACTAAAAGTTGGTGGTTTATGTTACAAGCAACAGCAACGTCTAAGTTTAAATAAGAGGAAAAACATGTAAAATTGTAATTGAATGTGTAATAATACTTCATATAACATTATTGCTGTCATTTGATCGTCCGTGTGACAGCGACAGTGAAAAAATAAAAATATGGATTCAATAATGTATACATTAATTATTGCTATTTTAGCGTGGCTTATATATGGATAAGAAATTATACATTATTTATTGCTATTTTTGTGCGACTTATATATGAATGAAGAAATTATACATTATTTATTGCTATTTTTTGTGCCTCTTATATGGATCAAGAAATTATACATTATTTATTGATAATTTAGCGCGGCTTATATATGGATCAAGAAATTATACATTATTTATTGCTATTTTTTTGTGCGGCTTACATATGGATCAAGAAATTATACATTATTTATTGATATTTTAGCGCGGCCTATACATGGATCAAGAAATTATACATTATTTATTATTATTTTAAAGCCGCATATAGTTGTGGTATTCAATTTTATATGCGCTTTGTCTTGGGCTATACACCTGCGGCTTACACATAGGTGGGGCTTATAATTTAGATGTTACGGTACTGTTAAGCACATAATATATATGTTTAAATTTAGATGATGATGAAGATGGTGTCATCAATGAAGATGTTGCTGTTAAGACAGAGTCCGGTAAAATTGTGTGATCTCAAATTTATGTTGAATTCATTCAAAGCTAATTTACTGTAATTTTCTTAGTTGTTGTTTTGTTTATTAAGTTCGATGTTTTTTTATGTGTTGGAATATATACACATCTAAAGTAATAGTCCTAAAAATATTCTTTAAATGCCCCGCCTTTGCGTACTTTATAAAACAAGGAGTGCCTTCGAATAGTGCATTCCTTCAGAATTGTAACAATATCTTTATAAGAGGTGTTTACACCAAGCAGAATACTAATCCAGCCAACTTATTGGGGAAAATAGTTGGGATCTTGTATGCAGGGCCGGATTAACACCCTCAGAGGCCCTGAGCATTATACATATATATTGCTACACCCCAGCACGTTATATAAAGACATTGTAACTTAAATTTATAATATATATATATATATATATATATATATATATATATAAAGTAGACAGTATGTGTGGATTACGATCCTTACTGGTTAATTCAAGCCACGTGACCTTATTGTCTCATATTTTACTTTTGCGATCCCACTGCCATTCCGGCGACCTGAGTTCGATGCCCCACTAATAGCTTTTTTTTTATTTTGCTTCTTTTTTTAAAATTAAATTTTCATTAATATTACCGTTTTCTTAAGATTGTAAGGAATTTTAGAACTTAGGCTTTCATAATTTTTGTTCAGTAATTCAAATCTAATAATAATATTTTAGACGCACGCGGAAGACAGTTCATTGTAGTTTATGAAATGTTTATTACTCCCTTCCCCACCCACGGGCAACGCCGGGGAATTTTGTTTGTAATACCAACAAATTCAATCTTAAATAAATTATTGTAATATAAACTAAAACTTACAAAAAGACAGGTTTTCTAGTTTAGTTCTAAAGGCTAATTCTATTTTTTCTATACGAAAAAGGTTTCTTCTACTGTTTAAAGTTAATTAGGCCAATTATTTCATTGTTGCTGTTTTGTTTTTTGTTGTACTTTAATGTCGGTCAATTGTGTGTGATTCAGTCACACCGATTACAGTTATTAAGTACTACCGAAGCCATGAGCCAAGGTAAATTCTTGATATGGGAAATTTCTGTGGCGCCCTATTTTGCCTTGATGATCAGAGTACGTCGTTATTTAGCTTATTAATGGTTTATTCTGCACTGCCTATATTATGCCATTTTTTTAATTATAAGACTCTAGGATATTCTTGAGTCACTCAGCTTTTTTAAATGTGTTTTTACCAAATAGATTAACTATAAACGCCTGATCTAAATTCGGACCCCATATTTCTAAATAGCATCATGGATGGGACGCGTTTTCTTTGTTTGTTCACATTTGATTGTTTAAATTATCGCTAGGATGTCTGCCCGGTTGGTTCGGTTCAAATTGCGACCAGCTCTGTCAGTGTGTAGGCTCACAATGTCAGACAAACGGAAGCTGTTATGAAGGTTTCCCGTGCCAGATTGGATACTTTGGAACCCAGTGTCAATTTAGTACTGTGAAAGTTTTTTTTTTAATTATATAAATTGATATTTTGTATTGTTTTATCTTTGTTTATGTTAGAAATTTAATAAAAAAATCTTAAATTCTAAGTCGATTCCCACATCGTAATAAAAGAGCATTACAATGGATATCACTCAATATCATTATTCATCATCATCATCACCATCATCATGATAAAAATCATTTTAAAAATCTGAAATTTTGAGTCGCTTACCATGTCATGTTAAAAGAGCATTAAAAAGTGATATCACTGAATACAATTATTTGGATTAAACACAGTTGAAAAATTAGTTTCGGTTTTGTATTAGCCCAGAACCAACTTGGGACATTACAGCGCGACAAAGAAAAGTCATTTTTTTATTAGCTTTTTAAAGATCATGTTCTTTAATGTGTGCACTTTCAGATCTAAGCTAGTGTAGACGCAGACACACAAAACAACTTCATTTGGTTGGTATGAAGGTTGTCCCGTTGTCACAGCAGTGACTTCCTAGCGGGCAAACAACGTCGTATTGGCGGAAGAAAAAAGCGTGATTTCTACTTGTTTTCGTCTTTTCCACGTTTTTCTCAGGTCGATACGACGTGGTGTGCCCGCTGGGTTAGTGCTTGCTTATGTCGTGCCATTTGCCCTCAACCCACCCACCTTCCCCCTAAGCCAAAAGGTCCTGGTCTCATTGGAGGGCATTGTCTTTCGGGAGTTTAAAAGGAGTGGGAAAGTGCCGTTCGTTCTCCGAGCTCAATGATGTTAATCTCGGTTGGCGTTCTCACTTACCTAGGTGTGCGGTTCAAGTATGGTTGATTAAATAGTGTTCACAGCTATTATTAGACAGGCATCCCTATTTTTATTACTAAACACCAACGTCTCTTTGTTTCTAGGTTATAAGACTAAGCTGCAATTTGTTCTACGCATATCCGAACTTTTATCATTAGCGCAACATCATTTCAAACCATTTTGAGATGATACGATATTCTATAACAGTTCATGATTTCAATAAAACAGCATTGCTTCTCATACACTTCAACATACCTACATTCGTAGAATTTCACTTAGATTGATGGTGAAAAGGCCTTTAGTCTGTTTCTTATTCTTTTGTATTCTGTTGCACAGAAGACGAAGTTCCATGGGCTGTAGTGTCCAATGAGCTTGCAAAAAAGAGAGGCTTAACAAAATGTCGCAGTGTCGTCGAAATTAATAGCCCACTGTTGATAACATTTAAAGAGAAAATCAAAGTTGCGTTCATTCAATTCGAAAGTCTGGTTAAAGGTAAGGATTGCATTAACCCCCGCCCCCTCCCCTCCCTCCTTTTATTTTCAGACTATTTAGCTACCTGACACTCAGTTTGGAGAGAGAAAAAGGGGAGCGCGAATGGGAGTAATGGCGGCCGGACTTTGTACTGACCATACATTTACTCTGTATCCACACAAAAAAAAGTACAGTAGTTCTTTCACGTTTATGCACAAATCTATGGAATCATGGTCCGTGGTCATTAGGGAATGTTTGAACAACACAATGCACAGCCGAATATTACTTTCCTCAAGCTAATATCAGGTAGAGGAAAAAACATGCGATAAACTCAATAATAACATATCTAATTCATTAAAATCCAGCAAAATAGTATCATGAAAAACTACATGTGCTGTAAATAATTATAAAGATGATGGAAACAACCATATACAAATTATGAATACAGACTGAAGAAAAATGAATGTACCAATGTATCTGACTCTTTGAATAGCAGAACTTATTGATGCATGGCCCACTAGTTTTTTTTTAAATTTCTCGTACTATGGACTTGTATGGAACAAACATTTTCCTTGGCCACAGGTCGCAAACCTACGGCACGCTTGCTAGACTTGGCACGCAGTACGATTTTCCAAGGCACGCAGAAGAATTCTAAAAAATATTCAAGTATCTTCTATTAGAAATAAAGAGTTAAAGCAGGGTGACGTTTTGGCTGTCGACACACTGAATGAAATAGAAATCTTACTCTGGCACACTATTAGACGATTATTATGCCTGATTCCAAGTAGCCTACCTATTATAATTGTCTACGCTTTGGACAAAACATCCTGTGGATTTAAACCTGGGTACTAGAACGTATTTTACGGGAAAGAGGCTTCGCGATGACACGTAAAGTGCACAGAAAGAGATGGGGATATGGTATTAATGTCCACTTCTCTGCCTCATGGGCCTCAAAACGGCGGAGTTTGGTAACCATCGATACAGTCCCTTTAAGAGTAAACCGGGGTGGGGGGCAGCCTCTGTTTCGCGTCCGAAAATCATTCCACTGCCGAGAGGCTGCGATACTCGGTGGGCAGGAAGCAATGAGCGCAACAGCCCTGGTGCTTGTATTTCCAAGCTTATAGTCTGAAAGTTGTACTACCGGGTGAAAGTGCAGTTATACAACGAATCACCACGTTAATGATCCAGGAGGATTCCGCAAGGTGGGGAGAAGAAGTGTAGTACATGTACTGCTCAGACCTTACCCTTAGTTACGCGGCGTGCCGTGGGGTGGCTAGTATTGGACAGGAACTTGGTGTGCCCCCCCCCCTTTTGATTCACCCCTTTTAACAGAAGGCTTAACCCTTCCCGTACCGACCTACTTCTATCTATGCTGCCTTCAGTTCCGCTATATACGCGCCCGGGACTATAAGGGTTACATCTATTTTTTTTTGTTAATGTTTGCTTTCTGTTAACATGTATTCCTAGATCACCTTTCAAACATAAGTTTAAGTTTCGAGCATCCGGCCCACATGCACGTGAGATGCTATACGGGAGAGTGCCAGCACAGGAGGGATATAATGGTCGATGATAACACTTTGGTGGTTATATGTCTGGTGCCGGACTACGTCTGCCAGCTCAAAATATCCTATCAAAACACCAGGCAGTGGTGTGGAATCTACATCAGCAAAGGTACGACAAGAAAAACACCAATAGTCAAATCACTAAACCTAGAAACACTAGAAGACAGAAGGAAGGGCAAAGAGTAAACTAGTAATAATACATAAGGCATTACATTCTAACATCGAAATACAACACAATGTTCAGATAAGCACAAGTACACACATTTTTTTCTTATGTATGTATGCCAGAACATATCCATATACCGGTTAAGTACTGTTTCTTCTCACGTGGTATCTGGGCATGGAATGGGATACCTGATCCTACCAGGAAAACCAGCAACTAAACATCATTTAAAACATTATGTAGAATGCAAGACTAGACTTCGGATGCAATAAACTTCTGTATAGCAGGAGCGTATATAACATATCAGATAAGTAACCGGTGTTAACAATGCAATTCAATTTGGTTATTGTCAGTCCGTCCGTCGCGTAATGTCCGTTGCCATTGTTGGTGTACTTATATTTATTATGTTTCTATCACATCCTTTTTAATAGTGTTGTATGTATGTAATTTTCTAGCTGTCTGGCAAATCTTCAGACACGACCCGTTTTCCGTCGATCTATCATTAAAACTGTAAGACCCATCAACCAGCGCCCAGCTCACATAAACACACACACACACAAAAAACATGAAAGAAACTGGGGTGGTCGGATGTTCATGGCACATGATGGTGTGCATTGTTAAATCCTTACTGAATATAATTGAAACACATATTTCTCGTTGTCCTGAAATCTTTTTATCTATATTAACTTCAATTTTTTTTGTTTATTACATCCGTTTGTTATATTTACTTCACATTTGTTTTGTATTGTCAATAGTTCTGGGTAGTGGCACCATAGGGAAACAAATCTTCATCGATAATATACTTCTCGTCTGATTTGTTTATATATGTAACAGGACGCAATGTGGCTCTGGGCAAGAAAGTGTCCATGTCAAGTCAGCACGTAGACGATAAAGGAATCAGAAGACGAGCCAGCCTTGCCGTTGACGGGAACACGCGTGTCGGCGAGTTCGCCTGTGCCAGGACTAGCGGAGTGGATAGTAACCCGAGCTGGCGTATCGAGTTTACGACGCCGATGATCCTGTATGAAATAGTCATCTATTTCGAAAGTAAGATGTATGCCCTTGCAAGATAAAGTAGTCCCCTCCCGACTGAATTCACTGAAATGTCAGTCTAAAAGCACAGTTTACCAATGTATGTGGCATAGTGACGCATGTAGGCATTTTCCACATAATCCATTGGAACAAGGGCCCCCACATAAAAAGGGGACCCACACATCCCAAAAAGAATTATTTTTAGTGATATCCCCAATCTTTCATTGAAAATGTAAAAAAAACAAATAATTTGTTCCCCTAAAATTTTAAGCGCTACAGTCCAACCAAGCTAAGCCACAACATACAATTCAATTTACAGAATGTAACTTGCATTAACGACAATTTTGTTGTGGAAGGCCAGGAGGGGCCCCCACATAAATTTGGGCACAGGGCCCCACAATCCTAAATACGGCCCTGATGTGGCATGTCACGGCATATAGGGGGGGGGAGATTGGGTGACCAGTATAATGCCCAGACACCTTTACTTTGATCCAACTAACGGCAGTCACCCATCAAAGCTGGGTAGACTCCAGTCCTAGACAAAAAAAAACTTAGCAGTATTAGAACCCAGAACCTTCGGTATGTGCCAGCCGAAAGCGCTGCCACTCCTTACAGGATGTAAAGGCTTAGTATTGTTTTTCCAGAAAATTGTAGCCTTCTGACTCTAAAAAATGTTGCGACATTATTCATTAGCACCAAAGCGTATTATTAATGTTTAAAATATGCCATGACAAATGCTGTCAGGTCAATTCTGGTTCTCAAAATTATACATTGACGTACAATCCTTCAGTGGTTGAATGGGAACATTTTTAGACAACCTCTCTTACGTTGGCTAAGTGTCACGTAGACAAGGGACCGGGTCACGTTGGATAATTTGGGTCAAACTCAAGTCCCGCGGACCACTTTCGGCCAGGCGTACACTTATAACCAGACCGCGAGAAAGCTCATTTTTCGGTTTCAATTTTTAAAATATAATTAATGATTATATTATTATTTTATTCGACTTCGATTAATAACTGTATGCATCCGCCTGCAACCGTATATGTTATTTACGTGTTGCGCCCCTTCCTCTTCTATTAAGAGTATAATCTTTGTTCAATAATGTATTATGTCTCACTGGTGGTATGGACGAATTGACTGGGCACGCTAATGAGCTCTGAGCAAAGATTGGGTGGTCTCGGGGTTTCTTGACCCCTACATGAAATTTAATTTCAGGTATGGACACCTGTATTTTAATTTGGTTTACCGAAATTTGTAAATTACCCTATCAGATTCAGCTCTGTGCTTTATGTATACTAGTGTTGAGAAAAAATGTTTTGATATATTATTTTGCCATAAGAGCCATACGAATGGCAGAAAAATATGTTTTGAAAGTCATAACTTTATTTTTACAAAGAAGATAATTCAGTTTTCTATTATTGATTTGAATTTACATTATATATCTCTCCATGCATGATTATACTGATAGCTTCAATATTTAAATAATTATAAATGTTCTACTAAATCAGCATAAAACAATAACCTATTGATACATGAAAATTAAACAAATAAAAAACATAATATCAGCGAATCGTCAAGATCATGCATGGGATTAAAGAAAAAATGGTTATAAAGTAAAGTGACAAATCCAAACCTTGTGCGATGATTAGTTATATGGAAGTAGCAAAAAAAACTGAAGAAAAATAAGACAAAATACAAAAATAAGAAAAACCGTAAAAGAAAAGAAATGTTGTTCTGAAATAATTTAGGCATGCATGTTTGTATATGAAATAAAAGGATGTATAAGCTCAATTCTAGTGTGACCAATGTAGTTTATTAGCAAAATAATGGTATCACTATCTCAATATGTAAAAAAATCTCAAAAACAATAAAAATAATATTTGTACGCATAATTAGACAGGTGCATATACTTTATCGCAAATATTATGTGCAACTCAGATGACAACGTCATCTTTTTTAGACTCTATAAATATATAATTACTACTCACTATTCAGAAAGCTTACCTGATAAGGAAAAATTCCACATCAAGTATTTCGACGACAAAGGAGAGCTTCTACAGTCTCACAAAGACCATGTAAGCGATAGAGTCAGCCACCTCCCGAAGAGCCGACTACACAACTACGTGAAGTCTATAAGTGTCTCCCTTAAAAACAGCACAAGCATTCTGACCATTTGTGAATTTGAAGCATATGGGGGTAAATTTCGCTTGCTAAAGTTTTGTGATGGTGTCACGCTACGCGAGCTTCACTGGCAGCGAGGAAAAAATGCGTTCTTACACACACAACAGACACACAATACGACGTATTTAGTGTTGTGTTATTAATGCAAATTTTAGTGATGTGTTATTGTTTCAAGTTGTTGTGTTGTATTTTATTTTAATAACACATAATTTTTTTTTTAAAGTTGCGTCAATTTATCTACATCTTCAACAAGAATTCATAATCATAAGTCACAACCATACGCTTTATAAAACTATTCAGGAATCCTTATTTAACCTAAGTGAAACGATGGTAAAATAAAAGTACATACCGCGTCCGTAAAATCTCCTACCCAAAATGAATCTTTACTTTTGATTATTGATTTTTAGATTACATATTAGTGATCCAATAGTTTAGGGATAAATAGTACACCCATTCAGATCGCTCCTGTTATTCACCGCCCTCCCACACACACTTACGTATATATGCCCCCCCCCCCCCCTATACCTCCTACCTGGGCAATGCGTTAAGGAGAGACTGATGTTTCCCATGCATCAGTTTCCCTCTCTCCACGCATCAGATGTAAACAAGGGAAAGGCGTAGCCAATACAGCTTGGCATCAGTTGCGTCGCAGAAGTTGCCAGTATGCTACGCGACGAGTAGACAGCGTACTGCCTAAGAGACTCTGGCTCCTGATTTGTTTTTGGGGTTTACTCCCCTTCCCCGTGCATGGGTTTAGCCACCCAGGCTTGCGCCCTGGAGAAGACACTCCAGCTTTGCTATTTAGCGTCGACAAAACACGGAAAGCGGCAGTTACCGGTTATAAGTAGGGATGTTAAAACCGGTTTGTTTTCAAAACCGGTTTTCGGTTCTATAAAACCGGTTTAAAACCGGATTTTGGTTCCCCCCCCCCTCAGCCCAGAAAAGCCAAATGTGCGTAGTTTTGTAGGTATATTTGAAAAATAGTTCAAACTTAATTTTTGTTGCAGGGCATCCAAGGGATTACTGTGAATACAATATGATTTTGTACACTTTACCATTAAATTCTTTAGAGCTAAAAAAAATCTGGGCTAATTGATTTAAACCGATAATAGCTTTCAATAGTGATAATCTAATTTTCGATTATCGTTGACCATAATATTAAGAAGCATATGAAGAGGATTACGATGTTAATCGAGGATGTATCGTATGCAGGTGCGTACGCAATCCAGTGGTACTGCCACCGCTCAGGCGTATCTGTTGGGAACATAGTTTACGCTGAGCCATCGTTAAAGAATTTTTTCAAAGATGAGCCGAAAAGTAAAAAGATTCTTGTTAATTGTAACTGTAACTTAACATTTGGTGATGTTATTTTTATCGCAAACCATAGTTGGTATTTGGAAACAATAAACACAATATCTAAGACAAAATAGTGTTAGCAAGGCATTTCAAGAATTGTTTTGTGCGAATCCAACATTATTTATTAAAATATTTCCATCAGAACAAAAAGAAAAGGGTTGCTACCAACTAACCGAAATCCGGTTTTGAAAATCAAAACCGGTTTTCAGTTTCAAAACCGGAATCCGGTATTTCGGTTTTCGTTTAACATCCCTAGTTATAAGCCATCTGCTGCAGAGGGCAGACTTCGTCCTATCGAAGAGGCAAGAAGAGCAGCGAAGAAAATTAAAGAACATATACTGCCCCTGACCAGCTCCAACGGTTCGCTTTCAAGTGCCAGAGATGAAACCGAACCCAATGAGAGGTCCTCACAGACACAGTTAATGCTGCGGGGCTGGCGATGTCACAGGAGCGCAAATCTAATTGTCTTCCGAGACTAAGGAGCCAAAGAAGATACCTCTTACCTACTTCTACCCTATCTCGCACTATCAGTCCGCCTCTTACTTTTAAATTCTGGCGACGCCACTGGTATATATGAAGAGAGCGAGACAGAGACAAAGAGATACCAAATATATAGAAAAAAGTCATTATATAAGTCAATTTAATGAATTAAGTATAACTTCGGCACAGAACATTTCCTCATCGTAGAGAATGTTACATTTCCTATTATTTTGTTGTTGTTTTTCTGTATTGAAATCAAGGAAGTAGATTTATTTAATGAAAACATTCAGACGTTTAGCTATACGATACTGTGTTTGGCTTTTTGCTTCTAATTCACGTTGTTATTGACTTTTAATCCGTAATTACACTATAGGGTTTTTTTCAGCCACATTACATCGAGGTACCAAATGTTTAATTTGGGCTCTTGCAGAGTGCGCCCCTCCCACGTACGGCCAAAACTGCTCGGACATCTGCAGCATCACCTGCGACGACCAGATGTGCACCTACGACGGCTTCTGCCTCCAGTGCCCGAACGGAACCGGCGGCACGCACTGCTTCGACGGGTGCCTCTCCTGGTGCGAGGAGTATGAGGAGTACGAGGAGCCCGCGGCGGAGGGCACCACCACCTCAGACAGCCTGACCTCCATCCCCACCCAGGTCCAGACCGGGTTCCACGTAGAGAACTTTTGGTACTACGTCATGGTCGCAGTGGCCCTGCTGTGCATCGTCGGACTGAACGCCTACAATTACCCCATGCCTGGGCCCAGAAAGGAAAAGACAGCCGTCGTTGAACCTGAAATCACACCCTCGATGCAAGGTAAAAGATAAATATCTAATATCCCAAATGTGACTGAAGCTTCTTCTATAAGTTAGAATATTGGCTAGTATACATATGTCTGGTTCTAGTTTTGAATTGTATTTTATCATGGTTCTATAAATATCAGAACAACTATTTTTTGTTATTTTTGCTCGTTCAGTTAACCCATTTTACACGCCCAAATAAGGCATTCACATACTTGCTTGGTAGAGAGGTAGGTTTGAATGACGTTTTAAAGACTCTAAATAAATCCCATACCCCTGCGCTACAAATTATCCATGGCAATGGTTATACAAAGAATGTTTAACGGATAGCATGTTTCAACTGATAGTCTGATGCAGAGTCGGCAACCCCACGGCACGCGTGACAGACTTGACACACAGAGCGATTTTAATCGGCACGCAGAAGACACCCAAAATGTCGATTCAGGTGTCCTGCAAAACAAATGAGTGTGCTAATGCAGGTTAGCTTTTAGGCTGTTGGTACACTGAATGAATTAGAACTTTTACTTTAGAACTATTATAAAATGTTTGCAGACCCCTGGCCTATGATACATCCTTAAAGCAAGCCTGGGGCCGGGGTTTTTCATATGGCAGATCGCCACTACCTAACGGACCACGAGAGCTAACAGTCGTAAAAAATATAGAGAAAAATAGTTTTATAGACACACTTAGATCTATTAACTGTATTTTGTTTTTAGAAAATATGTTATATTTCAACTTGACACAAGATAGTATTTTTTGTTTGTATTTTTTTTTTTTTTTTTTTTTTTTGCAACATACATAAAGTAGTATGACTATGCTTTCTTGACATTTCTAAAATGTGATATTTGAACTTATTTAATTATTATTTTTAAACTATAGTTTTTTTTTTTATTGACTAATTTGTATTATTATTATCTGAATATTATTTGGAAATGTTGGTAAAGACGATACAAATAATAGTGAGTCCCTAGGTAGAAGTATAAAAATGATCTTGTCATGTGAGAAAATAAAAAGCCTTGGAAAAACTATTAATCAAAAACGTATAAAATGGCCTTTTAAAATGGCCAATAACTTAGTCCGTAGGCCTAACTATGCTTCGTGAATAAAGTAATGCGTCCTAAAAACTAAAGTCGGGGCATAGAACTGTCATCAACGGGATATGCGCTATACAAGAACTATTATTATTATTATTATTCATAAAAAAAAAAAAGAATGGATAACTTTCTCTTTCTAAACAC
Source organism: Anisus vortex (assembly GCA_949126835.1). Classification (NCBI taxonomy): domain Eukaryota; kingdom Metazoa; phylum Mollusca; class Gastropoda; family Planorbidae; genus Anisus; species Anisus vortex. The sequence continues at coordinate 22,504,270 of OX421509.1, read as the reverse complement.
CTATGACTTAATCCATAACAGTTTTTCAGGAGTGAATCAATGCTTCATTGAATCGTTGCACTATTTTTTTTCAATGACCCTATTTAATTAAGACAGTAAAATACTGTAAAATCTCAAGTACAGGCCGCACTTTTATCCTAAATTTTTAGGTTTGAGAAAGGCGCGTAAATAACAAACAAATGTTTCCTAGGTTCGGATATCAAACTGAAACCGACGTGTAGGCCAGGGATCGTCAACCTAAGGCACGCGCGCCAGACTTGGCACGCATGGCGATTTTCAATGGTGCATGAGAGACAAAGGCAATCGTTCAAATACAGGGACTCGTGTTTTCTTATCTTATTCATTACAGACGCTCCTTCTATAAAGAAGATTATTGCGACATCTAGTATGACTGGCTTAAACTTACTACAACCTTCTTAGATGTTGATTTTTTTTTTAAGTAAAGGATTATTGTTGATTCGAAAATACGGCATGTTGATTTTGTTCAAATAAAAAAAAATGGGCATCATCAAAACATAAAAATAAGTAATTTTAAACACTCTTATTAGTCTTATTTATTTGATTACTTTAATGAAAATAAGAAACTTATTTACTAACATTGTTGTAATTATTGGTAAAGAGCGAAACTCCTTTAAGTTGAAAAAAACAATTAATGCAGGAAATGTTTATTTACAAATGTTTAACGGAAATTAGCTGTATTTCTTTGATTAAATACTATAATGTTGGGTTTGTATAAATAAATAATAATAAGTCAGTAATACAAGTTATATTACATTATCGGGCATCACTATTGAATCAAATTTGGAAACTGTATTTAAATTAAAGGGAGATTATCAGCCCGTTTAATTTACGCTAACATTTCTAATATGTTTCTTTTTTCTCTTTTAAAAGGATGAACGGCTTATACAATGTATAACTTTGCAAACATCTAACTGTAAAAGATAGTTTAAAATTATGTAGTTATTATATGACATACAAATTTGTATGCACATTTTTAAACATTACAATAACTACTCAGTTTGTATAATTACCTCGTATCAAATCCGCTGAATTATTGCTAAACAATCACCCTACTGTCAATGTAAAGAAAATTTCGATAGCCTAAAGCTGAAATTAAATAATAATTCAAGAATTAATTAAATAATACAGTTAGACCATAATCAATCATAAATGTGTAAGTTTAGTATCAACATTTATCATTTGTATAGATGCAAATAAATCAGGATGGTAATCGCAAACGCGTAATTAAAAAAAAATAAAAAAATAAACTTGAAACGCTTTAACAATTAATTTCTTTCTATCAATCTCCTAAACTTTTGGCTTTAAACAAATTTATAAAAGAGCAAGTTGCTTTCAGGCTGTTGGCACGCTGAATGCTTTAGAAATCTTAGTTCGGCATACTATTAGCATAAGGTGCAGGCTACCGTAAACAGAATTTTAACACTAGACACATAAATAATTTTAACAATTTTTAACTGTAGTCAAATTAAAATTATCTGTTTTTTGGATCCTGTGTGTTCAGGCTTTAAAATGACGAATATGACTTTTATATTATATTATATAAGTGATATTACATCTTCCTTATGACATAAAAAAAATAATTTAAAAAGCAACAGTGGTAAATACAAATATGGATCAAGAAATTATTCAGGAAGCGTACACCGTGGGTCGGCAACCTTTTGAAGATAGTGTGCCAAAGTAGGATTTCTAACTCATTCAGCGTGCCAACATCTTCAAAGTCATTCTGAAAGTCATTCTGCTCTAGAGCTGAATTTCATGTAGAATATACGTGAATTGCACCTTTGATAGGGGGCGAGGGCTATTGCGTGCCCTTGGACATTGCTATGCGTGCCAACTCTGGCTTACGCGGATTATGTAGCCAACCTTTGACCTACGTTATGGAATGCGGCTTAAACACCTGAAATTCATTTTTACTTTCATTTCACCTTCCGATGTATACCTGCAGCTTATACTTGAGATTTCACAGTAAAAATATATATGTGACATAATATAGTATTGTTAATAATAATTATACTTAGGCCTATATTATTAGAACGATTATTTTTATCTGGGGCAGAAGGCGATATATACTAAATGCTTATTTAATTTGTACGTAACACTTTATGTATCATCAATTCGAAACTCCCATCCCCCTCCCTGCGCGGTTTTTCGCCCAATTATTTTATAACCTGCCACTGTTTTCTTCATTTAACTTATAATTTTAAAAAAAATATATATCTTTGTACTTTAGCTCGAGGTAGACCCAAGACTGATTCTGTCGCAATACAACGCTACAGTCGGAGCACATATGTGGACTCGCCCTTACAAAGTACGTTAGTCTTAACGTTAAGTGAAGTTAGTGTTAAGAAAGGAATTTTTATTTAAATCAAATTTTTGTTTGTAAAATTGTACTGAGATGTTAAGAATTGAAATAAAATATAAAAAATTACAGACAATTTTATGTGAAATTAGCTTTTTGCATCGTTACTATCAGAACGCAGGTTTTGCAGTATAGATCTAGAGAATAACCACAATCACTATATACATAATATATATATATATATATATATAATATAACATAACAGACATACATACACTCATTTTTACTCCCTTTATTTTAAGTTGCATTTTCTGTCTGTCTGTCTGATTGCAATGGTGCAAGAATTGGCTTCGATTTTTCAACCACTTCCTGTGGTCCGATCAAGCTGAAATTTGGACAGCAGACTTGTGGCGCCTAACAATACATCCTATCAAATTTTCAGTTAAAATAACTTAATAATACTACACGTATGACAATATTCATTTCTTAAAAGGAATGTATAAGAAAAATTTTGGTTTCACTTTAAAAATGCCTGTGCAACTTTTTATAGTTTTTCGGCGCAAAGCTAGAAAAAAAAATCTCTAAGATTACTTTTAGAACAATTCATACGGAGTAAGGAGATATTTTTGAGATTTGCGACACAGATATTTTTTCTGTACGTTACATTTGCAGTAGTCAATCAATTATTTAATTACATATGATGGTAAACTTAGTTTGCAAATAGAGGGAGTAGGCCTATAATAAAAACTTAGTTTTTACGGTTTTCTTGTTAATCTAATTTTATACTTGTTAACAAAACTTTTTTTTCTATGGTAAAATTACAAATACTCCCGTTGCCTCTGATTGTTCTGGGGCGAGGTGGACGAGCGTTCTTAGTTGGAATTCATGTGAAGGCTAAGATTTGTAGCCTGGACTGGGAGGGTGGTCCCCTGAGTCTGCCCATTTCTGATGACATTAGTTGGGGATGAAGTATAGGCGGCTGGGCGTTGTGCTTGCCACACAATCCCCTAGTATGCCGTAGCCCACAACAACTGGCTAACATGATAAATTTGGTCCGACGGGTACTTTACTTTTTTTTTAACAGTTATTGTTCCGTCCACTGACTTTATACTGCATTTCATAATTTTGTCGAAGTAAAATTTGATACTTCTCATGTGTTTGTTGGTTTCAGTTAGGACGGAATATGTTGCAAAACAAATTTTTAGTCAGCGCTCTTCCGTGGGTCATCTTTCACAATGTACGATTCCGTTAAAATATATTATTTACAGTTAAGTATTTTGACTGTTGAAAACCTTAAATACAAAAGTCAACATTAAGGAGGAATAATTTTTTGTGAACATTTCAGCGTCTGTTGACGATGGAACAGTTGTCGATTCGGGAAATTAAATGATGGATTCAGCTGTATTAGTCACGTTGCCTATGAATGCTTATGATGTATAACTCTATAGTTGCAGATATTTTATGCAGCGAATTTTTTTGGATATGGGCCACTATAGACCATCGTTATAGGTCATACTCAAGATCAACACATAACCATTTATCGGAATAAGTTTAATGATAGTGTTGTGTTTTTGCGAATTTTAGTGTGTGTTGGAAATAGTGAAAGTTTAAATTTTGAAATCATCTTTTATTTTATTTGTAATAATAATGTTAATTGCAATTGTGTATGTGTTTTTTTTTAATTTTTTTTTTGTTTAGAAATTATAATTACTTACTTATATTAATGCTATTACGGATTAACTTTAAATTTGATTTGACTCGTTTATTAAACGTAATACAGAAAAGAGTATTTTGAAAAGAAACCAAAGATAAAAATAAATTTGGTATCTCTATTAAAATAACTAACAAATGGGACCATAAAAAAAATTCTCCAAAGTCAAGAGTTAAGATACTATAAATATAAATTTTAATAATTACAAAAAAAATAAAAAATATTGCAAGTTCTAATAACAAACTTTTAAAACTAATTGTAAACTAGCTAAACTAAAATAAAAAAATGGAATGCTTACAGTACATTAACAAAGTCAGCAATGACCAATGTATCGCTAATAGGGCCTTGTACTTCAGTTGAGATCAATAATAGCATAAATTATTTGTGCACAAACACTCTACCTGTATAGATCTAGACACTTATTTCAAACAGTTAAGTCTTTAAAAAAAAAACAACTCAAGCGTACAAAGGCTAAACTAAATCTCGGAGTGTTCGTCTTATATAGTCTATAGCATGGTAAGATCGAGATACTGACTGCTTAAAAATATTACAGCCTCACTACTAAAAATATGCCTCCGTCGCATACTCGCTAATCTCCTGGCAAGACCGTGTCACAAATAACGAGGTGGTGCTGCAGCAGGCTGGGAAGCCAATCATGTTTAATCTTATCCGACAACATCGGATCAGATGGCTAGGACATGACAATGTGTGCAGGATGGAGGATGGCAGAATCTTCAAAGACATCTTATACTCAAAACTAGCCACCTAGCGATAGGAAAGAGGATTGTGGGCCGGCCCATCTCCGTTTCAAGTATGTACAGCCACAGCAGAAGCTGCAAAGGCCAGGAGTGCACACTCCCCAAAGGCACACTAAATTCCGTCGTCTAGCGAGACTAATGGAAGACAACAACTAACAATAGCAATATTTGCGATACACATTAGATTTAAGGACAAAACAGCACTGTTCACAATTCAGAAGAAAGGAAAAATGAAAAAAAAAAAACTTTATTAGATGTGCGGTCAAGCGTGACCATCCAGCCCGCTTACAACACAGAAAAAAAATATGCTGGGTGCAGGAGAAATATCGGTGGGAGAATAACGCCCATCTGTAAACACAGGAAAATAAAAACATAAACAAGGGAAGGGCTGGACTCAATTTAGAATCTAGATGAATCTAGAACATAACAGTGTGTTGCGAGATTCTTCCAACATAAAATAGATCTGTATAAAAAGGTATTAATCTATTTGTCTGGCCTCGTAAGCACAAAATGTAACAGCTCTAAGTTGTGGTTGAAAGAACAATAATAATTATAAAGCTAAATCTATAAGTTATATAAAATAATACCAGCGTATCTTATATTTGTATCTTAACACTTAGTTTCGAAATTTCCGATCGCATTAAGTCCTCTAGACTTCCGGGTTTAGTAAATCGCTATAATTTTCTCAATGAAAAATAAAGATTGTATGCAACGGAAACCTTTAAAGCAATAGTAGGAGCGTAGAAATCATTCAAAAAAGAACATAAAAGGTCAAAAAATATAGCAAACGGTCCATCTAATTATAGTATTTGCTGTAACCTACTACCAATGTATGTTTCCTTTGGTTTACTCAATGAGGGTGATGTTGGGAAGAAATCACGTGATACTTTAAGACTTTACTCCATGACATCTATAACAATTAAATAAAATGCTTTTTAAACAAATATACGCAAAACGAACTTGCGTTTTTGCATAGTAAAATGTAAATACTATGTGAACTGATCAAATCTCGGACTACCAAACAAAAATAAAAAATTATAAACGACAATGAAATCAAAACTTTGAGGCGAAATTGTCCTAATCAAAGACAGAAATTTAAATACCTGCCTCAAAATATTATATTGACTACCAATTACACCTAGCCAAAATATAAAGTTTTGATCATGATTTGTTAAAGCCTTGGAGGGCAATCTCCAAAGTACACTAAGTTTGAGTGGCATTCGGGAATGGCATAGGTTCCCTAAACAAACCAAGAAAACCAGAAACTTAACATCATTTTAAAACGTTAATAAAGATGCAAGACTAAACTCGACCAAGGATGAGCGTAGGACGCAATTATCTTCTTCCTAGAAGGAGCGTCTGTATTATTTAGGATAAGAAAAAAATACAGGACTACGTTCAAAAATCGATAACATAAAGTACCGACAGCAACAAGAAAACCATTTGCAGCACGCTCTTATAGTGTTGTAGCACCCCAATGGTGAAATGAACGCCCGAACATTATAAAACAAGTAAACAATGTTGATTATTTTAACTCAAAGTACTTAGGAGTAATAATAAATGATAAATTATCTTGGAATCCACACATTGATGAAGTCATTAAAAAATGTAACAAAACCTAAGGCTTTATAAAAAGGAACTTTTACAAATGTAATAAGAGCATCAAACGAAAATGATATCTCACATTAGTGAGACCTATTCTATAATAGGCAGCATGTATATACGACCCATCAACTAAAGAAAACCTTAAAACAAATAGAACAAAAAGAAAGAGCTGAAAGGTTCATTAGAAGCGAATATTCCCAAATGAAAAGAGTAACTCTAATAGTCAAATCACTAAACCTAGAAGCACTAGTGAAGAAAGGGGCAAAGAGTAAAGTAGTAATAATATATAGGTAAGCTCCGTTGGGGCGGCTAGATAGCAAAGTCGACAGTGAGCTTGACTCATGAGCTAGATAGACACCATTGGTTCGACCCACGGTGCAGACAAATCAGAAAAAAAAAGACTGCCGACTTGGAGAGGAGATGGGCGCCGCCAAGTCTACCAAGCCCTCTAAAAGAACTAAAGAACACTCAGTATCCATTTAAAAAAAAAAAAAAACTCTGTTGGATTGATTACCTTTGTATTAAATCATCATTTGACCTCTCATTATAAGTTGCCTCAAATGTTCACTATAAAACGTATTTATTTGCGATTGGCAACTATCCATTTTACATAAAATCACCTATAAATTATAGAATAAAATATATAGTTTACACGTGTCTCCATTCTTATTACAATGATGAGAAATCGATATTTTGCGCACCGTTACAAACTAAAAATTTGACTATATTGACAATCTAGAAATAAATAATGCAATTCGGTGCGTGTCTTTAATTAAACGCGTCAGAACTTATAACGAAATGAAATAAGTGCAATTTATGTATATTCATGAATTAACTCAGGTAAAACGAGTATAACATTGAATGTTGTAGATATCTTTGATAGAGATTTAACGGAATTGGTCCTTTTAGTATCGTTGCAGAATTCCACTGAGTGAGCTCCTGTTTAATTCCGGCTAACATGAAATTTCGGAGGGAAGTCCTCCTGTCCAAAGGCCAACACTAGATATACACTGAAACTCTGTCTAATGAGTATCATTTTCGGAGTTTCTTTATCGGTGTTCGGGCCATTAACAAAATGGGAGGGGGGCTCCCTAAATACCTGCAACCTGCAATGTTGCCTGTCGGTGAAGTCTCCATGATTAGTTGAATTATGCTTGTCCATCGATTTCTATGAGGATCATCCTATAACAAAGTCTTAGTTGCTTGTGGGTAAAATGAGGGTAAACGAAAATGACACAAAATGTATGCACGTGACTTTCACGTGACGAAGAGTTGCAAAGAGATGGTCAAGACGACTGGTGTAGATGCTGGATGCAGTGGCTGACCAGGGTTATCTGAAATCTAAATATAGACCATGTCTAGTGCATGCCTTTCTTAAGCCATCAGTCCTGTGTCCGAGCGTATCTGGACGAACATTAAAAACACAGCCGTAAGGCTATCTTTAGAAAAATGCTCTGTTCATTATTTGGTTAATTCTCGTCCCAATGACAAATATAATACCGATGTATCTCTATCTTGCCTTGGGGATTCCACTTCAGTGCTTGTCCCAAAGGGAAGCGGAAAAGTGGCAGCCCAACATATACCTGGCGACTCGACCTTGAGGCAGACACCGTAAAAAAAATGGAGTACAGCTAGACCCAATTTGAGAGTTTGGCTCAGGACTGGACTCTGAAAACCTGAGGTTGGCGCCCCATACCCCACAGCTGGGGTGACGGGCAATGTTGATGATCTCTATACACAAACAATATTTTCCTATTTCTCTATTTTTCTCTACTCATCCATCGATTATTTCATCCAGTTTACTTGTCAGTCTATCAGATTCAAAATTGTACTATCGCTAATTATTTTTATTTAAATGTATCAAAAAATTTTTCACCAACAGTTGAATATGAATGCCATAATGCAATTAAGTTTTATCATAGCTGTGATATTCACAACGCTAACAGATGCAGGTGAGAAAACATATCTTTTACCTTTATGTAAGCAAGAATAAGCAAAGATCTATATTTACTGTAACCCGAAAAAATCTGTCATTTTAATTGTGCAAGGTCGGGCTGCAAATGATCGATCACACGGTTAATCAATTGGTATGTACAATTGTCATTTGATTCATCAAGAAGTTTGACAACTGATTACCAATCTAATGGTCAGGAAAATTCTCCTTAAAATATCAGACACATTTCCCAAGCATTTTGTCCATCATTGCTAGGCCGGCGATAATGTAAAAAATTAGAAATTAAAATTTTGAAGCCAGGGCCTCTTCATTATATGGCGCATGGTGGCCAATACGGTAGCGCCTTCGACTGGCGATCCGCAGGTTCTGGGTTCGAATCCTGGTGGAGGCTATGACTTTTTCCCGGAACTAGAGGGTGTGCCTGAGTCTACCCAGTTCTGATGGGTACCCGACTATAGTAGGGGTAAAGTAAAGGCGGTTGGGCATTGTGCTTGCCAAACATCCCCTCGTATGCCGTGGCCACAGAAACTTGTGAACGCTGCTTCACCAGCCCTATGATCAGTATGGTTTGACGGGTACTTTACTATTATTGTATCGTGAATATTAAATTAGTAGCCCATATATTTGTTCCATCATTTTTAGCCCAGCAAAAGGTTAGAAAAAAGCGAAACAATCTGTGAGGAAATAGTCCATGACAGTTGCAAGCTATAGCCTTTTTATACTTGTATCACTCATTTCGTTTAGTAAATAGCTAGAAAAGAGAAATAACTTTAAAATAGCCAATTAATGTAAGATAAAAATAAAATTGCTTAGTCCATTGCAAGCTTATAGCCTATCGCTTCTTGTATGATTATTTTAGTCAAATGAATAGTTAAGTAATTATAAAAAAGAGCTAGATAATAGCCAAACGTATTGTAAGAAAAAGGCCTTTCTTATGCTAAAAGCCTAGAGAATCGTCCATCAATTCCAGCCCAGTTATTAGCTAGAAGAACAAATTATTAAGATTACAGTGACGTCAGATTGCTAGCTAAAATAGCTCAGCGAATCACATGACTAAATTTGTTCATTTAATCTCCGCGTTTTCGTGTCACATAATGTTTTAGTAATAACATTTTTGTTAAAAAAAAACATTTATCCCAAAAATGGTTTGTTTTTTTGTTTTTTTTTTGTATTCAGAACTCGTTATAGGTGGGCACAGAATTCTGAACAAAAACAAAATTGGACCTGATGACGAATTCGTCATCGAATGCGACTTGAAAAAGTTTGATCTCATGCTTATGCCATCTTTGAAAACTATTATTATGATGACAGTGGAAAGAAAGCTCCAATCTGATGTGAACTACACACGAATAGCGGCGTTTTACCCGTTCTCTTCCGTGAACACACGAACTCAAAAAGTGATTATTTTTTACTTTTCTATTTTCTGAAGTCACTTTCCACTTACAGAATTAACCCTCAGACGTCCACATTATTTTCTGCCTCTGGTATCCCGTCGGACCAAATTGATTCATAGGGCTGGTGAAGCATCGTTCACCAGTTTCTATGGCCACGATATGCTAAGTGATTGTGTTCTCCAACACTATGCGCAGCCGCCTTTACTTTACCCTTACTAAGGTCATGTACCCATCGGAGCGGGATAGATTCAGGGACACCCTCCAGACCCGGGGGAAAATCCTAGCCTGCACCAGGATTCGAACGCAGGACCTTCGGTATGCCAGACGAACGCGCTGCAGCTCGGCCACCGCACCCCATTATCAGATGTACTAATTATAAATTTAGATAGCATAAACTTAGGCAAAATTTTGTCTATTTTGGGTAAAGGCCCTGTGCAGTAACTAAAGTAATAATATAGTCTAGAAATCGCAATTAGTTCCCTTGTGTTCCGTAGACGAGACATTTGGGATTTAAGGATTAAAAAAAATAATTAAAACACTTATTTAGTCAATACTTGAACTTGAAACCAGCTGGGCCCAATTAAAACTGACGGGTCACCGCGACCACATGTTCCTAACAATTTTATCAAACCCTCTGGCCATCTATGATCTATCTGTCTATCTTTCTTTTTATCTGTCTGTCAATCTCTCTGTCAGTTCATTCACCCATCTTGTAGAACTGTTCTATCACTCCTAACACCAAGCCCCAACCATCTATAAATAATGTTACGACGCCACGGGTCATCGGGTGCCTTTCTAGATCTTGTTTGCTCTAAGAATAAACTGAAGCCACTCGATGTATGTTCAAAAAAGAATTTTAAGGCCTGAACGTGTGTACAAATAGTAACAAATTCACTGGTAGCTAAGCAGAAATCAACAAAAAACGCAAAATGCACTTTTACATGATATTATAAGCTTAGAATTTGGTGCAGATGGCACTAGAATTGGATTTGTTCGAAACTTTCCCAAAGCAAAAGTAAACCTGTACTAGAAAATCGAAGAGACTATTAGAAACAATAACAGTGTATTAGGTTACAACACATAAATACATTTACAAAATACCAAAATACAAAATAAATTAATCTGCATGCACTAGCAATACAATTTGAATCACAATAGAGTAACTATTATTTCATGCTATACTCATGATGACATAATAATACGTATGCATAATTGTCGGCGGCCGGATAGCAAAGTCGACAGTGAGCTAGACATCATGTATTCGACCCACGGTGCAAACAATCAGAAATTTAAATACAAATCCACCGCCGAATTGGAGAGGAGATGGGCGCCGCCAAGTCTACTAAGGCCATTGTAAGGACTAATAGACACCAAGTGTTTATTAGCTCCCCCCAAACGACCGCTAAGTTTAAGGGATAAAAAAAAAACAGCACTACAAAATACGTTTGTCTTGTGCAATGTTTCAAAAGAGAAAATCAGATGGCGTAATATTGATTATATTAGCGATACAATGAAACACCAATGCTTAACTTATACATTTTCAAATACAGACAGTTCCGAATGGACGACAATGGGAATTCGAATTTAAAGGTGCGGAAGTATTCGAAAATAAGCACACCCTTCAAATTAAAGTGCACGTCAAGGACGCGAGCTGTGCTGATGTTGGTCTGTACCGATGCAGTCTTAATGACATTCCCCCGTCGTCAACTGTGTTCACGAAAGCGAACAGACTTCAAAACAGAGGTATGCCATGGCTTTTACGAAATTTTATATCACGTGATCAGGCTATGAAGTTAATGGAACACGGTAGTTCGAACAAAAACAAATGTCAATACCGTAGAAACTCAGGTATAAGCCGCACCCGTGTATAAGCCACAGGTATACATTGGAAGGGGAGACGCAAGTAAAAGTGTAGTTCACGTGTATAAGCCACACAAACAACCTATTCGATTTTCACAGTTGTTGATTGTGAATTGTTATAACTTTTTTTTGTCATAGTGAAGATCAAATTATATCAGCTATATATTAGTTTACGTTATTTTTAAAGCCTGAAAAGGCACATTATCTAAATGAGAAAGTCTTATAGTCAATTTCAAATAATATCAGAACCTAGAAACATTTTTTTTAATGTACACATGTATAAGCCGCACCCCTTTCTCGGACCCAAAAAAGCTGGGTAATAAAAAAGTGCGACTTATACTCGAAATTTTACGGTAATTATAATTCAGAAATGGGTAAGAAAATAATTGCAAACATATTTCGATTTCACCGAAAGAGCCACACATACAAATAATGATTGTATCTTGCAGCGGCTCCACGACCTATCTATCATATCTGTAGAAAGATTCGTAAAATGAAGTGTTCTCTTTAATTAAACAAATCGTACAAGTAAAGTTTTTTTAATACATTTTAACTTGCATTTTACTTATAGATAAGCCTTACCGAAACATCGATCTTTGCCAATAAAATTTAAAAAAAACAAAAACACACACATTAACTAAAGAGACCACCTTTAAAAGAGTTTAAACATATTGAGAATGTCCTTTCAATGAGCATAAGATCATGTCTTCCGATGCACAAGTCTTAACGATTATGCATGCATAAAAGGTCGAACTGAAAAATATTTCCGGTCCAATTCGTTTATTTAGTGGCATGTTTTAGATTGATAGGTCGATGGCTTGATTTGCTTACTTGCTTGGTTCCTTTAGTTTCTCGTGGAACATAGGGCGTCCGTAACAGCTCTCCAGCGCACTCGATTCTTTGCATCCTTTTTAAGATCGTTTCATCTTCAGGTGGTCTTAGGGCCGTCACTTTCCCTGGGGGTTTCCATTGCAGAACCTGTCGGGTGATGTCCCGTGTTTCGTAGGCTATGCCCAATCCGTCGCCACTTACGCCTGGCGATCTGCTAATTTAAAGGGCGTCCAGGTTTGTTTGCCACCACAAGTCGATATTCTTTATCTTTTCTGCCCACCGAATCTTTAGTAAGTTGTAGAGACAGCCATTGGCAAAGGTAGGCGAAGGCAGGTATTTCAATTAGCTTTCGGAAGGTCGAGTCAGTCGCCTAAAGAAAAAAGCATTTAATAATAAAACAGAGATTTCAAAATGCAGACCTAATTGAAATAGCTTAAACAATCTTTATTTGTGTTAGTTGGCTAAAGGGATAGTTGATTATTTCATTTTTTTTTTATTAATTGCTCTAGAAACTATACAGCAAGGATACTTAACCATGAGTCCGACAAGTGGGCACAGCAATTTGTTTTCGAAGAACAAAATAGGAGACAAAATTTATTTAGGATGTACGTTGACCGTAAGTATATATATATTGTTAATTGTTGTTGCTTTTGATTTAAATGAGCAAATTCAAATTTGTGTCATTATAATCCGTTTTAATCCACTATCCATATAATTTATTTTTTTCCTGAGTGGCATCAAGGCATGGAATGGGTTGCCTTTTAACAAACCAGGAGAATCATTAATATAACATAATTTAAATTATTTATTAAAATGTAATACTAGACTCAGACGACGGATGAGCGTAGGGCGCAATGATCTTCCTTATAGAAAGAGATTTCTGTAATCAATTAAAATGAGTATAATTTATAAGAAGCAGTAAGGATGATATCCAGGGTTAAAATCACTGAGAAAGGATAGAAAGAACCTATTTAATAATAAATTTGTTTGTAACTTTTGAAGTACTGTACAATTGTATATCCCTTGACTATAAACGAGTAATAAAACTCCAATTATAATTAAAAGGAAACCTATACAATAAAAAGGAAGTAAACGTCATTTAATATGAATGTAGAGATCAGTGCTTATGAAATATAATTTTATAGATCAGTGAAGGGATGTAACAATGGCGGACGCTTTGAATCAAGAATATCGTCACCGTGCGTAATGCATTTTTTTTTAGTTCAGTGGCTCAAAGGGATGATAAACGTTTTTCTGTCAGTAGAAAGAGGCGGTGAATTTACGTTGTTAAAAAAAAAATTGCGCTAAAAATGCAGCGATTTTATGCTAAGTATTATGAAAAGATCTCAAAGTTGACAACAAAATATTGATGTCAATCTCATAGTCAGCAAAGTGTTTAAAACTTATTTTCGTAAAATTAAATAGAAAGTTCACTTTTTTTAAATTTCACAATACTAACGTTGGGACGTCTCTACTATCCCCAAGCCTTAAGCCTGAGACTAGTTAACCCTTATAGTCCCGGGCGCGTATATAGCGGAACTGAAGGCAGCATAGATAGAAGTAGGTCGGTACGGGAAGGGTTAATATTTTTAGAACACGCTGGAATGTCGTCCACGGCCGATAAAGCAGTGTTCACCAGTTTCTGTAGCCACGGCAAACTCAAAGGATTGTGTTGACAGTGTATGCCCATCTGCCATTACTTCCAACTAGTGTCTAACCCATCAGAGGCGGGTTGAATCAGGGGACAACCTCGAGTCCTGGAAACAAATAATAGCCTTCAACCAGTTTTGAACCTAGAACCTTCGGTAAAGAATTCTAAAAATATATTCTACCCCCCAAAGATTAGTCAAAGAGAGTTGGAAGCGAGTGTGCAGGTCAGGAACGTCCGCTTTGCATGACAGAGTAAAAAGGTCTATACATAAGATCATTGCGTCCTACTTACATCCGTGGTTTGAGTCAAGTCCTGCATGTCTTTTGGTGTTCTAAGTTATTGGTTTTCTGGTTTGTTCAGGCAACCCATTTCATGCACGGATGCCACTTGTGAAGAAATAGTACTTATTTGCATTTGTTCTCACCTAAGGGGCAACTAAAGTGTTTTTACTCTTATTTGTATATAAGCATTGTAACATATTGTTATTGTGATGTATGTCTACATTAAAGATTAATTCCATATGTATTAGTACTACTTTACTCTTTGCTTTTCTGTCCACTAGTGTTTCTAGGTTTAGAAATGTAACTATCAATGTCACTCTTGTCAGTTGTGAGTTTTCGTTAGTAATGAGCCTTGCAGCTCTTTTCTGAATTGGTTATAATTTTTAAATGTTTCCTTTAGTTGATGGGTCCCATACAGAATGTATACATATTCTATATACATTTAGAATAATTCAACATAACATAACATTATCACTTCAAACTTTAAAATAGCAAGTTTAAAATCATCTATCGTCTATAACATGGTTTCTAATTAAAAAACAAACAAACTAGAGTTCATTCTCTAGTACTGGACTCTCTCTGACTACTATTAGACTAAAACACCATTAAATAGATATAAAAAATTTGACATACACATTTTCACAATTCAATTCTTTGAAAACTTAGATCACCTAATAAATGTAATTACGTAAACAGAAATATTCAAAGGGAGTGAATCTAGTTAATTCTACATAATCTAGTCCTTTCTCAATTGCCTCCCTTAATGCATAACAAAGTATAGTGCATCTTTTGCTCAGGGACCAATACATCTGAATGTCACGTGGTCTTACTCGACGAAGGAAGAACCAGGACAAGAGATTGCATTCGCGATGCAAAAGGACATCGTCGAATACCCACCAGAGATCGCCCTGGACTGCAACGCCTGCAGAACCCACTTCTACATGACCACCCTGAAATTCACATTGACGGCCAGCGATGACGGAAACACGTACTACTGTTCCGCTACTGACGGGTTTCACTTGAATAGCAAAGCCAATTTCACTGTTTTCATTGGATTGGATGAAATATAAATTTTTTGGGAATTTTCTTTTTATGAGAATGTTATGATGTTTTTTCCCGAACTATTCTTACAGTAAAATCGATTATATCATTTTCTGCTAAATAGAATAGTAAAGAATAATGAATGTTTTCGTTATATAATATTTCATATCTTTTTTGACAATGTTTTATTAACTATTCTTAAAGAAATATAGATATTTTTTTTTAGAATAGTAAAGACTAGTGAATGCTACAGTTATGTATGATTTTCCGATGAATAGTTTTGTAGAAAATTTAATGTTATATTTATGCATAACAGTCTGTTGAAAAGAAGAGTAAAAAAAAGTTAATACTAAAGTTATTGATAATTTTCTGCTAAAAATAATAGTAGAGATAATTGAATGTTATAGTTATGCATAACTGCCTGTTGAATGGAATAGTAAAGAGCGGTAAATATTATTGTTTTGTACACTTTTCTGCTAAAAAGAATAGTAAATAATAGTCAATGTTATAAATGCATAGTTCTCTTTTTAAGATAATAGATAAAACTGGTAAACAATGTTTATGTGGGCCTAATATGCTTTTTTGTTGTCAATGTCTTATCCAGTTTCATTTTCTATGTTCTTGTTTGTGTTTCAGATATCTAATTATTTTTTTTTAGCTGTGAGTGAACACATATTGATTTTATTTATTACTCACGAATGAGGTATATAAGAATAAAATGTTGTACTAAATAGTTTGTTTTATAAGAAAACAAAGGAGTTAGATTTCTTACAAAAGTAACGATCAGTAAATATGTTATTGTTACGTTGCTAGGATTTTTCCGTATTGCCAATTTAGACAAGCGTTGCCAACATTTTTACATCGAAAGTAGGGAAAGTAAAAAGATGTACCAAATCTTAAATGCATATGTACAATAATAGTAGGAAAAAGGCACTTGTATCAATGTATCAACGTATCAATGTATCAACGTATCAATGTATCAATGTATCAACGTATCAATGTATCAATGTATCAACGTATCAATGTATCAACGTATCAATGTATCAACGTATCAATGTATCAACGTATCAACGTATCAATGTATCAACGTATCAATGTATCAATGTATCAATGTATCAACGTATCAATGTATCAACGTATCAATGTATCAACGTATCAATGTATCAATGTATCAACGTATCAATGTATCAACGTATCAATGTATCAACGTATCAATGTATCAACGTATCAATGTATCAACGTATCAATGTATCAACGTATCAATGTATCAACGTATCAATGTATCAACGTATCAATGTATCAACGTATCAATGTATCAACGTATCAATGTATCAACGTATCAATGTATCAACGTATCAATGTATCAATGTATCAACGTATCAATGTATCAACGTATCAATGTATCAACGTATCAATGTATCAACGTATCAATGTGTCAACGTATCAATGTATCAACGTATCAATGTATCAACGTATCAACGTATCAATGTATCAACGTATCAATGTATCAACGTATCAATGTATCAACGTATCAATGTATCAACGTATCAATGTATCAACGTATCAATGTATCAACGTATCAATGTATCAACGTATCAATGTATCAACGTATCAATGTATCAACGTATCAATGTATCAACGTATCAATGTATCAACGTATCAATGTATCAACGTATCAATGTATCAACGTATCAATGTATCAACGTATCAATGTATCAACGTATCAATGTATCAACGTATCAATGTATCAACGTATCAATGTATCAACGTATCAATGTATCAACGTATCAATGTATCAACGTATCAATGTATCAACGTATCAATGTATCAACGTATCAATGTATCAACGTATCAATGTATCAACGTATCAATGTATCAACGTGCCCCTGTATCAATTCCTCCCCAATCGCCCTTAACTACTCCTAAGTCAGTGATTTTGGTTAAAATGAAGTGTTTTCTAAGAATAAAATACTTGGAATTTGTTAAATCATTGTTAATTGTTTCTTACCCTCTATGAACATGTATTTCCCTTATGAGTGACAAAACGTGTTCTGGCTTGCTTTTCTATTTAGTGATTACTCTAGTTCTTTTTTGTAAAATGTTGATTTTTGAAAAAAAAAAAATTTATATCAAGGGTTGGCAACCTACGGAACGCGTGACGCACTTGGCAACCAGAGTGATTTTCAGTGGCTCGTAGAAGACACACTAAAGGCATTGCAGGCGTCTTCTACAAGAAATTGAGCGCTAGAGCAGTGTGACTTTTAAGCTTTTGGCACACAGACTGAATTAGAAATCCTACATTGGCACGTTATTATCAATGGGTTGCCAACTTCGCGAAATGTAGTTTATAAGTTGTTGACAACCGGACCTTGAAATTACCAATGAATAATATTCCAACTATATTATCAAACTGAAAAGTGGCTTACACACGTCAAACTTCTGACAACAAAGTCTCTTAAATTTTCAGTCACATTTCCTCATTCCTGACCACAAAATCATTTTAAAATATGTTTTTTTTTCCATTAAACTTTAGTGTGCGCATTGGTAAATCTGTACCTAACGCAGCTAAAGGCGAATTCCAAATATATTTCTATCTTTGAAAATGTAGGTCATTTATATCTGTTAACTTTGACTTTGTTAATTACTATTTAGTCATTGTTGTTTCTTGTTGTTGTTTTTTTCTTTTTGTTTTTGTGGATGGCAATGAGCTCAATTTGTGGAAGGCTAATGCATTAAAAAAATAATCCGTATATAAAAAATGTGTATTACAAACTTTGTTTTAGAGGTTGTTGAAATCAATACTAGCTTTATATTTATTACTTGAATTAATTAATACTTGGTAAATTGACTCAAGAAACCTTTGAGTTTATATTGGACAGCAAATTAGCGTTTGATATGTTGACTAGATTTAGGAAATAAATATAAGGACAAGATTAACTAGTTTTGACGTGGTATGTTAATTAAATAAACTTATTTGTAGTCGGAATGTTGATCAATTTAGCTTTTTAGAAGGTTCTATTATGACTAAGTTAACATATTGTTAAGTTTTTAATTTGATTTAGTTCACTCATTGGGTATTTAGACACGTTTTATCAAACTGTAATATCATTTTGTTTGCAAACCAAGAAAATATATTTTTTTAAATGTCTTTATTTGTTTCAAGTGACATTGTCGATGCATCTTTACTTCACGTTTCACTATAGATGAAATATTAGTTCTCCAAAAGTTTTGGGATATAGAGTACACCGATTCAGATTGTTCCTGCTATTCATCACTCCCCTCCACTTACGGTATATATGCATCCCCCCCCTTATTCCACTTACCTCGTCCTACCCTATCTTGCACTATCGGTCCGCCTCTTATTTTTAAACTATGGAGAAGCCACTGGTAGATATGGAGAGAGGGGGGGATACCAATAATAGAACTAGAAAGAAAATCGTTATTATGTGTCAATTTAATGAAAAAAAGTATGTTTGGCACATAGCATTTCCTTATCTAGACATGGTCGCTATAGAATGTTCAATTTCCGATTATTGTATGTGTTTTATTAATTTGTTATTCTGGTTTTTTGTTTGTTTTATTTCTGTATTAAAATTAATTTATTTAAGTAAAACATTCAGATATTTCCTTTACGATACTATGTTTGTCTTTTTCCTTTAATTCACGTTGTTGTTGACTTTTAACTCGTAATTAAACAATAGGGTTTTTAAGCCACATTACATTGAGGTACCAAATGTTTAAATTGGGCTCTTGCAGAGCGCGAACCTCCCCTGTACGGCCACAACTGCTCTGACATGCAAGACTAGACTCAAACCACGGTTGAGCTTAGGACGCAATGATCTTCTTTATAGAAGAAGCATCTGTAATATATAAAAAGATCATTATAACCTTACCATAACAAGACATGTGCAGCATCACCTACTACGACGCGATGTGCACCTGCGAAAGCTACTGCCTCCAGTGCCCAAAACGGGACCGGCGGCACGCACTACTTCGACGGGTGCCTCTCTTTGTGCGAGAAGTACGAAGAGTTCGAGGAGCCCACGGAGGGAGGGCGCCACCACCGTCACCAATTGAATTCGTGGTACGCAAAGATGACGTTACATTTGATTTAGAATGTACTTGAAATCAACAGTAAAATCTTCCGAGGTTTGAAACTCAAGTAAGCTTTTTTGGATTCTTCTTCGTCTTCTTCATTTTACTGTGGAGACCCCGTTATACCAGAGGAAAAAGTCCACAATGTAAGGATAAGTTGAGGGCGAATGCACTGGAATCACAATTGTGCATTACTACTTAAAATATTTATGACACATAAGAAGAGTTTTAAGTTTAAAGTAAATAAAGTAGTAAGTAAAGTACCCGTCGGACCGAGCTGATCCATAGGTCCGATGAAGCAGCGTTCACCAGTTTCTGTGGCCACGGCATACTAGGCGATTGTGTGGCCAGCACTATGCACAGCCGCCTTTACTTTACCCCGACTAAGGTCAGGTACCCATCAGAGCAGGGTAGACTCAGGGACACCCTCCAGACTCGGGAAAAAATCCTAAGTTTTAAGTTTAAGCCGAAGACGAATTTTCATTAGCTAGTCCAACCCTTCAGTGTTGACTCGAAAGTCTTGCATAGAAGGTGCATTGAAGGAGGCTTGGTCTAATCAGAAGGTGCAGTGAAGGAGGCTTGGTCTAATCAGAAGGTGCAGTGAAGGAGGCTTGGTCTAATCAGAAGGTGCAGTGAAGGAGGCTTGGTCTGGACAGAAGGTGCAGTGAAGGAGGCTTGGTCTAATCAGATGGTGCAGTGAAGGAGGCTTGGTCTAATCAGAAGGTGCAGTGAAGGAGGCTTGGTCTAATCAGAAGGTGCAGTGAAGGAGGCTTGGTCTAATCAGAAGGTGCAGTGAAGGAGGCTTGGTCTAATCAGAAGGTGCAGTGAAGGAGGCTTGGTCTAATGAGTGGGTGACGGAAAAAAATAATATTTGTAAACATCTGTTCGGGACGTGCGTGTGGAACAGGCAGTTTGAGCTGATGACCTCTGGTAGAGCGGGACACTTGTTGGATGCGACCTGTCTGTGTGGACATTTCCACGTGTCCATTCATGATCGTGTACATCATCGTCGCTTTATCTACCGCTTTGCCGTGTTGTAGGGGCTCAAGATGGTGTTTGGCCACCAAAGCAGAGGCGCTTATTTTGAGACCATGGTCCTGAAGAATATGATTACTTACCTCTTTACTAAATCATCTTTTTACCTAACATTAAAAGCTACTTCAACTGTTCAATACAAAACGTATTTCTTTGCAATTGGCAATGATCAACTTTACATAAAACCACACGTAAATTATAAAAAAAAATATAAAGTTTACAGGTGTCTCCATTTGTATTCACATATCTTTTTTTGCGCACCGTTACTAGCAAAAATGCGTTTGGATCATCAAGCAATTAAACTATGCGACTCGGTGCGTGTCTTCATTAAACGCGTCGGAACTTAAAACGAAATAAAACAAGTGCTGTTTTTGTATATTCATGAATTAACTCAGGTAAAACGAGTATAACATTGCATTTTGAGCTATATTTGTTAGAGATTTAACGGAATTTTTCCTATATGCATAATGCCCACCGAGTGAGCTGATCTTTAATTCCGGCTAACATGAAATTTCGGCGGTAAGTAGGCCTACTCCTGTTCAAAGGCCAAAAAGCGAACACTACGCTGAAACTCTGTTATCAGTATCATTTAACAGTATCAGGGTTCCTTATCGGTGCTCTGGCCACTAAAAAGAGGGGGAGGAGCAATCCTCAAATACCTGCGACCTGCAATGTTGACTGTCGATGAAGTCTAAATGATTGATTGATTGAATTGTGCTTGACCATCGGTTTCGATGAAGCCCATCCTTTGACAAAGTCATATTTGCTTGTGGGTAAACTGAGAAAAAAAAATTGACACAAAAAAAAATGATGTGAATGAGGAAGAGTTGCCCAGCGACATAATCACTCTCTCGTGCGTGAATGAGGAAGAGTTGCCCAACGTCATAATCACTCTCTCGTGCGTGAATGAGGAAGAGTTGCCAAACGTCATAATCACTCTCTCGTGCGTGAATGAGGAAGAGTTGTCAAACGTCATAATCACTCTCTCGTGCGTGAATGAGGAAGAGTTGCCCAACGTCATAATCACTCTCTCGTGCGTGAATGAGGAAGAGTTGCCCAGCGTCATAATCCCTCTCTCGTCCAGGCCCCACTATGCCCAGTGGTAAATGCATGGTCAAGACGAACGGAGTAGAGACTCGATGCAGTGGCTTGACCATGGTTATCTGAAGTCTTAAATATAGACCATGTCTAGCGAATGACTTTCTTAAGTCATTAGTACTGTGTCCAAGTTGTTACGTGCCGGAGCACATAAGGTTCGATATAGTCTAGGGTTGGGGGGGGGGGGTATATCCACTTGTTGATTCGAACACAGCCTGGAACTTATTTAATCAACAACCTATTTTTCAACTGGTTAAAATAATTACGAAACTCTTGTTATCATAACATAATATTTTAATCCGCAAGTAAAAGGAACTTTGAACATGTAAAATATAGCTAAACACAATGATAGTTAAAATATATCTGACTGGTCTATACGACTCAGGAGAGGACTGCTAAGCATGGTCTCGAAATGTGGGGTCTTAAAAAAGGTTGGTTTCTATTGGTCCTTACGAACCTACGTGAAACACCTTGACGGGCATGTCGGGGCCTACAATTACTTGTTAGATTCATAGAAACTTTGAATCTCCAAGCATGGTGTGACAACGATATCACGCCTTACCCTTCCCACATTGGGAAAAAATATAACTTAAACTACTTATACATAACAAAACGTATCTGAGCGAAATTTTAATGCACAACCGTAAGGCTACCTTTAGAAAAATGTTACGTTCATTATTTGGTTAATTCTCGTCCCATTGACAAATATAATAACGATGTATCTCCATCTACTAACAATAGTTTCATCTAACTGTCTTTTTCTTTACTAATCCAACGATTCTTTCATTCAGTTTCTCTCTTACTGGCTCAATATTCTACTATCGCTAATAATCTTATTTATAGTTACCACACATTTCTCTCCAACAGTTGATTATGAAAGCCGTAATGTCAGTAAGGTTTATCATAGTTGTAATATTCAAAACGCTAACAGATGCAGGTGAGAAAATATATATATTTTAACCTTTAACTATTACGAAAGAGTTCATTGTCCGTGTTCTTATAAATATGAATACATTTCCGGAATCCGTTTCGATATATATTTATTGGAAACCAAAGAATTCAGTCCTTTTAATTGTCCTGCTGCAAAAGTTCAATCACACGATTAGTCAATTGGTATGTGAAATTGTCAATTGATCCATCAAGAAGATTGAAAACTGATTAGCAATCTAATGGTTAAGATAATTGTATTTAAAATATCAAACATATTTACAAAGCATTTTGTGCATCATTGTCAGACCGACGATAATGTAAAAATTAGAAATACAAATTTAGTTAATTTGAACTCCGCGTTTTCATGTCAGAAATAATTTCAATAATATCATTTTCCCAAAATAGAAATTCTTTCCCTTTATTTTTTTTAGATCTCATTGTAGGTTGGAAGAGCGTTCTGAACAAACACACAATTGGACCTAATGACGAATTCGTCATCGAATGCGACGTGGCGAAGTTTAGTCTCATACTTGTTCCACCCTTCCGAACTATTATGGGGATGGTGTTGGAAAGAAAGCTCGACTTTGAAGAGAACTACACACAAATAGCGGCGTTTTTTCCGTTTTCTGATGACAACACACGAACTCAAAAAGTGAATATTATATTATTGACATTTGTTTTTTTCTGAAGTCACTTTACACTTACAGAATTAACCCCCAGACGCCCAAGTTATTTTATTTCTCTGGGTGAAAAGTATTCCGTTGGACTAAATTGATCCATAGGGCCGATGAAGCAGCGTTCACCAGTTTCCGTGGCCACGGCATACTAGGTGATTGTTTGGCCAGCAATATGCACAGCCGCCTTTACTTTACCCCAACTAAGGTCAGGTACCCAACAGAGCTGGGTAGACTGAGCGACGCCCTCTAGACCCGGGGGAAAAATCTTAGCCTGCATCAGGACTTTCGGTACGCCAATCGAACGCGCTGCCGCTCGACCACCTCGCCCCATCCTCTTAATTTTGGCCCTGTGCAATAAGGGCAGTAACTAAGTTAGTAATAAATTCTAGGAATCACAATTAATTCCATAGTGTTCCGTAGTGTATTACAAATTTCAAATTAAATTATATTTATATAGCGCTTTTCATAACAAAGTCTTCGAATGCGCTTTACATTTACCATCTGTTAATAAAATACCTCGAAAAAGTGTGTTTTTAATTGTGTTTTAAAAATGTCTATATTGTCAGTTTGTTTCATTGTATTCGGAAGTTTATTCCACCACAGCACCTACGGCACCTTGAGCTGTAGATGGATTTTATTTTAACACAGTCCTCTTTCTCTGATGTGTGTAGCTCGACCATGGATCTCATGTACTGGGAGGCTTGACCATGAAGGCTGTAATAGAGTATGGTCAAAACTTTGAATGTTATCCTAAGTGTCATAAGTAGTCAGTGCAGTTTTTTAGACAGATTGATGAGTTGTCTTCATTGTTCAGAACAATTTTCGCAGCCATGTTTTGGATTTTTGAAGTTTGTTCAAATCACACTTTGGCAGTTCAATACATAGACGGTTCGCGTAGTCTAGATGAGAGCTTATGAGTCCTAACATTAAGGTATCACATGCCTCATTTGCTAGAATATTTCTGATACTTTTTGTGCTTTGCATTCCACATTGCAGATTTACAATGTTGTTGTTTTTTTCTCTTTGTGGGTTAGATTTTCATCTAAGCATACGCCAAGATATGTTATTTTCGCTGATTTAGGGATATTGTCATTGTTGACTAGTAAATAGTTTGTTTGGCATTTTTTTTATTTGTTGGTTTGATCCCAACAGAATGAATTCAGCTTTTGAAGTATTCATTTTTAGCCTGTTGCCGTCCATCCATACTTTCATTTGTCTTTAACATTTTTCGAGATTGGAAATTGCGAAGGTTTTATTTTTAGATGGTAGGAATTTTATGTTAGGGCGTGGTCGTCGGCATATCCATGCAGATCTATGTTTTGTGCAATTTCTTCTTGCATCGTGGATGCATATAGTGAAAAGAGAACTGGCCCTGCTCACGAACCCTATGGGACTGAAAATGTCAATATTGAGGGTTCAGAGTACGCTTCTCCAACATTTACTCTGCAGCTTTTTTGTCTTAAATAGCTGTCAAACCAGTTTAGAGCTTTTCCTTCGATGCCGAATTTAGCTTATAACACAGACACTAAAATGCCATGATCTACTGTATCGAAAGCCGCACTTATATATATAGCCATCAAAGCAGTTACCGCCTGATGTTCGATAGCCCATAGAAGGTCATTCATTAATTTTACCAGAGCAGTTTAACAACTATAGTGTGCTCTGTATGCAGATTTATAATCCGGAATCGGTTCATTTTTATTGCAGTGCTCCATTAATTGGGTGAAAGCTGCTTTTTCTAGTACGTTACTACAAATAAATACATTTACAACAATTGCACCAAAACCAAATATAAATAAACACAGCTGCATGAACTAGCAATACAATCTGAATTACAATAGAGAAACTATAATTATTACATTCTATACACATGACAACATAAGTATACTATTAATATACATAATTACCATGAGTTCGTTTATATGTTTGTTTACATATATTAATATATATATATATATGTTTGACCTCTATAGGCTCATAGGCCGTTTGACCGATCGACACCAAAGTTAAATATAACAATTGAGAACGTCCTCCAAGTAATATTTAAAAAAAAATAAATATAGACCTATAGGGCGTTTGCAATCCCGTGACAAAAAGCACGTGATTTGTGTTTACTTTGAGTAATGGTGTACAAGTTAATATGGCCGCTGTATTAATAAAGTTTCATATAGGCTCGAGCTTTTTTTAAATGATGTGTTGTGTTTTAAGTCTTATTAAGATTTAATCTGTATTATGTATGTTAAATAAAATAGGCTATTTTATTATTATCATAGACATAGATCATAGACGATGTGAGCCTAATAGTGACTTGACTAGATAGCCTATTCAATATCGCTTGACATCGTAGCCTAGCCGCTAGCCTACGAAACATTAAAAGTGTAGGCCTATAAAGTGAAATTGAAAGTGTAAATAGGTCTAGCCGGCCCTAGCCTAATCACATTAATCAATTAATCTACAGTACTACTATTTACCTCCTTATTTTTTAGTAGGATAGCCAATATTCAGATGTGAATTGTGCATGATAAAGAAGTACTTCACTTTCACCACGTTACATTTGTACCTCAAGTGGCTTCTTTATTTACACAACTACGTCACTAAAAACCTAAGCCACGCCCACTGAGAACGCTCTATTACTAATTGCCTTATGTTAAGGTTCTAAACTAAGCTCTATTTCAGAATAATGTCCCTTGGAAATGCTTTCACATTATGGTGTTTTTTCGGGACTGGGTTTTCCCGTACTGTGAAATATTAGTGTCTACTTTTTAACAACAATATATTCTGTTTGTTATTTGTGTACGTTTTTTTTTTCATAGTATTTTTGTTTGTTTAATATTATTAATAGGAAGACGGAAGCTTGACAGCAACAATTCTTTTATTCCAAGGAAATTAGGCGACCTTAAACGATGAAAAAAGATGTAAAAAAACTAGAGACCGAAAGAAACGTTCGCACTAAAGTTTTTATTGTAATATTGTTTTTATTTCTTTTTCTTTTAACAGAAGACAAAGTAATCATTCGTTTTACCGTCATTTTGACGGGCAAAACTCCTAGTGTATGCATATTTGTCTTGAGCAAAGCTTAAAGAGGACATCAGATCGACTAGTATTGATTATATTAGCGATACAAAGAAACGCTGATAAATGACTTTTACATTTTTAAATACAGACATTGCCAAAAGGACGATATTGGGAATACGAATTTAAAGGTACGAACGAATTCTCCAATAAAGACACCATTCAAATTAAGGTTCACGTTAAGGACGCAAGCTGTTCTGATGTTGGTTTGTACCGGTGCAGTCTTGCTGCCGATTCCCTTACGCAAATTCTGTACACAAAACCGGCCAGCCTTCAAAACACAGGTAGGCCACGCCACGGTTTTAAGATATTTTAGATCAGTGGTCGGTAAACCTATGGCATGCGTGCCAGACTTTGCATGCATGGCGTTTTCCAAATGGCACTCGGAAGACCTCCCAAAATGGCAATTTTAGTCTCTTCTACAATAAATTTAGTGCTATAGAAGGGGGGATTTGAGGCCGTTGGCACGCTGCATGGAATTATAAATCTACTTTGGCACACGATTATGAAAATGTTGCCGACCCCTGACCAGAAAGTGATCAGGCTATTAAGTTAATGGAGCACGGTATTTCGACAAAAAAATGTCAATACCGTAACACCTCAAGTATAAGCCGCACCCGTGTATATGCCACGGGTATACAGTGGAAGGTGAAACGCAAGTAAAATTGTATTTCACGTGTATAAGCAGCACCCAAAGTTTATTTGATGCAATTGTATAATTTCTTGACCAATATTTGTATTTTTCTCAGTTGTTGTTTTGTGAATAATTAATTTTTGTATCGTATGGAAGATCCAATATCAGCTATATATTATTATACGTCATTTTAAAGTCTGAAAGCCCAGGATCTAAGTGAGAAAGTTATAATAAAGTCAATTGTTTAATATAAACACGTTTAAGCCGCACCCTTTTCTAGGACCTGAAAATTTGGTATACAGAAAGCGGCCTATACGCGAGGTTTTAAAGGTAATTATAATTTTAGAAATGGGGATAGAAAGCAATTGTAAACAAATTTCGTTTTCACCGAGAAATAAACATAAAAATAACAATTGTATCTCGAAGCGGCTCCAAGGACCGATCTATCGATTCGTAAATTAAGTGCTCTTTTCATTAAACAATTCAAAACAAACAAAACAAGTTCTTTCAAATACATAATAATATGCATTTTAGTTATGGACAAGCCTAATAAAACAAAACAAACGAAACAAATAAAATATAAAAAAACTACCACACACATTAACCAAATCGACGTTAAAAGGGAATACCTTTAAAATAGTTTAAACATATTGGGAATATCATTTCAATGAGCATAAATTTGTGTCTACCGATGCGAACCATAAAGTTTTCAAAGATTAGAAAGAAAAAACAGTGGTAAGATTTATTTTGATAGGGAGAAGGCTTGCTTGGCTTACTTGCCTGGTTCTTTTGGTTCCTCGTGGAACATAGGGCCTCCGCATCATCTCTCCTGTGCACTCGATTCTGGGCAGCCTTTTAAAAGCCACTTAAACACCTGTGGACGTCACATGGACGTCATAATTTTCGTACACTTAAATATCGTGGACGTTACACAGACGTCACTAGTAAAGTAAAAGAAACGGTAACAATACGCGATGTCAGCAAATATATATTTATATCAAAAACTTGTGGAAGTTAAGGGATTAAGTTCACCCTATTATAAGGTTGCAGAGTGTTATTTCCTCTTCGCAGGAGTCTCCAGGTGATCTTAGGGGGACCAACTCTCTCTTTCCCTGGGGGTACCATTGCAGAGCCTGTCGGGTGATGTCCTGTGTTTGTTTTTTTTTGTAGGGTTTGCCCAATCCACTGCCACTTTCGCCAGGCGATCTGCTGTTAAAGGGGATCCTGCTTTGTTTGCCGACCCAATCGGTATTCTTTACCTTTACTGCCCACCGATTCTTTAGTATGTTGCGGAGGCAGCCATTGGTAAAGGTAGGACGTAGGCAGGTAGTTCAATTAGCCTTCGGTAAGTCGAGTTGGTTGCCTAGAGCAAAAAGAAGTTTATAATAGAAAGAGATATAGAATCGGAGACCTAGTTGAAATAGTTTAAAAAATCTTCATTTGTGTTTGCTCGGGGAGTAGTTTATTATTTCATTATTATTGCTTTCTTTTTACAAATTGTACTAGAAACCATACAGCAAGGATACTTAACAATGATTCCTACAAGCGGACACAGCCTTTTCTTTTCGAAGAACAAAGTAGGAGACAGAATTGTTTTAGGCTGTACATTGACCGTAAGTGTGTTGTGGTTGTTTTGAATGGACGAATTCAAAGTTGTGTCATTATCATCCGTTCTAATCCATATTACATGGATTTCATTTCTTTCCCGAGTGGCATCCAGACATGGAATGGGTTGCCTTAACCAATCAGGAAAATAAGAAACATAACATCATTTAAAACACTTATAAAAATGCCGTACTAGACTCAGACGACGGATGAGCGTAGGACGCAATAAGCTTCTACATAGAAGGAACGTCTGTAATAAATACAATAAGTATACTTTATAAGAAGCAGCAGGGGTTATATCTAGTGTTAAAATCACCGAAAAAGAATGAAAAGAACCTATTTAAGAAATGTGTTTGTTACTTTTGAAGTAGACCTAGTCTAAAGTCTACAATTGTATATCCCTTCAATGATACATATAAACAAGTAATAAAACATTAACTATAATTAAAACTTAAAATAAAAAAATAAAAAACTATTAACAAGCAATAAAATTGACATACACATTTTAAAAATTCAATTCCTTGAAAAGTGAGATCACGTATTAAAGGAATTGCGTCAAACACTAATAGTCAAAGGGAGTGAATCGAGTTAATTCTACATTTTGTAGTCCTATCTCAATTGCCTCCCTTATTGCATAAAAATAAACATATCTTTTGCTTCAGGGACCACTAGATCTGAAGGTCACGTGGTCTTACACGACGAAGAAAGTTCCGGGACGAGAGATTGAGTTCACGATGCAAGGGGACATCATGCATTATCCACCAGAGAGCGCCCTGGACTGCAACTCCTGCAGGACACACTTCTACATGACCACCCTGAAGTTCACAATGACCGCCAGCAACGACGGAAACACGTACTACTGTTCCGCTACTGACGGGTTTGGCTTGAATACCAAAGCCAATTTCACTGTTTTCGTTGAGTGAAATAAAAATGTTTTGGGGGTTCTAAATTAAATTAATCAGAAGGTTTATGATGTTTTGCAGAACTATTCTTACAGAAAAAAAAAGATTGTATCATTTTCTGCCAAATAGAATAGTAAAGAATAATGAATGTTATTGTTATATGATTGTCTGATTATTTATTTATTTTTTTAAAATGTTTTATTGACTATTAAAAAAATAGAGATAACGATTTCTTAGAAAAGTAAAGAATAGTTAATGTATAATTTTCCACTTAATACAATTGTAGAGATATAAGTGAATGTCATAGTTATGCATACAATTTCTGTTTAATAGAACAGTGAAGAAAAGTGATCGTTAAAGTTATGCATAACAGTATGTTAAATAGAATAGTAAAGAATTGTGAATGTTATAGTTATGTATAATTCTCTTCTTAAGATAGTGGATAAAACTAGTGAATTATATTGTTATGCAAAATTTGTATGCCTAATATGTCTTTTTGTTGTAAGTGTCCATTTTAATTTTTTATGTTTTTTTTTTTTTTAAAGTCCATTTTTTTAATTTATTTTTTTTATGTGAATGAACATACTTTGTGTTTTTTGTGGGTTTTTTTTTTTTACTTTCGAAAGAGGTCTATGAGAATTAAATGCTGTACTAAGTGGTCAGTTGTTTTTTTTATAAGAAAACAAAGGCGGTAGATTTCTTACAAAAGTAATGATCAGTAAATATCAAAATATGTTATTGTTATCTGTAGTTTTCCGATTTATTAATACGCCATTTTGGTGTCATTGTTCTAACTCTGCGTTATTTTTATTGCTGTTGTTCATTTTATTTTTTCTAAGCCTGTATAATATAATTAAGTGTTTATGATGTGACTAATGCGTCCTGGGAGTAAGTGTGGCCTCATCAATTCAAATAAACTGCTTATATTTTGTGTGTGTGCATGTAATATGAATTGGGCGCAGGTAAACGACGGACGGTAGCGCTCAAGGTATTATAGTTTCTAAGTACCCTTCAGCGCCCAGTAATATACTTTGCAGGTGTTTACTGTAATCTCGGCACCGTAGTTTCAATGTAAAGACAGAAAAGGGGATTTAGGACTGTAGATGTTTTGTGAAATGTAGACAAACTTTTTTTTAACCCTTACAGTCCCGGGCGCGTATATAGCGGGACTGAAGGTATGCATGGGAAAGTAGGTCGGTACGGGAAGGGTTAATTTAATTTTGGCAGTTGATTTTCATGTTATTAAAAAGTAATGCTATAAAATATATTATAGTTTTATTATTTGAGTTTATTTTTAAATACGTCTGCTTATTTAATTAAACAACACACAAAACACATTTTTTCGAAAAACTCCTTTATGAGTATTTTTCTATGTTTTGCTCTTTGCAAACAACATAGTTTGGGGCATGGTAGCTGAGCAGTAGCTGAGCGGCAGCGCGTCCGGCTAGCGTACTGAAGGTAATGTGTTCGAATCATGGTGAAGGCTAGGATTTGTTCTCTGGTCTGGAGTGTGTCCCTTAGTCTACTCAGCTCTTATGGCTACCTGACTGAGTTGGTGTAAATTAAAGGCGGCTGGTTATTGCACTGGACACAGGAGCTAGTGAACGCTGCTTCGCCAAATGGATTCATTCGGTCCGACGGGTGACTTTACTTTTAACTTAACTTAACCACAAAGTTAGAAAAAAAAATTCACATGCAAAGCCAATATAGAGACACATTTAGAATTTAGACTTATAAAAGATCGAAGACTGAAACTCAAGACAAACTGAAATATGGACTATCTTTGGCATAACATATAATAGGCCTAATAATAATAATGACTGTAGAGCGCAACTGTTTATGCGTTTGAATTCGGCATGATCTGTAGGTTTTCATTCATTATTGAGTTTCTAATATTAGGATGGGAAAAGCACACAAAACCATAAGAGAAATAGAAAGATCTTCGAACACTTATTTGTCTGGGGCCAGCTGTTCAACATTGCAGATAACGCAGATCCGAAAGAGCTCAATAACTATTGAGTTCTTTCTTTACCATATGATACTGGAAACCCAGAGGAGCGTAATGAGTTGATGAGGAGCAGAAACCCATTGAAGGTACATGCAACATAATGATCTCCACTAACTTTGGAAGGTGCAGTGCCATCCATGCAGCTGTACGTTAATGAAAAAAAGCATCTTCGGCGATGCGGTCCAAGCTGCAAGTATTTAAAACTCTATACAGTCTCTGATTTTTTTTTTAATGCACACCACAAAAAAAAAAAAAAAAACTTTTTCAGTAATCAAGTCTTAAATGAATGAGCTACGGCTTTGGCTGTTTGAGTTCCTAACAAACAACGCCTTGTCCAAACGGCCTTAGCAACTAAAATTTAGTTTCGTAAAACTGTATGGACTTCATCAGGTATTGTAACTTTAAAACAATTAATGACATTTATTACAAAAAGGTAAGTGGAGTAAACTAAGTTAGGATATAATGAAAAAGGAAAAAAAAAACAACATTTTTTTTTATATGTCAAATCCATTACAATATCATTTCCTATCTGCCTTGATCCGGTCAACAGTAGAAAACAGGTAGATTTTAATTTTGAACAAAGTTGTTCATAATTATAAAATAAATGCAATTTTCATTTCTATTTCGTTTTTCGTTCAAAACTTTTGAATATGCACATAAACTGTTTTTCCCTTTTGAAAACAGAACAACTTTGTTTTTTTGTTATTTGTCTTAAAAAAACATGAAAAATTTTTTTTTTTTTTTTATTTTTTTTTGTTGTTGTTTTGGTATGCTACGGGTAAAAGCTTGGGCTGAAAAGGTGATAGGATGTGTCATTGGTAAGTAGTCTATGTGAAAAGTCTAATTATATGACAAGATTATTTAAAAAAAAACATACACTCTCATACACACACAAATGCTAGATTAACATAAAGGATTTGAAATTGAGTACGTTGTAAAATTCCACCTAGGGATTAAACCAAAAAGAACCCATCTCAGTTTCACTTTGTTATTTCCCTAAAAAAAAGCACATGGATTTTCTAATAAAATGTAATCCTTCCATTTCAATAACTTGGCGGGAAAATTTTCAGCTGGAATGCTAGAAAATACAGCTTAGTAATGCAACACAGCAATAATTTATTACAATTCTTAAAACAAATTAGATATAAAAGTAAGTATGTTAGTTCTGTGCATATACTTCTATCTGTTTCCATTTAATCTTTAGGACTCGTAGGCGTACCGGAAACTGGATAGAAAGAGTGTGCTCATCAGACTGATTTCGGTGCTGAGGGTTATATTTGTCACGAATAAAGACCGTCTTAAGCCTCTTTAATGCTGTGTTTGTCTGGGTGATCTTGCCTTATTGCATGAGAAATTTAGTGTAAGAAGAAGAAAAACTAAAAACTGCTTTCGTGGTACTCGATATAATAATATTCAACCCCATTGCTTCGCATCAGCAGCATCAAAAGTAAACATCCATTTTGTGTTCTTATTCACTCGTCTTTTTAGTGCAATGATAAAAAAAATCAACTAATTTTAGTTTAAGAAAAAAATTAAATGTTCTTAACAAGTCAAAGATTTCTTGTATTTCAAAAATTCACACAAATAAACCTCCATATTATATTTTTTTAATAATAAATATATTTAAAGATAATAATGATGTATTAAGTAAATTGTTACTAAACTGATCATAGGCCTGGCCAAGCAGAGTTCACCATATTCTGTGGCCACGGCATACTAGGGGATTGTGTGGCCAACACAATGCCCAGTCGCCCTTAATTTCTCCTCAACTAATGGCAGGTACCCAATAGAGCATGGTAAACTCTGGGATACCCTCAGGTTTCGGGGAAAAATCCTTGCCTCCACCAAGATTTAAACCCACAACTTTCGGATCGCTAGTTGAACGCGCTGCCGCTAAGCCATCATGTCCCATAAACAATGTTTATTTAATATTTATTCTTCAAATTAAAAATACAGTAATAAGCTATTTAGAGACACGGCTAGATGTAGTAAAAGTTTCTACGTATAGGCCTACAATAGAACATAAATACATGAACACAAAAAGGAGTAATAAGAGGAAAATTATACATAACAAAATATTTTTTTATCTACTATTCTATTAATAATTATAAAAAACATATATATCTGATTCTTTCTTATAGAACATATCAGTGCACCATCAAATCTCATATATCAATTTTTATAAACAATTAAAATACATATTTTTACTCAATGTAAACAGTGAAATTGGCTTTGCTATTCAAAGCTTTGCCGTCAGAGGCGGAACAGTAGTACGTGTTCCCGTCAGCGTCGGCATTCATGCTGAACTGGAGGTTTGTCGTGTAGAAGTATGCCAGGCAGGCGTTGCAGTCCAGGGCGCTCTCCGAAGGAAATGTAGAGATGTCCTTTGTCACCGGATAGGCCGCCTCAAGGTCCGGTTTCTTCTTCTTTGAGTACGTCCACCATGTTTGGAGATTTGGTGGACCCTGGATCAATGATTAGCATTCTCGTAGAAAAATGTAAACAAAATAAAACACAGATGTGCTAAGAGGAAGCGTTTGAAATACAGTTGATCTGAAGGTTTCGAATATAAATTTACGTGCCAACATCCAGCCAACTGCACCTCAAACTAGCACCCTTATACAATAGTACATAGACAATGGCATAAGGGCATACTAGTATCCCAGTGTGCACCTACAATTTCAGAAGCTCGGCTTTGTCTATTGCGAAGATGTAAAGGCAGCTAGACATTGTTATTGTAACCAAGTTTATGTAAAAAAAAGTAAAGTATCCCGTCGGACCAACATGATCCATTGGGCCGTTGAAGCAGTGTTCACCAGTTTCTCTGGCCACTGGCATTCAAGGGGATTGTGTGGCCAGAACAATGCCCAGCCGCCTTTACTTTACCCCAACTAAAGTCAGCTACCCGTCAGAGCTAGGTTTACTCCAGGACAAGGCAACAAAACTTAGCTTTAACCAGGATTATAATCCAGAGCTATCGGTACGCCTGCCGAACGTGCCCCAGTATCTTAGTGTGCGCCTTCGGTTTCTGAGTTTCGGCTTTGTCTGCCCTGGAAGGAGCAAAGGCAGCTAGACATTGTGATTGTAAGTTTATGTAGTATTATACAATCATTTGCGTGTCCAGGGTTTCAATTCGGGATGGGGGAGAGAGGCTAATTGTGAAGGTTAAAGTAGAGATAATGGATAGTAAGGGTGCACAGATAATATAAGTGTGTGTGTGTGTTTGGGGGGGGGGAGGTTATTGTGAAATGTTAAGGAAGTTTGGTGAGAATATTGCAAGATATAATTGTAATAGAAGTCTCATTCTGGGCCAATGCACTGACTTAAAAAAGCAACTGATATTTTATCGTGTTATCTATATTTGAAACGTAAATATTAGATTTATAAACAAATTAGAAAAGTTTTTTTTTTGCTAATGATCTGCTTCCCCCCCCCCCCCCCCTTAACTAGTATTTATGTCTGTGCCTATGTTTTAATGGTCAGAGAATTTCTGCTAGGTGGCTAAAGTGCTCACAAAGCTGACTAGCGAGAAAATACTATTTGTGAGGCAAACTCATGGCGCGTGTCAAAGGAACGGCGGGTAGGGAGTGTTGGAGGGTGAGATTTAAGAATAAATTTCACTCTTGTGTGCACCGAAAACTTAAGATTATGTATCTTTAAGAACCCAGCATAAAAACTGGGGTTGCAAACATTGAAGTAAATTCTCGAGAAAAAAACCTCGGAGCAAGTAAAGTACCCATTGGACTAAATGAATCAAAGGGCCGGTGAAGCAACGTTCACCGGTTTCTGTGGCCACGGCATACAAGGTGATTGTAGGGCCATCACATTGCACTGCCGCCTTTACTTTATCCCAACTAAGGTCAGGTACCCATCAGAGCTGGGTAGACTCAGGGACACCCTCCAGACCCGGGAAAAATTGAACAAATCTTCACCAGGATTCGAACCCGGAACCTTCGGTACGCCAGTTGAACGCGCTGCCGCTCGGCCACCGTAAATGATGTCAATCTCTTTTTTATGTATAAATTATAAAAAAAATTATTTAGCATACGTACGGTTAGTGTACACTCCAAAACTATGTTGTCGCCGACTTTGTTTTTGGAAAAGTAATTGTTGTGTCCGCTGGTTGGTATCATTGTTAAGGACCCTTGTTGTATGGTGTTTACTAAAATAGTTACACAAAATATGGTTTGCAAAATAATGAATGTTAAACCTGCATAATTTTAACATTAGGTCAGCCATGTTTATATAAATCAATAAACATGACACTTGATCCGATGAAGTGATATATATATATAGTCTAGTTCGTTTGAGAAGCTGCGAGACAAAGGCGTTTTGTTTTTATGCTCTGTGTGAAAACATGTTTTTTTATGAAGTTGCAATCAAATTATAAAAGTTTGCATTTATATACGGCATTTTCCTATTCTAATGCAATTAGTACACTTGGTGCGCTTAGAAAAAACGTTCCATATTTCAATTGTGAATTTTGAATAAAATGGGAAGGTACAAAATGTGCTATTTAAAGAGAAAGCACAACATAATCTTCTTAAGGACTTGTCTGAGACTAGCTGTTGCGCGGTTTAGGCGCCGCAGATTCAAACGAGCGTACTCCAAATATCGTGTTGTTGTTTTATATGTGCCCCAAAAAATCCGTTTCTGAGTTATAATTATTCCATCATTTTAATTTGGGAACTAAAACATATTCAAAAATAATTTATAGCCGATCATATTTATAATTAAAGAAGAGAATAACTTCATAAAACATAATGATTTTTAAACCAACTATTTCAGACGCAGCCCCAACAGTCCGTGAGAATATGATTAACTATTTTGATTTGTCTTTGATTTTGTTAACATGATCAATCATAGTTTGAAATACAAACAGAAATAACAAACCAAGTTGAAACAAATGGAGCATTTCTGCAACAAAATAATATTTTAGTTGTTGAGGAATTCAGACTTTTATTCTAGACTAGAACAAAGAAATATAGAAAGAACTTTATATATTAGATGGAGCACAGTAGCCGAAAGTCCTGGGTTTGAATCATGGTGGAGGCATTAGCTGGGGTAAAATAAAGACGGCGTGGCATGGTGCTGGCCACAAATCCCATAGTAAACCCTATGATCAGTTTGGTCCGAAGGGCACTTCACTTACTTTACTTTATATATTATATTTTTAACAATTTATTTTGCTTAGCACTTGGGTGGAAAGGTTATGCTTTGCGAATCACTGTCCCGTAATGACATAGTGCAATTAGGGTTGTACGACCAGCACAATGACAAGCCACCCTTTACTTATCATGTATAAGGTCTGGGTAGACTCAGGATAAGTATAGGGCTTAAAACATTAACAAGATTAGAAACAAACCGGCGAACAATGTGGGTTGGTCCAACACAAGGCCGTCGGACCCACAACCCGGACGTGCCGCCGGCTGTTCCAACTTAATTTGTTTTGCAGTCTGGGCCGTATATAGGATTGTGTGTGTGGGGGGGGGGGGGGGCTGTTCCTAAGGGCCAAATTTATTTGAGGGCACTCTCGTGGACTCGACCCTGCCAGTGTCAGTTAACAATCAAATGTGATTTCCCATTCACAGTATTTGTTCATTGTTAACCTCTACAACAGCACTATTCTAATTACCGAGAGAAAAGACTACATTTTTTGTTTGAATATGTCTGGGCCGGACTGGGCCTATTTGGTGTGTAGGCCCCGGTTCCAAAGGAAAAAGGCCTAAATATGCCACTGTATGCAGTCATCGAAAGGTAAAAGACTAAGCACCTATCATGACCTAAATTTTATAGTTGCCATTGTGTTACCTGCAGTTGTGACTCTGTAAGGGGTCGAGTAAATGTAAGGTCCAGACCGCGCCGTTTGCATGCCGCATCGGTAAAAGCCGGCGTCAGCACAGGTTGCGTCCTTAACGTGCACCGTAATTCGGACGACATTCCTATTCGCTGAATCATCCCCGCCTCTGAATTCGTAATCCCATAGGCGTCCACCAGGGGGCGTCTGTATTTGGAAGTGTACAAATAAATAGAACATTTAGTAAATGCAAAGCCATGGTAAGAATCATTACAACACTTGTCTTTCTCTGTATGTGTTACTTTAAGCCCCACGGCGCGGGAGGGGGGACATTTTCTTAATCATCTCGTACGTTAGATTACGGTTAGATTAACGCATGAGAACTAGCATACTAAACGGACGCACCTTTTGACACCCGACCTAGGCTCCCCTGGTGAATTCTTTATTAGCCACCCAACTCTTCTACGCATGGTTTTTATGCTTTATAGTAACATTTTTGGTTTGTCATTGTTGTAAATATGAATAGGGCTTACAAACAATGGGTTCTTAGTGTTGCATGACGGAAGGATTAATTCAGGAGTAAGCAAATACGTCTTCGTAATCCACAATAATATTAAATAATATGCTACGTCTCGCGTTCTAGGGTGGTTAATTTATCACAATTGACTTCTTGGTAAGTAAAGTAAAGTACCCTTCGGACCAATGTGATCATAGGGCTGGTGAAGCAGCGTTCACCAGTTTCTGTGGCCACGGCATACTAGGGGATGTGTGGCCAGAACAATGCCCAGCCGCCTTTACTTTACCCCAACTAGTGGCAGGTAGCCATCAGAGCTGGGTAGACTCAGGGACACCCTCAAGACTTCTTGGTACCCTCGAAGAATCTCGAACGTTCCTCAAATGAAACGCCTACAAACTTCCATCCAAGTAATTTAGAAAGACGCCAGGAAAAAATGAACATAACTTTGATTTGACATAACACAATACATCGACGCTCAATACAATTCAATAATCACAGGATTTAAGAACAAAACAAAAGTAGTATAAAACACAGCCTAACCGTCGCTCATTACAATCTACTCTCTAATCTAACTACACACTATAATATGGTCGCTCATGTCAAACGGACAAGGGTCAAGCAGTGTCAACAAAAGAATGTGGCCATCCGTTACTATGGAAAGTAATAACAACCAACAAAAATCAAGGCAGTTAATTACTTATAGCATCATACATCACACTAAGTATGTGTTAATGTAATGATACATAAAAGGTCTTGTGTGTTTACTTATATGTAATATGTGACTAAAGTATTATGTCGAGTCACTAAGTGATGTTCGAACTCTCCATTATCCTACTCACCTGTTTAGTTCTTCCTTTCCTCAATGAACCGAATGGATAGTATCGGCCTAAGTCTAGATAGTTCTTCTCAACATCAAGTTTTCTTTCTACAAACATTTCATAAATTGACTGGAAATTGTCATTTCTGTCGAGACTAAACTTGAAAACGTCGCATTCGATGTAGAAGTTGTCTTCGGCTGTAATACTTTTCTTACTCACAATATTTTCTTGATCTGAATAAATGAAAATGATATTTTATATTATTTTTTGATTGTCAATGTTGAATGATTGTTGAGTTGATTTTGAAAATATATTAAAAGTAACTCTCTCGGTCTCTCTTCAGAGTTATCCAGATATTGCACATCTTTTTCAATAAGTACTTCGACTTTTTATATAAATATAATAAAGTGGACTAATAAAAACCTGTGTGCCGCTACCCAATAACAACCTGTTGCAATGCTCAGATAAACGTAAGAAATGAAACAATTTGTTCGTCCCTTATGCGAGAACCAATGCTATTTCTTCCCGAGTGGCATTCAGGCATGGAATGGGTTGCCTGAACAAACCAGAATAACCAGTAACTTAACATCATTTAAAACATTAATACAAATGCAAGACTAGACTCGGACCACGGATGAGTATAGGACGCAATAACCTTCTTTATAGAAGGAGAGTCTGTAATATATAAGATAAGAAAACTACTTTCTGCCGACTAATCACTTCTGGACTCATCGTTTCTCTCTGACGAACGTTGGCCTGAGAGCCTTCTCAATATCTGGTCCGTAAGTATGAAATCTACTTCCCATCCAACTTAGGCAGACACGTTATATCATCACTTTAAAAATAAACCTTTTTATAACACATTTTTTTAATATTTACCTTCGTTAAACATTGCTTTTTTTTTTAGACCCCTACTATTTTACTTTTATACGAAGTCGGTTAATGCTACATTTATTAGCTTTGTCCTATGTTTGTAAAGTTAAAATATTATTAATTAGCTTTATATCTTTTTTACCACGTTCTTGCTTGTGTTTCATTTCTACGATTTAGAATTTATTATTACTTCTCATGTGTGAAAATGTATTCAATATTCACAATTTAAAGTCCATTTATTCTCGGACTTTTCTAAATTCATTTGAAATTAAAGTGGAGTTAATTGATAAAAACTATTCATCACTAATTCCCTCGTTAACTTTGCAAACACAACTTTAATTTTAAAAAATACTATTCTAAATTCATGCTTGTGCATTATTGTCCAACTTAGCTCTTGTTCACTTTTATGTTCCAATGAGGTTAATGTTCAGTTAAAAAATAAAAAAATAAACAGTAAATATAACAATGTCCTTTCGTATGTTTAGGAATGATATTATTAAAATAGTATTTTGATTTGTAGATGTGGATTTAAAATTACTCTGTACCTTTGTTTTTTTTTATTTATTGTCTGGGCTAATATCTTAGGTAGTCACGTGAGTAAATTACCCGTCGGACAAAATTGATCATAAGGTCAGTGAATTGGCTTTTACCAATGTCTTTGACCCGGACATAACAAGGCATTGTGTGGATTGCACAACGCCCAGTCTCCTTTTTCTTTACCCCAACCAATGTCAGATACCCATCAGAGTTGGATAGACTCTGAGACACCCTTTTGTACCGGGTGAAAAAAAATAACCCTAGCCTTCACCAGGATTTGAACCCAGAACCTTTGGTACGCTAGCCGAACAAAAAAGCGTGGGCAGGGTGAGAATGTAATTATATGGCAATTAATTGGACAGTGTATTAACGAACGATTTCATTGACCGTTTGTAGAACATTTTCAACAGACTCTAACACGATTGAAAACGATTGAATTGCTTGGGTCCCTGGAGATGCCTTCTCTTGCTCATTTCACATAATATATTCTTATACATACACTAATGGAACAAATAAGGTGAGTTACTTTAGAAAGCTAAAAATAGGTTTACTCACCAGCACCTGTAATCGTTGTAAGAGCTAACATTGCGGCAATGTTAAACTTTAATGACCTCCTGGCAGTCATATTCAGCTGTTAGGGCAAAATGAGTTTGTAAGTTTCAATTACACTTTTGAACCAGAAAGCAAATCAAGCAGACAGATGAGTAGGTGTAGTAGACACAAAGTGAGATAATTATGTCGAATGTAGAGCTAAAATGGTATTATGATTGAAGATTTACTTTTTAAAAGTAGTTAGATCTAGTTCTTGTTTCTTTTGGCCTTAAATTTCTAAATGCGATAAAGTTATTCATTAGTCTTATGAATATTTTGTTCTTTGCAGCCTACAAAATATTTTACAAAGCCAAGTTAGTATACTAATAGATATATAAATGGCTTTATGATAGAAGAAATCATCTTATAATACGTTAGATATGCTTTTTTTCAGTGCAGAAAAATAATTGCACCCTTTGCTTATACGTAATTCAACCATAGTTTTGCCTTTTATAAATAAAGATAAAGTTGCAGGTTTTCCTCGACGACTCTCTTCTGTATCATTATGGGCCACAAGACTGACTAAGAGAGAAAAACACCGGTCTTGTAGTCAATGCATGTACGGGGCGGTGGTCGTGGACAACTTGCAGAGGTCCTACAGGACTAGACCAAGCTGACATTGACAGTACATAGCCGACAAGGAGATGGTAGAGTGAGTGTTGCCAGAGAAAACTCGTAATAGTTATCTATCTACTCGCTCTACATTCGTAAATTAACCCTTCCCGTACCGACCTACTTCTATCTATGCTGCCTTTAGTTCCGCTATATACTCGCCCGGGACTGTGAGGGTTAAATAGGTTTTCTGATCAAATCTGGAGGAAAACCAACTACTTAACACTATTTAATGCCCAACTCAACATGCAAGAATATACTATAATCAAACCACGAATAAGAGCAGGACGAAATAACCATTATGTATAGATAAAAATGACAATGATGCTCATTTATTTGTAACGTGTGGTTTTACCTGCAGTCATATTTATATTGCCCATGGCGCTATTGTCCAGATTTGTGGATTTGATACGAAATGTAAATAATAATGCAATTCATGTGCCATATTTCGAGCGTCGCTAAACTCAGCGCTATGTGATACCAGATGATGTGACTTATGACTTTCAGGCGTTCCCACTCGCACGCACCGACGTCTGCAAATATGCTTTTTTTCCGTCAGCCATAAGACTGGAACACGTTGGACCAGGCCTCCATCACTGCCCCTTCTGTTCCGACTTTCAAATCTCCACTGAAGGGCTGGACTTAAGACCTAAAGTGAAACTCTATCATCTGTTTATAATTATTGTTTCTGATGTTTTAATATGTATGTGTAGTTTAATTGTGGACTCTTACCTCGGTCCTAACGGGGTATCCACAATAATATGAAGAGGAGGAAGAGGATCATTACCTACTAGAACCAAATCTTTTGCAGGGCGTCAGGGGATGGTCGGCGGCAGGACTAGAACCCGGGCCATTATGTTGACAGTCTGGTGGACTACCCACAGGTCCAGCCGGACTCACAACCTGTTATGTATTATTATTTACTATTATGGGGGCACGGTAGCCGAGCGGCAGCGCGTTCAACTGGCGAGCCGAAGGTCCCGGGTTCGAATCCTGGTGCAGGCTAGGATTTTTTCCCGGGTCTGGAGGGTGTCCCTGAGTCATTAGTTGGGGTAAAGAAAAGGCGGCTGTGCATAGTGCTGGACACACAATCACCTAGTATGCCGTGGCCACAGAAACTGATGAACGCTGCTTCATCGGACCTATGGATCAATTCGGTCCGACGGGTACTTTTAATTTACTAATATTGCTTTTTCTAATTCCAGTAGATCAGTAGGCCGACCATTATTTCTGTTTTGTAAATATTTAATCTGTATATGCTTTGCTTATAAAGGTGGATTGTTATTTATACGCTTTACCTTAATAAGTTCTTGATAATACACAAAAACATGTAATTCTTTTCGTTTGAATACTTTGCACATTGTTCTGTCAATGACTCGCACAAAAAAGGTAATAGTTCATTGTGCTTTATGTTCAGTGTAAAATTATATTTCTTTTATCCAGTGGTGCGTAAGCCAATAAACCCTACAACTTAAAATCATT
The DNA here is from genome assembly GCA_949126835.1 of Anisus vortex. NCBI lineage: Eukaryota > Metazoa > Mollusca > Gastropoda > Planorbidae > Anisus > Anisus vortex. The sequence goes on along the minus strand of OX421509.1, from coordinate 22,461,581 downwards.
TAATGCACTAATCTAAATAAATTTTCTGTTTCTATTAAAATATCAAAATAGAGTTCTAAATGATGTTAGCAGTGTTATTACATCTTTTAGCCTATATTGATAATAATAGTAATTGTTAAAGCGCTTCTTTCCATAATATTAAATATAGCATGTTCAGTACGCTTTTGGTGTGAATTGCAGTGGCAGATGTATTAGTATGTAAGGTCTTTAAATTATTTTTAAAAGTCTCTTTTGTCTCAGATTCTCTCAATGTCTGAGGTAAACTGTTCTCGAAGGAAGGCGCTACAGATTCGAATGAGCGCTCTCATGGGTACCTTTGTGTGTGTCCAGTCACACTGGTAGTTTAAATGAGTGACTGTGATGAAGGGCGCAGTTCCCTTGATGGCTCATGCTTTTATATCACTTCTTGAAAGAGCAGTGTCATTTATACATTCGTACGTAAGGGACATACTTTTTGATTAATATTAATACAATATAATACGCCTAATTTTTAACTACTTCAAAAGGCTCCTAAAGGACAATATGTAAATTTCATTTCTCAGCAACACAGGTTCCTAAAACAGCAAGTCAGATAGTCTTAGGTTCGAATCCCATGTCTTCATACAGCCTTGGGTCTAACTAGCTCTCTCGTGGGTACCAGACAATATATGACGAGAGTAAATTTGACAACATTTATAACAATCGCCTTTGCCATGGAGACTGGAAAACGCTGCTTTGCTAACATAATATGGCTACTTGTTATGTAATGAATACTAAACACCCATGATAGAGTTATCTAATAGTACAAAGAAAAATTGCTTCATAACAAAACAATATTGAATAGGTATCTTTTTTAATTATAATTGTTTCAAAAAAAAAAAAAATTAAATGTTAATATGTATAGTATTTATAATAATAGTTGTAAAAAAACGTTTAAAAAAATATTGAGACTTATCATAATAGATTATTTACCCTTATAAAATTATAATTGTATGCTTGTAATGTGTATATAAAAACAATTCAAAAACCTAGTTCATGACAGATAAATTAAAATATTGAAAACAAAATGAATTAATAAAATTAACATTTATAAAAATTCAACCGGTATAAAAACGAGGAATATTTTTTGTTAAATAGTTATTTAACAATATAATACCTTAATATTAACACATTATTAGAAATAGCATGCATAATATTTCAACCGATATAAAAATGTTGAAATATTTTAAAAAATGAAATATCTAATAATATCAAGCACTAATATCAACAAATGATTGGATTTTCCCATTATATATATGATATATATATGATATCGATATGATATCGATATAAGGTACGGAATGATCAATTTTATGCTGTGCAAGCTAGTTGAGGTGGAGCTTATAGAACCAACAATAATTATTTAACTACCTTTTGCTAAAAAAACAACTCAGCAATACATTTAATCATTTAGACAAAGATATATATAATTTATTAAATTCAAATGTCTTACTAAACCTCAAAATTAAACTTACTGTTTTGGTAGTAGCTGAGCTTTCTTTTTCGAAGAAGTCAAGAAAAACAACAAAGACATTATTGGTATGGCTTGAAAGTAAGTATATACCCGTCTGACCAAACTGACCCTAGGGCAGGTGAGACAGTGTTCAACCAATTTATGTGGCCACTGCATACTAAGAGACTGTGTGGCCAGCACAATGCACATCCGCCTTTACTTTATACCAACTAAGATCAGGTACCAATCAGAGCTGAGTATACTCAGGGACACACTCCATACTCGGGACCAAATAATAGATTCGAACCCAGGACCTTTGGTACGCCAGCCGAAGGCGCCGCCTCTAAGCCACAATGACCCCATATTTCAACTGATATGTTTGAGTTGGTTTGTTTATATATATTTTTAGTCCAATTAGTTATATTATTACATGTGTTATTGATTCACACACCGTTAGCTTTTATTTTTTGTTTCATCTTAAGCAAAGACTGTTACTTCGATAATACGATAAAAAGAGTGTCGTGTCTCACCCATAAACAGAATAGTTGTTATAAAGCCCACTATAGTTACTTGGATGCGAAGGGCGAAACGGACAAACAACACAGTAAATGATCACAATTAAGTCAGGTTCCAATATGTATAGATAGCATTAATTTTACGTCATCATTATCCACCTGAGATCATGATTTCAGACGCTTTTTTTAAAGCGTTTGGTGATTTCAAAAAACACTGCCAACTTTAAAATGAAAAAAAAAAGAATCGTTTAAAATGAATTGTGTTTAGGAAGATATTTAAACATAAAATGATGTTGGCGACATGTGGATTTATGACATAAGATTAATGTGTAAGTTTAGTTGATTAATAACAATGTGTGTCTCAATTCACCAATAACAAATGCAATGTGCACATAAATATTTATTTTAAAAACTATATATACCGGATTTACCATTAACATTGTATGTGGCCTGTTTGTATAAAATGAATTAACGTGTCATGCTGAGACATATCAATATATAATAGTATCACAGACAAAGTTGATATAACAAATCATAATACATTTTTTCTATCTAACAGTGCTCAAGAAGGAATATTTCAGTGTTAAATAGCATATATCTTGATTAAATAATGCCTTTTTATATGTAATTGTATTACAAAATTGCAATTGTGAGAATTAAAAAAATGTTTCGCTGTAATTAAGCCCGCCATCCATCGAGCCACAGTGGATTCTGAGATCTTTGTCACCAATGAGGTAGACAGGTGCCCCGCAGCTACCTGGACAGGTGCGCGTGTCGTAGACCAATTTCCAGCATGACGATACCAGAGGGCTCCGGCAGTGCAGCTTGCCAATGGAAATCTTCTTAGTGCTTCCGTGTGGATATGAGACTATGATCGTGTGGTCGTCAGTAAGATTCATTGCCTCTTTGAAGCCTTTATACTTGAGCTGCACTTTTTGGTCATACTCACTGAAATCCGTCAAGGCCTTCTCCAGCTGCTTGCAAACATTGACATCACAGGTCTCAAATACAACCGTGCCAGATCCATATTTCACGCCGTGGTCCAGGCTGACCAATGGCCCGTCGCTTTTATCATAAAACAGTCTGATAGATGCGTGGGTGGATTCGACATTGTCAAAGACCACCTGCTGGGCAGTCTTCACGGTGATTTGCCAGAACTCTTTGCTAGGATTCGCGGATTGCTTACACTTGCTGCAGGTGCAAGTTTGCTGTTGCTTGCTGTTGATGTTGTAGTGTGTGAACTTGGTAACGTTGGTGACAAAACCACTACCGATTCTGGTTGTTGTGCTGCCTCTTAAGTAGCTAAATGGATAAGGGATATTCTTAGTTCCGGGCAAAAATTCCGGTCTGGCCAGGCTGGTCATTGCGACATCAACTCTGACGGTCAGTTCAGCAAGGGATGTAATAAGCTTGAACAAATACTGCTCACGATATCCAACAGGAAGGTTGTTTATGTTAAAATTTTCAACTGTTAAAAACTGACCAAGATTCTGGTTTTTTAAACACAATGCTAGTTGTCTCGCAACATCAAGTTGGCCATCTTTGAGAACTGTTATCTCGTATTTACCTGAAAATATTTTTAATAATTGTAAAACATTTAATTATAAGCATCATAATTTAATTTTAATTTAGTTGTATTTTTTAAGTTTACTTTATGACGAATAATAACTTTTCAAAAGCAGTTAATTCTAATCATTTAATAACACATAATAACCATAATTTAATAACCATAACACATGACAACACCAAGGGCTAGATGGAAAACAACTTTCAGCATTTGTAGATGCCTTTTAAAACAGAGACGTTATGTGAGTGTATTTATTGAAGTGTGTAATAATTAAAACATTAAAGGTATGTATGTTGTCTCTCATAAGTAATTTCATTAGGTAGTATGTGAAATTGCCACCTAAACAAACAAATCTAGTGATAAAATAGCTCGTTATGCTGTTTTACAATCCTCTGAAGTTGCCATCCTATTTTTTCTGGTTGGCAAACATTCACAGCCAACTATCTTAATAATATTATTACCTTGAATCTCTCAGTATAAAACAAATAAATGTGTTTATTTTTCTACACACAATGTAAAATGTTTACATTGATCATGTATATTCTAATATGCACCATAAAATTATGCTTAAACATATGAACCTATTTTATTTGCTTCATATTCCTTCTGTTTATAAGACTATTTTAATAAACTTTTTTTTTCAACGATATTCACAAGTGCAAAATATAAAGATTAATAATTGACATTGATGACAAACCTTTAACATTTTGTAACTTATCTCCAAACCACATCTGAAATTCATCCCTAGCCTCAATTGTATCATCTGAAAACAAATTTCAAAAAAATAGTTTTAAACCGTTTGTAGGTCTTTAGTCTCAATTCTTCACTGTAAAAAACACGCAAATATGATGCAAGCCAAACAAGATGTTTTTAATCCTATCTTAAACATAACAAACGCTACTTCTATAAAGAAGATTATTGCGTCCTACACTCATCCGTGGTCCGAGTATAGTCTTGCATTTTTATAAATGTTTTAAATGATGTTAAGTTACTGCTTTTCCTGGTTTGTTCAGGCAACCCATTCAATGCCTGAATACCACTCGGGAAGAAAGAGTACTTATATGTATTTTTTCTCGCATAGGGGATAAGGAAAGTGTTTTTGTCCTTATGTTTATCTGAGCTTTGCAACAGGTTGTTATTGGGTTGAATTTCTAAATTAGAGTTCAATGCCTTGTGCATTATTACTACTTTACTCTTCTGCCCTTCTGTCCTCTAGTGTTTCTAGGTTAAGGCATTTGACTAATGATGTGTCTCTTGTTAATTGGGAATATTTAATAGTTATGAACGTGGCAGATCTTTTGGAATTTGTTCTAATTTGAATTTATTGTTCTTGTAAAATTATTGTATTTTTACAGCTGATGCTTTATATACATACATATTAAATTAAAACGTATAGTTTTATTGTTTCAAATCTATTCTTACATCAAGTATAACTGGAATATTGTATGTGCTCTACGGAACTGTAAGTAGCCCAGCAATCAATACTGGAGTTAAACAGTAAACGATTTTTGCTAACGGAAACATCATCATCGCGTATTTGGTGGACAATGAAATGATCTTGTGACATATTCAATTATTGGTTATTTGTTAAAATCGATATAACTTTATTTGTTAAAAAAGGACATTTCATAACTCTTCAAAATCAAAGAATTCTTCAACCTATACATTTAATAATATCTAAGCTTATATTGCAAAAAAAAAATATAAAAAAAATACTTTATTTATCCAAATAAATGGACATTTGGCTTGATTACATAAATTCCGTCTTTTAGCATACGTAAAACAATATTAAAGAACCATTTCTACTCAAGCACAATAAACATTCACGCACACTATCATACCATTTATCATACCAGAAAAAAAGTATCATTTAGGAGTCAGCTATGGTATTTTCTGGCTTTGAGCTTAATATTTAAAAAAAAACATATCATAATTTATCATTCGATGCTATCTTACTAGGAATAAAACATATAATTTGTAACAAAAAATAATACCAGAATCATTAGTGCCATCAGTCGTAATGTTTTTGATACAAGTACAGCAGTCTGTCAAAAAATGAAAGCATTAGAAAATAGATCAGTAAGTAAACATACTACTCTCTTTACCTTTACAAACATAAATAATGTATGTGACAGAGTGTCTTTATGTTGAATGTTGTTTTATTTCAATTAACACAAAATTTAACACTCTTATATATTGAAAAAAAATTCATAAAACCATATAATTTTGAATAAAAAATGTTTTCGTACTTATTGTAATTTGACGTGGTTGTATAAAAGAAAATGTAAATGAAAAAAGCGAAAACAAACCCAGTGTAGCTTTTAGGTGTTTGATTTCGTGTTCCATATTTTTCAAACTTTGTGCTTGTGTTGCTGTGGGGAAAAAAGGCAATTACATGTTTGTATATACTAACTTGTAGGACAGTGATGCAGATAACAATGGTTTCAAAAGCGTTTATATAGAAAAGTTGTAGATTGGTTTTGACGGTGGGGGGGGGGGGGGGGGGGGTGAGAACTTTTAAGAAAAATGCCTCCTTTGTAGAACTTTTTCCTGATTAATAGTGGAATAAAGAATTCGTTCCTATAAACCACTGATCTATAAAAAGAATGGATTGCGCCTTCTTAATAAATTGGTTTGAGCAAAGTGAAGAAAAACACTGATCTATAGAAGAAAGGAAAAACTAAAAATGTCCACTGCACTAACCGATATAAACAAAATTGTGTCTAAAATGTAATGTGCCACTGATCTATAAATAGATCGGAACGGAATTTATGTTGCTGCCATTTTACACAATATGCTAATGGATTGTTGCTGTCAAGCTTCTGACTTCTTATTAATATTATACAATTAACAATAATACGATCAAAAGAAAACAAATACCAAACAATAGAAAAAGTTAATAAAAAAAGTAGACAGCAATATTTCGCAGTACGGAAAAACCCGGTCCCGAACACACACTAAATTTGAAAGCATTTCAAAGGAACATCATTTTGAATCTGCGCCCATTGTATAACCTTAACATACGGTGATTAGTTATAGGTCTAAGTTTATTTTTAAAAAATAATTAACGAATATGGCAATATTGTTAAAAAAATATAACTTTATTTTGGAGGACGTTTCCAATTTATACATTTAACTTTGAACCCGATTAGTCAAACGGCTTAGGAGAATATAGAGCAGAAACAAACATCTAAATAAATAAACAAACTCACGGTAATTATATATATTGATCAGTGACAGTATAAACAAAAGGGCGGACATTTCCTCAAGAATGTTACTTCCGAGCCTAATCCATTCTTTTTAGAGATCAGTGCTATAAACCATCAAGTGTTATAGGAATACCCTATGCCTCAGCCAACAATTTAATAGTGTAATTTTTGTATTTCACCTACGTTACTGGTTTAGACAGTAGGTAAAGATATTTAATATCCTAGAACTGAAAATAACGATGAAAAGGCTAATATCTGAAAATTCAAACAAAAAAATGACAAGTAAAGTTGACATTTAATTACAAACTTAAAACGCTAATGATACGAGAGTTGCTAATACATTTTATAAACAAAATATAAACAAACTGCCACCTTCAGATAAAAAAAAGGGGAAAAACTGCTACATATAGATACAAAAATAATGAAAAATATGCTATCTTTAGATACAAAATGAAGTAAAAACTGCCACCTACAGATACAAAAAATAGCTACAGGTAACAAAATTATGGAACAACTGCTATCTACAGATAAAAATATAATGAAAAACTGTTACCTACAGAACAAAATAGTGAATAGAGAGCTACCCATGAACTCGAAAAAAAAACAAAGAAATTGCTACCAATATAGGCTAATACTGACAGGTTCACAAACCTGAATTGTAAGTGAGGTTGAAGTTTGTACCACCTACAAACAAGTAAAAATATAGAGACTTCTATCGACATATTTAAAACTATATCCCATGCATTATTAGAAATAGTATAGTATGTGATCGACAAACCAGGATAAATAGTGAAGGTGCTTCTTGATTCAAACATTATGGAAAGTATTAACCCTTCCAGTACCGACGTACTTCTATCTATGATGCCTTCAGTTCCGCTATATACGCGCCCGGGACTGTAAGGGCTAAATAATATGTTTTCTACACACATGGATGTTTAGTATGACGAGTATTACTAAAATATGCTCCGATGAATATCCAATTAGTTCAACTATCATCTGTATTTGTATAGATAAATAGTGGATGATAAAAATAGAATGGCCGATACATAACATTCTACAGTGCCTTGGATGATTGTTTTCGGCAGCTTATTATGCCGCAACAGATGACCGAACCATGTCAGTTTGCGCCGTTTGATTGTTGCTATAATGGTTTCTTGATATACAAATATGCAAAGGTTTTACAGTCAACTGTTGATGGCGAACATATCACTATTTGACACACAGAAAAACTACGCTTTTCCTTCTTTCTTTTTGTTTTTCTTTCATACAAAAACCAAACTAAATTTTCGAGACCTAGTGCATAGCGAAAATGCAAAATTTAAATATACGAAACATTTGTTATTAGGTGTTGTTTATTTCAAGTCCCTGGGAGAAAAATCCTAGTCTGCACCAGGATTTGAAGCCAGAACATTTGGATCGCCAGTCGAAGGCGCCGCCGCTCGGCCAACAAGTTCCTGAAGGGTAGGATGCAATAATCTTATTAATATATGGAGGGTCTGTAACAAATAAAATATGAGTAAGATACAAATATGTATACAGTAAACATGTAAGACAAGATAAGCGTGTTCCTGTTTTTTTTTTAAATTGTTATACATTCCTTGTAATGTGCTTAAACGAAGATAACAATATCTGTTGTTTTAAAATTAATAAAAACGAACCATTTTTATTTTTAACTGACTTGTTTTCTTCCTTTAGGAATTTGATTATGTTCAGACCTTTATCTGTGCAGACAAAAATTGGTTTTGTTTATTTTTAGAATTGAATGATAAAATACTTCTAAGCATAACGCTGAATTTATACAACAAAAAAAAAGTAAAATACAGTAAAGATTATATACGAACTTTTAATATATTGTTTATAAATAGGTTTTTGTTTGGTTATAATATTTACAGATGCAGGCCTACTGCCTTATTTTTATATCAAGTTAGATCTATTAGATTATGCTTACAAGATATCAATCTGGAAACAAAAATTGTTATAATAAAATATAAAAACTATCTAAAATAAAAAGACATGCTTTTCAAATCATAAAAGAGTTGTAATCCTTAATATTGCAGACAATATATTCACTTTTGGGTATATCATTTGTTTAATAATGCAAAGTATTGAGCCTAGTTTATAATATAAATTCCCTTACAAATTTCTATTAAGCCATTTTGTTGTGAAAAGTCTTTAAGCGCATAAACGTTTCGAGGTGTGGAAGGAGACTATATGTAGGTAATGTAATCGTGAAAAAGGCCACCAAACGAACATATTAAAAATAAAGTAAAAGACCAAACTGATCATAGGAATGGCGAATCAGCCACGGCATACTAGGGGATGTGTGGCCAGCATAATACCCTATCGCCTTTACTTTACCCCAACTGATATCAGGTACCCATCAGAGCTGGATAGACTCACTGACACCCTGAAGTCCTGATAAAGAAATCCTTGCCCCGCCAGGACCTTTTGGATCGCCAGTCGAACGCGCTGACGCTCGGCTACTGAGCCCCGTCGTAATGTGAGGTAGACACAACTAAATGATCTTGCAGGCTTCAGGTAGCTGAAGAACACTAAGACCATAATTCCACAGAGTTTAGACAATAATCTTTGGACACGACCCTTGCCAAAATAGACTCTGTCACAAAGAAGACGATCGATTCTACTCATTTGCTAATTACTTTTCACCAAAAAGCTAATCTTTTAAAAAAAAAAAAAAACTTACCAACTTCTTTCTTTAAAGACTTATTTTCCAGCTGCAATGATTCCAAAGTTTCGAGCTCTATAGCTATATTATATATATACATAGAGAGAGAGAGACATATAGTATTATGTAATATAATTTGATAAACCACACAATTTTCTGCTTAACAGTGATATTTGAAGGAATAAATATTAACCATAGTCATTTTATGTATTTTCCTATAGTTGGTGAATTTTAAAATAAACTCACAATCCTGTTATTAAAAGTGAAAACAATGGATAAACAAACCTGTTATTTTCATATGTTGCAGAATGCTTTTGTACTGTGGCTCCAAAGACTTTAAAAAATAATTAAAAGCTTCACCTGGACCAGCAGTATGTAAAATGTTTAAAAGAATCTCGTTCTGTTCAATTCTCGTCAATCCATGTTGGCAAATTTTATCTTTATCTTCTAATGTTATCACTTCATGTTGATATAAATAATCTACTATGTCCAGAGCCTTTATGTTTTGCTTTAGGTACAAATAGTTTTGCTGAATGCATTTCTCATCTTCTGGTTTTAATCTCCCCCGAGACAGGTTTCTGTAATAAGAAAATCCAGATTTGAAAAACAATGATTCATAAAATATATATTAGTGTATAAAAGCCCCTTCAAAAGATTGATCTGTAAATAACCACACTATAAATTTTTATACAACATCGTCACAGTTTTCCTTACTACGGCTCAGAATGGATAACATGATTAATTGCACTATAATGTGATAAATACATCATTAATACAATTAATTGTATTATGGGCATGTTCTTATTATAGTCGCCTATTCAATAGCGATATAGGCATATTAGGTAAGCCTGCTGCTTTATATCTATATATCGTAAAACAATATGTTTAGAAGAGAATTTCTTTTACATATAGTAAAGAATGAAAACAAATTTACATGATTGTTTAATTGATATTTTACCTGATACAACCATTTGAACCCTTTTTTAAACGCTGCTGTTTGAAAATGGCCAATGTCAGAATTATAAAACTATCGTAATTTCCAAAAATATTTTTAAATATCTTCGTCTTCGGAAATCCCCATACATGCTATATGTTTTACAAACTAAACACCGTTGAAAATCATTTTGTTTAAAAGTCCAACATAAATACACTTCCTTGTTGATTGATGTAATCAACAGTAGCCAAGAAGAGGATTATAATATGCTGAAGTAAGGCTGATATCTGGCCTCTTTAAGGTTTATAATAAGACTATCCCCCCCCCCCCCCCCCCCAATAAACTCAGAACAGTAGAATCCATTATAAAGTAAGCCTACATATTTATACTTTACCATACCAAAAGCCGGAAGGTAGTTTTAATGCTTTGAGAACAGTCATTTATATTACATTTTATGCTTATTATGAAGTTTTATAGAGCTAAGTGCAAAACAAAAGAAAAGGCTGTTTGATAGGCTATTGGAAGTTAATTACAAAGGCAAGAGAATGAGTGAGTGGTGAAACTTCATGCCACCTCTACCTCTTCCAGAATACGAGGATTTTTTAACAAATATTTATTTCCTTCCTTCCTGCTTTGTATTGAAATAATGATAACAATTGTCAACATTGAATGTATTGCTAGTGACTTATTAAAAATGCACTTACACAGAAATACTTGAAAAAAGCATAATCTATTCATAGAATAGACTTGTTTGTAGGAGCTATTTCAAGCAATGACTATGATACGAACCGCGGGCTACTTTAAGCCCAACATGCAGCTTGTGTGGATATAACATGCTGTACAAAGCCATAACGTTTTATTGCACGGTTCAGCGCATAGGAAACATTTCCTCAATGGCAATGTATATAATAAACTGAGATGCAGCGTGAATGCGTCTAAATGTAAGAAGGAAACAAAATGCTGCATTATCTTAATGTGTTGGTGGTAGGCCTTAAAACAGTGTTGGCGATTGTCTGTAGCAGGGCATCGTTTTAGGTATTAGTTGGTTAGATTGCCTGCCATAGACAGTAGAGTAAACTCCTGGTATGTGTACATGCAAGTTCAAGTCAAATTATTTTAATGTTTTAAGGCAGGAATCGGCAGCCCAAGGAACGCGTTTTAGACGTGGCACGCAGAGCAATTAAATTTCAGCGGCACGCGGAAGACTACCAAAAAAAAGTCAATTCATGTACTTCTACAAGAAGTTGACTGCTAAAGCAGGATTACCATTAAGCTTTTGGGACGCTCAAATAGTTAGAAGTCCTTCTTTATCTTTACAAAGCAACATCAAGTTGTAGGTACGTGTGAAAAAAAAGTCAGTTTTTGGATCAACTTCGACATTATCAAATATCTGTCTTCGGGACTTGTTAATAGGTATTGCAAATGCCGGAATGATTTCTACATTGTAAAAGTCGTAGAATATAGTTTTGGTAATACAGAGAATTCCAACATTTGCATTAACCACGATTAGATTTCAACAGGAGACCACATATAAAGATCCAACGCGCTCCCCCCCCCCCCCCCCCCCCCCCGCCTGCACCCCTAATATTTACACAATGTTTAATTTACAACATTAGAGGTCTTTGGCCCAAATCTATAACCGGACAAATATTGCAAGTACATTTGGAAAAGTGTGCTTAAAATTAACATATTTTAAACTAAACGAACATTTGCAGCAAAAATTACACACAAGCAGATTACAAAACCTAAAACGTTCATTTAAAGGCCACGATTTAAGACTCTTCTATATTCGTTCTAGTTCTAGAAGACAGAGACGCTTTGAAAATGAAAATAAATAACGCAGTGTTTATATGGGTTTCATTTTTGAGACATTTTAAAAAAAAAAAACAATTTTTTTTTGCCTAAACCAACTTTGGCAAAGGCAATTTTTATATGAGCGTTTTTACCAGATGACAGTAAAAACAGTTGTCGTGTGTTGGAGTCCCGAGCAAATGGGGGGTGTGGAATTAATGTAGCGTATTGGGTGGCCAGGAGCTATTTATGGGGTCGTTATCTAATTCTCAGAGTATGATGCTTTGAATATTTGTATTCCGACGTATTTAGGAGACACATCCCAGATTGCCGATATGAACTGAACAACATCTCGATATTTGGAAGAATCTATTAACCTAGCACTAAGAAATTCACGATCGTTTATCACTGTGTCGAAAGGGTGTCTCCTAGTTTTGGCGCCTGAAAAGCGTGGGCTCAGGAAGACAGTGGGTGTCAAGTGTAGTTTGAATGGCTACTGTAATATTCGTTTGGACACCTGGCATTAGAGAATGGTTAACACCAGATCCCTTCGACTGGCTGGTTGAATCTGTTGGACACTTTAAATCTCAAATCTCAAAGCCCTTTAAATGACCCTGCAAGTGATGACTCTGCTACATAAGCCATCAAATATTTAAATTGTGAAATGCCAGGAGATAGCTGATGGTGTGAAATGGGCATGAAGTGAATACTGGTTTGATCAGATGTTCCGTGGGTGACTCCTCTGTATTAATATGCGAATGTATTTTGTACATTCCTTGAAGGAAAGAAAGGCAACATACATCTACATGGCTGGCTACAGGACTACTGGCTGGAAAGCCAACAGTGTACTGTATTTAATTTTAAATATTCATGGGCCCCCTAAACTCTTGAGGGCCCCGGTACGGCATACCGGCTGTACCCCCCCCCCCTCGTGTGGCCAGATCAGTAGATCTAGAGGTCACGATCGGCGATTCCAAGGGGCAAAAGTTAATCCCTTACCAGTGAGAGGCTAGGTTACATATGGGTGCTGCGTTCCCTGTAACTGCAGAACTAGGGATGTTAAAGCCGGTTATCGGTTCTATAAAACTGGTTTAAAACCGGATTTCGGTTTCCCCCTCCCCCCACCACCGCGCAATGTCACAAGTCACATGCAGGAACAGCCAAATGTGCGTAGTTTTGTAGGCATATTTGAAAAAAAACTTCAAACTTAATTAATGTTTGCAGGGCATTCAAGGGATTGATTTGTGTGAATAGGCCTACAATATGATTTTGTACTCTTTAGAACTAAAAAAAAATCTGGGCTATTTGATTAAAACCGATAATAGCTTTCAATTTTTCAATAGTGATAATCATATTACCGATTATAATTGACCATGATATTAAGACGCATATGAAGAGGCATATATTTATGGTAACTTGTAAAATAATGTGTTGAAAGAGAATCAAAAGAATGTGTATTTAATAGTGCCGTAAATAATAAAGCACAGACGCGGTGTTTTGAAAATCAAAACCGGTTTTCGGTTTCAAAACCGGAATCCGGTTTTCCGGTTTTCGTTTAACATCTTTAAGCAGAACACAACACTATGAATAGTATAAATATTGCCACCAGGGCCGTATTTAGGATTGTAGGGGCCCTGTTCCCAAATGTATGTGGGTCTCACCCTGCCTTCCACATAGGGCCTACCTCAGAAAAGGGCCGTTAAATAATATTAAATTCTGTAAAATCATACATTTAATGTTGCACGTAGCTTGGTTGAACTGGTGCGCTTCAAATTGTATGGGAATAAATGCATTTTATTTTACATTTTCAACGAAATATGGGAATGTCACTCAAACATTTCTTTTTGGGATGTGTGGGGGCCCATTTTGTGTGGGGACCCATGTTCCAATGGAACATGTGGAACATGCCTAAATACGCCACTGATTGCCGCTCCTAATTGTGCGTTGTGTGCGTAGTGCATTTATAAGTCGTAAAGGCGGCATTTTTTTGTAGGCTTATTGAACGCAAATTACATTATGGAAATAATCGTAAATGTGTAAAAGCCTCTCTAGGCCTCTAATATAGGTATGCTTGTACACTAGTAGCTTAATTAAGATGCGTTTTATTTAGAACATATGGCCTAGGCCTATAGATTACTAAGGCAGTGTTTAGCATTCCGAAAAAGAACGCGCGTGCCATGTCCTAGCATTTGAAATCATTACAAACAATGTGAATGGTAATTAGAAATTTGGGCACTTTTATAGCGTCATCACTACAGGCGCCGAGCAGTCTATATGACGTTCAGTCTAATGACGCATTTCAAATTAGTTCAAAAGACTTTTTTGTGTGTCGACCCGCTATAGTATGACGATAGAGATAGGATCTTGATTGGGGGACTTAGGGGAAGAAACAGATATTTTACTTTCTCATATCACTAATTTCTATAGGCCTATTGATCGGTTGTTTAAAATAAATGAAGCCATGTCTTTTTCCAATCTAAATTTAGTAGGAGTCGGAGTCGGTGCATTATTTGCCGACTCCGACTCCAGGTACCCAAATTTCCTCCGACTCCTCGACTCCGACTCCACAGCCCTGCCTGAGTCTACCCAGCTCTGACATTAGTTGGGGTTAAGTAAAGGCGGCTGGGCATTGTGCTGGCCGCACATCCCCTAGTATGCCGTGGCCACGGAAACTTGTGAACGCTGCTTAACCAGCTCTATGATCACTTTGGTCCGAAGGGTACTTTAATAGTGTGCTGACTATCCAGTCTGCTTCATTAATAAATACATTTAGATCAGTTTTCTATTGCCGATAAAAACACAGAAGCAATAAACAATGTTAAGTCCGAGTCGTACCTCGCTATAGAGCAGTGGTTCCCAAGCTTTTTAATGCCGCGACCCATTAATACAGCATCTCACGGTGTAGCGAACTATATTGCTTTCGTCGCTACCTTACAACTGTATTTTTCCTACTGTTATGAATTGTAATGTTTAAATAGGATATGCAGGAAGTATTTTCATTGTTACAAATGGAACATATCTAAAGCATATTGATTATTTAAAACAAATACTTATTATAATATTGTGAAATATTTATTTTTAATTACAATTTGAACGTCAAAGCTAATGTTGAGATTGCGTCTTTCTCATCGAATCAGAAATTCTCGGGATAGTCTTTGCAAGAGCACAACGAAGATTATCTTCCACAACCAGTCTACTTGTGAATTTGGAAAAACCTGTTTCACAAAGATATTTTGCTGGAAATGAAAGAAGATGTCGCAACACAGTCTCACTCAAAATAGTTTATTTCTGCCAAACTTGATCCATAATTTTGTATTTGGCATTGTAGAGAAATCCGTTTTTGCTGCATCGTTGTTAATAAGTTGAAGGAACTCCTCTTGTGTTGTCTCAGGAACATCTTCAACTTTTACTGTGTATTGACTTTGGCAAGCGGAAATGGGGTGTAAGATAGATGAGAAAAGTATGATGAAATTTCGCCTGCATGCATCGGATCTTTTCAGACAAATTAAGGCAAGTTACATTTGGTCCTTGCGGTGATAAATTTAACTCATTTAGGATGGCAAAGATTTCAACCAAGTAGACCTACGTTTTTATGCAGTTCACTTTTACCGCCACAAATCTAAAAGTGCTTTGAACTGCAGTCTTGTTTTCTGATTAAAAATAAGTTTTAAGTTCACCACGAAGATCTTTTCGTATCGATAACCATCTCACATCAGTGTGTAATGTCAGAACATTGTACGGCGTATCTAGCTCATTGTACTATTGCGTAAACATAGCACTGTTTAACATTGTTGAAAGTGCTCGCTTTTACTAAATTAACACAACAATTGGTGCTTTAAATTACCTTTTTTTGTTCTTACGACAATATTAATATTTTTTGCCGATGAATCATACAGTGAGTTCCGATTACTTTTAGTGAGACATTCAGTATGCAAGACTAGACTCGGACCACGGATGAGCGTAGGACGCAATAATCTTCTTTATAGAAAGAGCGTCTGTAATGTATAAGATAATATAAGTACCAAAAGTTGAAATCCAGACTGACCAGCATCTACACCAGGGGTCGGCAATCTTATGTTAATAATAGTGTGCCAAACTAGGATTTCTAAATCATTCAGCGTGCCAACAGCATAAAATGAATCGTTACAAAGTTTTATATTCAATACAAAATTAACGTGTTTTACTATTACAATCCTCTTTATTTACATTTATATCAAATACAATATTTTATTACTAAGCATTCACATTAAATAATTTATGGTACCGTAATTATTATCTAAGCATTATCTTTTGTTAGTCAAGGTGAGAATATATCACCTGCTGATATTAATTATATTTTGATCTCAGTTTAACTGAGATTTCCTTTAATGTTATTTAATACATCAAGAAGGATAGAAATCATCTGTAAAGTGGAATTTATACGTTGTAATAATACAAACTGAGTAGTTAATGTAATGTTTAAAAATATACACATTCATTATTTGGTCAGATAATAGTTATAATTTCATTTTCAAATTCTTTTTACAGTTTAATCATTTCAAAGTTATAAATTGTAACCCATTTATTCTATTATAAAAGAGAGAAAAAAAGAAACATTAAAAATATTAGCTCAAATAAAACGGGACAATTATTTCCCTTTTATTAAAACAAACTTTTCCACATTTGATTCAATTTCAATAGTGATGTCAAAAAGTTATGTTTTGTAATAAAAAAAATATTACTGATTAATCATTATTTCTTTATATAATCCAACATTATGGTATTTATTACACAATTTAATTATTAGAGGATTAAAATAATTTACGTTAAACAGTTGTAAATAAACATTTCCTGCATTGTTTGCCCATATTAGGAGTTTATATTTTAAACATTAATAATTACAAAAATTACATAATATAGTGCATTTTAAATAAGTAACTTATATTTATCAAATTATTAATACAAATAAATTTGTTTTAGAATTACTTATAATTATGTTTAATTAAAGATGATGAAATTGTAAGTGACCTAGTTGTATGTTTAAAACAGCTTTCATGCGTGGTAAAATCTGATCACAAGAGTAAGTTGAACCAAAAGCTGAAAGTAAAAGAGAAAATGCCTAGCAGTTGAGTGTAGTGTTCCGAGTGTTTTGTTAGTTTATTTAATTATTTAAATATATAATAACAACAGACAATCGTGTTCATTACAGAAGCCATTTAATTTCTATGTTAAGTAACGGTGTCCATGTTTGACAATGCACCGATACACTTTTACAAATACGGTGATACACCACATCATCTCCCCCCAAAGAGAAAAAATTGCATGGACAATTTTAGATTTAGACATTAACAACATATATCTATATATCTATGTATTATTAAGTATTATGGATTATTAGTTTGAATTATAATCAAAACATTTTAAAAAGTTGTCAATGTAAACATTTTGTGTGTATGCAATGTGTTGAATAAAAAATTAGAACAACAAATTATAGTTCAGTAATTAGTCTTTTGGGAAGCTTTGGTTGTCTTTTTGACCTTCTTAAAACATTTTCAGAATCAGTTCTTTCTTCTGGTATGGGTGAAATGACATGTTCTGCAGAGGGACCAGTGTCATTATTTTGTGGAATTGACGAAGTAGGCACACTGATAATAGCACTTTCTAGAGTTGGTGGGTTTGAAACATTTGAAGTTTCTGTAATCAGTGTAGGGAAACCTGGAGGTAGCGCTTCCTTTGGTGTAGCTGGTGGAATAGGTGCCAAAGAAGATCTAATTTGATCCACATGTCTGCGACATGTAATTCCTGGATGCGTTTCAATAACGTAAGAGAGTGGACCAGTTTTCTCAACTATTATTCCACTAATCCATTTGTTTTGGTTCCTATAGTCCCTTACAATAACTGATTGTCCAGGGCTGAACTCAAGGAAATGTCCACTGTGGAGTTCACCTTGTTTAGCTTGAGATTTAAAAACAGTTTCATCAATACTTGGTTTGATTAATGAAGTTCTGGTACGAAGTTGTCTGCCCAACATTAGTTGAGCAGGTGATTCACCTGTTGTAGCATGCTGAGCGTTGCGATATGCGAACAGAAAGCGAGCTAATTTAGTAACAATATTTCCAGAGTCATTTTCAGAAGCTTTCATTGCATGTTTAAAACTTTGTACTAATCTTTCAGCAAGTCCATTAGTTGAAGGTTTGTATGGTGAGCTGGTAATATGTTTAATACCATTATTAGTGACAAATCTTTTAAATTCTTCAGACACAAATTGTGGTCCATTATCACTAACAATTTGATTAGGTAGTCCAAATCTAGCAAAAATGGTTCTGAGAATATCAATTGTAGTTGATGAAGTAGTAGAACTAGTAGGTATTATTTCAGCCCATTTAGTGTGTGCGTCTATCACAACTAAAAACATGGTATTTAGAAATGGTCCTGCATAGTCAACATGTACTCTTTGCCATGGTTTGTGAGGCCATTCCCAAGGATGTAATGGAGCTTGTGCTGGATTTGATAATTGTTTTGCACAACCTGAACATGACCTTGTGATGTGTTCTATGTCTTTGTCCATATTAGGCCACCACATGGTTTGTCTTGCAACAGACATCATTTTTACAATTCCAAGGTGTCCTTCATGAAGTACAGTTAATGCTTGGGGTTGTAGTTTCTTTGGAATAACTACTCTATTACCCCACATTATGCAGCCTTGTTGAATTGATAATTCATGTTTTCTGACAAAAAATGGTTGTAATCCATCAATAGCATTGTCAGGCCAAGAAGATTCATTTATGTATCTGGAAATCTGAGATAATGATTTATCTCGAGCTGTGTCTTTCCTGATAATTGCAGCACTTATCGGAGCACAGTCAAGAATTTCTGAGTAGTATAGATCATCAATGTCTATTATTTCTTCAGTTGTGTCTGCTAATGGTAGTCTTGATAAACAATCAGCATTGCTATGTTTTTCTGTTGATCTATACTCAATTGTGTAGTCTAGTCCAGATAAGAATACTGCATAACGCTGAAGCCTTGAAGCTATCATCTGCGGAATGCCCTTCATTGGTCCAAATATAAATTGCAGAGGCTTGTGATCAGTAACAAGTGTGAATTTTCTAGAACATATGTATGAGAAGAATTTCTTGACTCCATATATAATTGCAAATGATTCTTTATCAATTTGAGAATAGTTCTTTTCAGCCTTGTTTAAAGATCTTGATGAATAAGCTATGGGCCTTTCCTTCCCTTTCTCTGTAACATGTGATAAAACTGCTCCAAGTCCATATGGGCTTGCATCACAGGCAAGTCTCAATGGTAATTTGGGGTCATAGCGCATTAGCACTTTGTCAGATGCAATGAGTTCTTTAGCTTAAGAAAAGCTTTTTCTTGTTTGTCAGACCAATGCCATTGAACCTTCTTTTGAAGAAGTTCATTTAGTGGATTAATTACTGTAGCAATGTTATCCAGAAATTTGTGATAATAATTCAAAATTCCAAGAAATGATCTTAATTGTTTTACATTTGTTGGTCTGGGAGCATTTATAATTGCTTCAATTTTGTCAACAGTTTTGTGTAGTCCATCTTTATTAATCTTATGACCACAATAAAGTATTTCATCTTGGAAAAAGTTGCATTTCTTTAAGTTGGCTCTTAGACCACATTTTTCCAATCTACTTAGAACAATGTCAATGTTCCTCAAATGTGCATCATTTGTTTCCCCTGTTATGACTATATCGTCTTGATTGCATTGGACATTTTCCAGTCCTGATAGCACTGTATCCATGATACGCTGAAATATAGCAGGACTTGATGTGATGCCAAAAACCAATCTGTTATATTGATAAAGTCCTAGATGGGTATTAATTGTTGTCAGCTTTTTGGATTCCTCATCTAGTTCACATTGAAGATAGGCTTGTGTAAGATCAATTTTTGTAAATTTCTTACCTCTGCCAAGGCCTGCAAAAATGTCCTCTATTCTAGGCAGCGTATAAGACCCAGAATCAAGAACAGGATTTACCGTGATTTTGTAATCACCACAGATGCGTACACCACCAGAAGACTTAATAACTGGTACTATAGGTGTAGCCCACTGACTATTTGTGACTTTGGTGATTATTCCTTCTTTTTCTAATTTTCTTAGTTCGGCTTCAACCTTTTCTTTTAAGGCATAAGGTACTGGTCTGGCCTTTACAAATTTAGGTTTGCTTCCATCTTTCAACTGAAAGGATGCTTTAATATCATTTAGTTTCCCAATACCATCTTGAAATACACTGTTGTGTGTTTTTAATATTTGGTCTAATTGTTCTTCATCATTTGCTACTGTGGCAAAATGACATGAGTGTGGCAAATTTATTTTTAATTCTCGAATCCAGTCTCTGCCAAGGAGTGGATGTGCACCCTTGTTGACGATTACCAGGGTCAATAATCTGGTATTTTTATCCATGGTTACGTTTTCCTTAGTGATTCCCAGAGGAACAATTTCTTCACCAGTGTACGTTCTTAATTTCATTTGAACTGGTTTGATGGATGGTGCTCTCTTGAAAATAGTTTTATAACTTGCCATTGTCATGATGGATATGGGACAACCTGTATCAAGTTCCATTTTAACCTTTGTGTTATTTATAATGGGATAAACCCAAAATTTCTTTGTTTTGTCAACATTGTTTATATTGAACAATTCAAAGGTATTCACATAAGAATTGCTAGAAGTAGAAGAGTGTTCTTCATTCTTCCCTTTAACATTGTGAATTGCCCTCTCCTTATTTCTATTGTTTTTCGTTTTCTTTTTGTCACATATTGTTTGTATATGTCCTTTCTTGGAGCAATTTCTACATATGGCATTTTTGAAATAACAATCAGAACGTTTATGATTTTTTTTTTCCACAGGAATGGCAGGGAGGGAGTGCATCATTCCTGGTAGCTTTCTTTTTATTTATGAAGGAAACTTGTTCTTCCTTATTTAAATCTAGATGAATGGATGTTGAGTCCTTTGAAGCCTGTTCCATAGCCAAGGCCAACTCCACTGCTTTGTTCAATGATAGATTTCTCTCCTGTAGCAGCCTTTTCTGAATTGAATCATCATTGATTCCCACTACAAATTTATCCCTCAATGCTTCATCTAGGTTTTCCTTGAAATTACAAAATTCGGATAACCTTCGAATTTCAGCAAGAAATAGGCTCACTGACTCTCCTTCCTTCTGAGTTCTTCTATAAAATTTGAAGCGCTCTACGATTTCTAGAGGAGCAGGTGCTAAATGATCTAGCAGTATCTTGCACAAATCACTGTATGATTTGGAAGATGGTAGATGTGGAGCCGTTAAGGATCTTAGAAGATTATAAGTTTTAGGACCTATCGATGATAGGAGGGTTGCTGTCTGTTTCGGAGCAGAAACATCATGACATTGGCGATAAAGAAGGCATCTAACCTTTCTTTATAATTAGAAAAAGGTTCTAATTTGTCATCAAAATCCTTTAATTTAGACATACTTAGTCTTAACCTTGTGAATCCTCGTCGCCAGTGTAGTGTTCCGAGTGTTTTGTTAGTTTATTTAATTATTTAAATATATAATAACAACAGACAATCGTGTTCATTACAGAAGCCATTTAATTTCTATATTAAGTAACGGTGTCCATGTTTGACAATGCACCGATACACTTTTACAAATACGGTGATACACCACACCAGGAAAACCAGTAACTTAACATCATTTAAGACATCAATAAAAATGCAAGACTAGACTCGGACCACGGATGAGCGTAGGACGCAATAATCTTCTTTATAGAAGGAGCGTCTGTAATGTATAAGATAAGATAAGATAAGTTGCTGCTTTTAACAGAGAAGATGGATTTAACACAGCAACTCTCTACACATGTGTGTCTGGTCCGCATACGTACATTAGGCACTTGGCGCCAAACCTGCCACAAACACCTGTATTTGTACGTAGAGTATGTGATTGGGTTGGCGTGATGATGTTATCACGCCTGATAATCATATCGCCTTGAGACGGATAGATCATTGGTGTCTCTCAAGATCATCGAAAATATATGTTTTCGGATGGTCCTAGGCGACCCCCCCCCCCCCCCCCCAAATGGGTCGCGAACTACAGTTTGGGAACCGCTACTATAGAGGGTAATACCAGTACTAATTACGTTAGAATTTGTGCAGAAGTACCGATAGTGCACCAGAAAAAAAGACAAAAGGTCTAGAGGCTAAAAAAATAAACGTCTGCAATGGTACCGGGTACTGGTTTACGTATGATGATAACCTCTAGGAAGACAAGATACAATGTATTATCTTTAGAGTTTAAAGCATGGGTAGGCCTACATCTTGCATCCTCTGAATCAGCCTCACAAAGTGGGTCACTGGATAATTATTATACTTGTGAATTAATTATTAAATACAAATGAGATATATATAGAGAGACTTCACCTTATAAATGTCAACCTTGTCACTTTTGATGTTAAAAACGGATAATATTGTAGCCTTTGTATAATTCTAAAAGACTAGAACTAGCCGTTGAGGTTGAAATCAACTGTCAATAACCAGCAAAAGCATGCTTTTTTGTTTACGGAAATGCCTAAAATAATTAAACATTTAAAAATAGAACCGGAAGTTCACGATCAAACCAGTTCAAAAGGTCACGCCTAATTAAGACTTGTCAATGATTGAATGAATTCTCAATGAATACATAAAAACATGTACAATATACAAAAACTTATAGAAACTTAATATAACAGATTAGCTGTTTCCATTTAGATAAATATAAAATTGTTTGTTAAAAATTTTGTATTTTAAAAACTTTACAAACAACAAATGAAATACAAAGATTAAAATAAATGAATTATCTAACAATATCTTAAATTTATATTAACAAATAATTAGGACAAACAATTATGAAAATGTGATTGATAAAAAGAGAGGATTAAACTATTTATTTTGATATAGGCTACAAGCTGTTGTATGCCTATAGGGCCAACTATTAAATAAGCTTATCAGATCATTAAGTTATAGGCGATCGATTACCTGAATCAACTCTTGCCTAAGAATAAGCCTACATTGATTTTTCTATAAAATGTCTGGACAATGAAGCATTTTTGATTATAATAGTTGTTATCAAACTTCAACTCTAGGCTACAATATTATTTTCAAAGAACCGAATCAACCATAGCCTATATTGTTTTACTTTACATTGAGTAATTGAAATCGTTTTATGTTAAACTAAAATGCTACCTAACACTAGTTAGACCTATAGGCCTACTATAGACCACATACCTATACTATGCACCACAGGCAAGCCAGAAAACGGTGCGCTAAGCCTTTCATAGTTGTACCAAAAACAAAGTTTCCAGTTCCAGCAGCAGGGATTATTTTGTATTCGTCGTATTAAGGATGATGTTAGTATTAAGGACTCGTTTATATTGGGTTGAATTTATATCTTGCATGCTGATGAAGCCTTCTGTATTTTCTGTTAGGTAGTCGTTTTTTCACTCGGGGTCTTAACTTGATTTTGTTATTAGTACATAATTATATAACTGATTTGGAGCATCAGCTCACGAAGATAAAAGGCGAAGGGTCGCTACTGAAAAACGACAAATAAGAAAATCCAACAAAGACAGTCCCGCTTCTACCCGGCCATCAAGCAACGCACCTCTGGCAAATACTTTCGGGCAAAAGTAGGCCTCATCAGCCATCTCCGAACCCATAAGAAATCAAGACTCTGACATAGAATGGTCCTCATATAAACGATGGACACGCATCGTCATCATATAACACCCCGTCATTCATTCAATATAATTCAGAAGATGCTGTAATTAAGCAAGTTATGTAGCAATTTCAATTGTTCAACAACAATAGTAAGTAGATACAATAATTATATGCACATAGAAGAAATAAGCCTACTCTAGGTGAAAATATGTATTGCAACAACAAGAGCAAAACAAGAACTGACTCAACTAAAACTAAACCCCATTGTTACGACCACAATCCCCTTGTGGTCAGAGCCGTGTAAATGTTGTTGGATAATTCTCGTTCGTGCTAGGGTAGACTTTGGTTATTTTTTCTTATATTTCAGTATTACACGAACTCTCATTATTGTCCTGGGCACAAACTCAGGATTTGCGTTCTAACAGTTCCTTTCCTTGACGTTGTAAATACATATATTATCGTATTGTAATAATTTGTAAACAATGAAAAAAAAATAGTAGGCTAACTTGTCGAGGAAGCTTCAGTGTACATGTTGTTTATAATTTAATTCAGATGATATGTGCAAATATATACAATATGAAGATTATATACAGTTAGAAGAAAATAGTGCCAACACAAGCGTCCACTCTGTACAAAACTCTGCACAAGACCCTGTACAAACTACTAGCTGCCTAGCCTTAAATACTAGCGGAGGAGAGCGGGGTACAGACCTATTACAAGGAGGGGTGAAAATAATGGTATCATTACAAAACTCATAATAAAAATGATAGTTTTAACATAAACTCCTTTGTACGAGAAATAATAGACTATTCCTAGCCATTTCTAGAATTTGAGGTCGGCACGAGAGTGGATGCTTAACAGTCCAGGCTTTAGTACCACCCACAAAACTCGCGTTAAGAGAGAGCTGTTAATACATGATACCATAAAGTTAGAAACATTGCCCACCTGGTTTGGTTCTGGTTGTGTCAATATCCACCCTAATAGCACACTACCTTCGGGCCAAAATCGGGAAGGGCTCGGCAAAAAGTTCGGGCGCATGTCGGCAGTGAGGTCCACCCCAGATGCCATTTTGCTAACTCGAAAGCGTCCGGGCAGAGCTCGGCTACAGATCGGAAATGATCGGCAACAGTAGCAAAACCAAATGTTTGCCGAACCGTATCTGCTTATAGCCGCCCCTCGCCGAACCTTAGATGCTTATAGCCGACCCTCACCTACAAGTGGCCCGAATTAGATTTATCATAAAATTAGCATGCATAATATTGTACCTTCAGACATATAGTAATGAAAAAAGGTCAGAACAAAATATTGCAAGCAAATTTTTATTGAAAATTAAAAGCTTTTATTTCTTTTTTTAGAAGTGCCTCTTTGGCACGTCTTCATCTGCCACTATCTCAGTCTGCAGTGAAACCATCATCTGTTTGCTTTTATTAATTTCCTCCTCGGCTGCACTCTTGTGACATCTAACTGCATCTAAAAACCATTGTAAATGCATAAAAAATAACTTTCAAATAGTTAGGAGACTATCTTACTACATTTGATATACTGGTACTGTTGATATAATTTTTTCCCATAAGTTACCTAATAGGCCTACTGCAGATGCAAAGATTTGTAAAATGTATACTAAAGCTTTATAAAAATTAATGTTAATAGAGATATTTAATTTATTTTCGTTTTCTTTTAAAATCTTCAAACTTAGTAATTCTTGGCTGATAAATTCAAAGTATCAAGCAAAATTTAATGGGTGGACATCTGCATTTTACCCAAGTAATTAGTAAAATTATAAATTCCAGCGCAGCCACTTGGATTAAAACTGGGGACCTATGTATAGGCATCAAAATGCTATTCTGCCACAATGCCCAACTACTATTAATACTACATAGTAAGGTAATAAAAGAATAGGTCAGAAGGGTCATATGTAAACAATTGTAAATACTCACAGACTGTTACATCTTTTATACGGTACGTAAAGTCCGGAACTCTGTTTTGCCCCTACTCCCTGACCAACACATTGTTGCTGCAAAACTATTGGTGAAAACCTTTTTCATAGAGTTGAAAAAGAAAGCCTTTACAATGTCACCTCCAAGGAAACAATGAAGATTCACCTATAAAAGAGAAAAAACACATTGATAGATCATAATTTAATATCAAGAAGTTCTAGAATCACATGTAATAATAAAGCTTTCCTTTGAAAATAGAAAACAGAAAGTAATAAAAATTTATGTGAAATATATTTGATATAATAATTCAGTTCACACTACAAAATTGATTACTACAAATACTCAACAAAACAGGAAAAAAAATTTTACACCTAGACCAATTAAAAGGACAATTAGATTAGAACAAAACTAAATCTAGGGAGAGTAAAAAAAAAGACTAAAGCTATGTGATAGATTAATCAAGAATAGAAATACACATTTACACATATTTAAAAAACAGACACGTTGACAAGCATAGAGAAAACAACAGATTGACAAGTAGCCTATATACAAAAACATTTAGGCCTACATGACAAATATTTTAAAAATATAGAGACAAAATTTAAATTGCACTCCTAATGGACGCTACCAAATTACCTTTCTTTACGGACTTACGTGTTGATGGAACTTTTTCTTATGAATTAATATTACGAATGAATACAATTATTTTATTAATTAGATTGTTCGAATACGGTAAATTATTATGTTTGGAACAATTTACTCTCTGTGTTGTTATCAGTTTTTACCAACAAAAAAAAACTACTATTGATGTCTAAGCCATTTTGAAATAAAGTCTGGGCCATAGGGAATAATTAGTAAAATAATGCTTGGGTTATGGGATAGAAGAAGATACAAGGTATACATAGCAGGAAAGTCGGTTGGTACTAGAAAGGTTAATATTTTATTATTTGAGAATAAAATGTATTACATACACTGAGATGCACTAACTCCATATCCACAAGTACATGTTCCACTCTCTGTTCTAGCTATCAGTAAAAAAAAAAATAATATTTATAATGGCATTTATCAACAGTTCATACTGTAAAAATTAATTAATTCATTCATTCATTTATACAATTTTCCATATTAAATCCTAAAAGAATTTAAGCATTATAATTAAAATATACTTGGTAAGAATGGCAGGCTGTCTTTGATGGAGTAGGTGCTCTTAAATTTATTAAAATAAATTAACAAGCAATAAAAATACAACCATCAAGTTTAAAAATTGACATGCCTAGCGGAAAATCATAAAAATTATTAAATGCTAGTTAGCAAGTTTATATTATGAACTAAATAGAATGTCAGTCATAATTAAACACATTTTTCCATTCAACATCCGAAAAAATATATGGATACAAATTATTACTAGTAAGAATGCTATATTTTATTTTTTTATTTTATACAGACAAATTGGAAACTTAAAACAAATAATAGTTTAATAAATACGTTATCGTAAAATATAATTGAAATTAAGTGCATGTACTTACTAGGTTTATTCTAGTCAGTGTCTCATCTTCATCTGTGGAGGAATCAAATTGTCCTAAGAAGAAAAAATCAATACATTATCTTCATTACCAAAGAAAGTAACAAAAACAAATAATAAAACATCAAATTATTCTTATATCAATATCTGTTTAAAACAAACCTTTGTCTTTTCCTTTGCCACATTGCTTCATCCTGCTGTCCCCAGCTTGCTGAGCTGCTCAGTCACTTACTGGCCATGTCACAATAAACTATGAAAACAAAACTTTTTTTTAGATTACTTGCTCAAATTAAAAAAAAAAGCAGCAAAGAAAATATATTTAATGACTTAAATATTGCACAATTAATTACTTTTCCATAGATATAACTGATTATAATATAAGCTACCTGATATAATACAGATCTATTTATATAATTCTGAACACTCTCATTCTCTTCCAGGTCATCTCTGGCTCAGCTTGATTCTTTGCAGCTTTTGTAATCTTTGTAGTGACCTTAACGTTGGCCATAATTTTAAACATTTAGGCCTACTTCAAGTAGGCCTACCTAGGAAGCTCTTACTTTGTGAGTCTTTGATAGCCATAGCATCTGCAAGGAAGAAAAAAACAGACATTAGTCTTAGTTGATTAGTAAACTAGGGTTGAAAATCATTTTAATTAAGATTCTGATTGAATAGCTAGCAGTAAGCCTGTGCTGAATTAAATACAGTAATTTAAATCTAATAATTTAATGTAGGCCTAAATTAATAATATGAACGACATGAAATCATTTAAAATTTAAATTAAAAATAGTAATTCTATCTAGTCTAGAAGGAACGTATCTAAAATTAATATATTACTATTTTAACTAGGCCTATTTAATAGGCCTAACTCTTTTTAATTTACTATTTATTACTGAGACTTAGCCTCGACTTAGGCCTATAGTTTGATTAATTTATAATATTATATATAATACAAATACAATCTATATATATAATAATATATGAAAAAGCTGAAACATATTCTTAGTTCAGTTCTAGCATGGGTATAGCGGTATAGCCATAGCCAGCAGTAAATCTAACACTACTTCATATTATTATAGACTAAATGTAAAAAATTACTAAAAAAATATATTTAATATTCCATCGAAATGATATCTTATAATCTTATATAAATTAAATTGTTTAGAAAATCAGACTTCTAACTTACTTAACTTACTATAATTTATTTATAAATTATTAGACTAGTCTATATAGCCTAATTAATTTAATTATAAATTATAGACGTTAGTGTCGTTAGTAGACAGCGTGGTTTACAAAGAAAGTGACAATTTAAAAATTAATGCAGTATTGCAGCATGGCTTTTATTGAAAGTCAGTGGTGAAGTATTAATTATCGAGTCTATAAAACTATAATATTTAATATAGATCTATATTTACTGTATA
This sequence comes from Anisus vortex, assembly GCA_949126835.1. Taxonomy (NCBI): domain Eukaryota; kingdom Metazoa; phylum Mollusca; class Gastropoda; family Planorbidae; genus Anisus; species Anisus vortex. Next base: position 22,432,852 of record OX421509.1, on the reverse strand, counting down.
GGCTTACCTTGTAAAGTGGCCCTTCGTCACGTTTAATGCGGACTAACCACTGTTTCTTAAGAATTTTTTCATCAATTGAAAAATTTGACTAACCTCGTTGTCGATTCAATATGGCAGTGTCTAGCGGTTTAAAATTAATTGCTTTTTTAATGTAGCCTATCTTCCATAATTTTTGTAAAAATTTTACAAATTCTAATAATACCGATAAAATATATTATATATTATAATTATATAATGAAATTATTATCTTTTAAATTCCTTATGTTACTTAATATTCGCATTCGTTTTTTTTTTTTCTTAAAAATAATTGAAAATAAATATAGGCTATATTTTTAACTTTAACATTTTCGGCTGCACATAATCGGTCCAAATGCGTTACGTAGGCTATAAAAAGCACGGAGGCGCAAAAAAAAGTGCCGAACTTTCTCAAATGCAAACCGAATGCAAAAAGCAATCGAAATCGGATGCCGCGCGTGCCGACCTGGCACCGACGAAAATCTAGCTCGGTCCGAAAACCATGTGCTATCAGGGCAAAAATCATGCTTTTTTATGAGGGTTCACTAAGTCAATACACAAACCTTCAAATAAGCAAATACCTCAACTTCCGCGGGATGGACGTTACAATTTCATTTAATTTAAAATGACTTTAATAACAATAAAGGGTCAATGTTCAGTTCACTTTTCTATATAATATAACCTACTTTTGTAACAATGTAAATTAATTATCAAAACTTTTGACCCGACTAGAGATATTAAATCCCTCATGTGTGTGAACAATGCCCAATGAAAAATACATGTTTTACACTGATGTACTAGAATGGTATCAGCTACATTTAATAAAGAAATCATTTTTGAAAAACAATTTTAAAAAATCAAACAAAGAGCTTTACTTTTTATTTAATGTGACTTTTCACAACTGACAAGTGTTGGCTAACGCCAATTGATAAATCACTACACCTAGAAACACTAGAATAAAGAGGTACAAAGAACCAAGCAGTAATAATGTTTAAAACATTAAATTCTAACTTAAAGTAACAACATAATTATCTATACAAAGACACTTAATAAATAATACATATTTGTATTCCACATACAAGAACTAATGCTTATGCACAAATCAAGAAAAGCAATAACTAAACGTTTAAAACAGTAAAATTATAAAATGCAAGACTTAACTGAACCAAAGAAAAGTCTCTGTGACTATATGTGTTCAGGCAAAATGTCTATAGTCTATAATATATTATATATATATTCGTGTCATCTATGTATGCTAACATATTCATGTTTTGTATTTTTGTTGGGCCTGCTTAGTTGATTTTTCATTTATTAATGATGTTAAGACTACTAGTGAAATTTTTTTTTGCTCATAAAGTTGGTCCTACATAGTGGATGTTCTTTTCCTACTGATGTTGGTTCTACTTAGTGGATTTTTTTTTCAAAGAGAAAAATTGTGTATAACTTATAACAGTGTTGTTGAATACTACAAGAAATCGATCTTTGCTTTAATGATACTAAGTTGTATCTATACTGATAAGCTATTCTCCCCTTGTTTGGATAATTTATTATGCAGCTAATGTTGTTCAAACTTTCATCTTCTTCCAAAACTAACTCTACCAATGTTATATGCAGTGTGATACCAATTATTACAAATTAATTACATATCATATTTCAGAAAAAAAAATTATCTTAATATAGGCCTACATTGAAATATATATTACTTTAGGAAAATCAACATACATATTCATTTGCAAGGACTAGAGTTAAAACAAAAACTAACCTGCAAATGTATATATTATATTCATGAAAGCCAATTAGTGGCACTTACTACCCGTAACCCTATGTCGGGCCTCCAACTATAGATCGTCAGAGTGCTCTAATCTGGGCAAATGTTTCTATTTCCTTCCAGCTGTAACACATCTTTAAAATGTCTGTCTTTTTTAATTTTGACACCAGCTGTTTCTTGGCAGACTTCTTTCTCTCCTTTCCTTGAGAGTTCCCTTTAGAACCTGCCTGCTGACGTTGGATTGCGGTCTCTGAAGAATATGCCCTTGCCAAACCCATTTCATTCTCCACAGGAAGCTGGCAGGTCATTTGCCAGAAATATGAACGGCTATTGGTGTTAGACCAGCGAATCTGGAGAATCCTTCTGAAGTAGCTATTAATAAATGTATGGGCTTTCCTGGTGATAGTTTTGGTCATTCTCCATGTTGTACTGGTTTGTATAGCTGGAGAGGGTTAAAATTGGTGTTGAAAAGTCTGATCCAAATGGATTCAGACAGCTCTCTAGAGGCTGAAACCTTTTTGAGCTTTATGAAGGTGGTTCTTGCCTTGCCTATTCTTGCATTAACATCAGCATCTGCTCCATCCTGGTTATACATGATGCTTCAGTTATCCAGGAATGTCAAGCACTCTATTTCCTCTAAAGGATTTCCGTTCAGCAAAGTAGGTTCTGGATTAGTGAAGTTTATCTTAAATTTCTCTTTTTTATATTAAGACCAATTTATGCCGATTGTCAGCTACCAAATTAATCTTGTCCATCATCAGCAGTTTATGAACGCAAATTGACATGGGATAATTTTGTTACTTCTAATGTTACACAATATGTCATCTGTTAGAAATATATTTTTCAATGATTGTATTTCTAATGCATTTTTTCCTTTTCTGTTTGTTTCTTTTAATGAATTTTAAAAAAATATATATCACTAGATGAAGTATAACATTACTATTACATATCACAATGCATATATTACATCAAATAACATGATGGTGACTCTGATTCTGAAGATGACTTTGAGTCCACAACAGGTAAAGTATATTTTAAACTTTTACTGTATCCCAAATTTCCATTCAAGGCCCCACTGTGAGTGACATATCTGTCAAACACACGTTTTGATGTAAAGTCCAAACGATAAACTGGTCCTCCAGTGCTACCTGAACACGTACTTGATGAGTAAATTAATCTATAGATAACATTTAATGGATTGAAGAGATTGACATTACCTAAATCTTTTCCAATTGTGATTTTCTTAGGGCCTCCATGTGGATGAGACACAACAAAAACAAGTTTGGTATCTTTGAAATCTTCATCCTCTAGAAGAGTAGCATATTTCTTTAATTTCTGGAGGTTTTTATTGAGTTTACAGCAAGACTTAGTGTCACATGATTGAAAACACATGTATGGTTGTAAATTATTTTCAAAGTATGGGCCTTTAAATTCATTCAGAAGTACTGAAGGACTATTATCCTTATTATAAAACAATCTAGCTGAGGTTCTCATGGCTTCGGATCGATCAAATACTACTTCTGGAGTTGTAACTACAAATATTATCCAGCTTTCAGTTTTAGGTGTCTCTGATTCTCTACATTTACTGCATGTGCATGTTGAGTATGCATTTGATATGTCATACACAAATCCACTCCCTGATCTCTTTATTGTACTTCCCCTTATATCGCTGAATGGATAAGGAACTGTTGTATCTGGCACAAATTCTGGCCTGTCTAGGCTGGTCATCTCAACATCTATTTTTACTGTAAGCTTACCCAGTGCCTGCGTATGCTTAAACACATTCTTTGTATGGAAGTTCTTCGGGAGATCATTTATGTTGAATGTCTCAAATGGTATAAAATTTGCATGTCCTGTATTCTTCTTACAATCGGCAAAACGTTTAGCCAGATCATTTTCCTCATTTAGGTACATGTCAACCTCATGTTTACCTGTAAAATAAAATAAAAATTGTTGTGTGTATATAATCAACAATGCAAACTATTGATAATACAATAGTACTAATCTTTATTTAGACAACCCTATGTTCTAATGTTGGACAACACTTTACTATATTCCTTTATTTTGTATTACTGTACTGTAAAAGTGATGATGTATAATTTTTTTATTTATTCCAACGTTGTTTAATTTATAGAGGCAAAAGAGTCTTTGTCTAACTTTCTTTGCTAGAGGTATACTATAATTTTTTTTCTTTTCCTGTTTTCCTCCGTTCTAATTTCCATTTTCCCAGGTAATATGAGCAGACCGTGGGGAAAAAAAGAACATTTTGTCCAAAAAATATATTTTGGATGAAAAGTTGAAACAAAAGAAAAATGAATTATGTCACAAAATGAAAAATTCTTATCCCTGAAATACCTGTAACCACAGAAAACAGCCACTATCCCAGTATACCTTGTATTGTATTTTAAGTTGCACATGAATCAAATGACTATATCCATGCTTGACTTGTTTTCCCCTTAACTTGTATGTTACAGACAATCTTTCTATAAAGAAAATTATTGCGTCCTATTCTCATTCCTATGGGGCACGGTAGCCGAGCGGCAGCGCGTTCGACTGGCGATCCAAGGGTCCTGGGTTCGAATCCTGGTGCAGGCTAGGATTTTTTCCCAGGATCTGAGGGTGTCCCTGAGTCTACCCAGCTCTGATGGGTACCTGACCTTAGTTGGGGTAAAGTAAAGGCGGCTGTGCATAGTGCTGGCCACACAATCACCTAGTATGCCGTGGCCACGGTGAACTGGTGAACGCTGCTTCACCGGCCCTATGGACCAATTTGATCTGACGGGATACTTTACTTTTATTCTCATTCCTGGTCTGAGTCTAGTCTTGCATTTCGATAAGTGTTTTAAATGAAGTTAAGTTACAGGTTTCTCTGGTTTGTTCAGGCAACCCATTCCATGCCCGGGTGCAACTCTGGAAGAAAGAGTACTCAGTGTTTGTTCTTACATATGAGATATGAAAACTGTTTTTGTACTTATGCCTCAGTGTTCAACCTTTTCTCAATTTTTAATATATAGTTGATGGTAATTAAATGTAGCTACATACTATACTATGTCTCTATTTAAACCAGTACTGCGAACCAGCCTCTATGCACTCAGACAGAAATATGATTTCCTTAATTATTAACTAAAACATTCACCCCCGCACTAGAAAAACTGTAAGCTTATCTTTGTTAATCAATAACATGAAATTAATACCTCAATATTTTTTTTAATAGTTAAAAATGAATGCATTATAGTTAGATGTAACAGAATGACATATCTACCATTTTTATTAATATATTCCAAATCAATCTCTTGGGAATCATCTGCATTTTGTTCTGAATCAATTTGATCTGAATCGACCTGGACAGCTGAAGGCTCTGTAAAAATATTTCAAGCAATATATCAATAGGTAAATATTAGTATAAAAATAGTTTTAAACATAAGAACAGCTACAAACAGAGAAAAAAAGATACATTGTATTTTAATAGGAGCTAATGATAATAACCTAGAGATAAAAAAAATAATTTCAAAGCTAATATAGATGGACTAGAGAATTAGAATAATCTAGGATAAAAAATTCAGATACCTTGTTCTGAGTTAATTTGATTCTTTAAAGACTTTATGTAAGTATCTGTAATGTAAAATAGCAATCAATATAATATTCTGCTTAGACATACCTGCATCATCACCCCCTATCTAGGACAGCTATGTACTCAACTGTAAGGAAGTTTACTTATTTCCATTCCTATTAATTAATATATTAATCTTCTTCCTCTTCTCTGAACATTGTTGAACAGACTAATACTAATAAATGTTTATTAAACTATTTACCAAACATTATATAATAAAAAATATAATGTAATAATAATGTCCTCACTTCAGGCTTACACTTTATTTTCAGGCTTACTCCATTTATTATACATATATATATATATAATATATATATATATTATATATATATACAAGCTACATTGCCCGGCGTAGCCCGGGTGAAAAAAAAAACAGGACTGTATTAGGTGCAGATAAAAATTGTATAAACTACAATTAAAAGAAATCTATAAATCTAATATTAAAATTATTATTTTTTTACTTAAGATTTTTAGAAAAGTAATTTAAAAATAAATATTGTAATCTGGAAAAAAAAATAGGCAAGTATTTTCATTTAACAAAAATCTAAATTGCCCGTAGATTTACAATGTCTTTTCTTTTTAAAAATTGTTGAAAAAAAAGGTATAGTCTAACTGGAGATTTGAACCCGGGTCGCCACATAGCAGTTTGCTACGTTAATCACTGAGCTAGCGAAGACATTTAAGAGAGTGAAAAATTATTAGACAGTATATAGGCCTAGGCCTAAATAGGTCAGTGACACAAACTCACATGTTTTCAAATTGACCAATGGAGATCCGTGGGGACACAAACACGATCTTTATATATATATATATATATATATATATATTGTCACGTGCGAAATCAGCTACTGACGTTAGATGATATTTTTAGTAATGTATTATTATATATTTATATTCTTTTGATTCATATCCATCTTGGATCTCACAAGGTTGTATAAGAACTTGTATTGATGTTATTCAATTAGATTTGATGTTTATTTTACTCGTTTGCTATGAATATTTTGTATGAAATGATTTAGATAAACTGTACCTTAATATATAGGAAATCCACAATCCTGTTTGAAATTGAACACAATTTTATTCCAACAAGTTGAGATGATAAAATATAACAATACCACAGAATACATGTACCAGTATTATATAATGAAACTTAATCAGTTGAGATTCTTCTATAACGAACTAAACCGTAATCCTATCTTTAAGAAAGTGGTCAAAAACAGTCCTCACACATTAGCGCCCAAACTAGAACTAAACTAACGGTATTCAACCCTCGTGCATATGACGTATTTTATTCCTATGACGTAGTGTCTAGACATATACATGTTTTATTCCTAACACGGAAACATTTCGGGTTTAAGATTATTTCATTTTAACTTTAGTTAATAATAACAGAACCAATACAATATGGAAATAAATCTACTCGTAACACTCGCCCCCCCTTAAGACACAAAGGAATTACAGACAGCGTTAAGTATGGAATTCTTTGTAGAGTACCCATAAAATGAACCGAATTCCCAAACTATTCGTAAGATTTAATTGACTATTGGACAATCTTTTTAAGATTAAAATGAACCATATATTACATATTCCCTTAATAACAAAGTCGCTATTATGGAATCCCTTATCACATTATTCTATCAATGATTATTAATTAAACATTTATTTATCAATTAATATTTACAATTATGATTATTGTGTGTACAACGTTGACCATAAAACTATTACCACCAATAACCAATTCCCATAGAATTGATATGAATTACCCAAATAAGTGGAACCGATTAATAATTGATAGATAATTCCTTAGAAAGTTTAATTTATTTATAACCGATCACTGTATCATTAACTAATGATTTTCAGTTATTATATTATTATGATGTCTAAATAATGACATCAAGAATATTTAAAAAAAAAAAAATGTTATAATCTCAGCTGATTTAGCTTTTACATAGCATAAAATAAGACATCCAAATTATAACATGACGACATAGAAACAAACAATTTGCAAAACACATCAATAATCAATTGAACAAACACAAGTGTGGATGTATTCAAGTTAAATACCGGTGTGTGTGCAATTGATGTATGCAATAGTTACCTTTTACCTTACAACGTATGATTGTTTCTAGTAGAATTTGAAGTTTTGTTCTGTAATGTTTCATATTGTAATATTTCAAAACATAGTTTATTTATTGTCATATTTACAATAATATATATGTTAATCAATACAATGAATGACATAAAAGAAAACATTTAATGAGAAACTGACTTTATCTTCTGGTTTACCAGTTACATGCGCGACAACGTGTCAGCGACCACATTTTGTTTACCTGGTAAATATACCACATTTAAATTATATGCTTGGAGAAATAAGCTCCAGCGAATAATTCTTTGGTTCTGTTTAACCCTGGAAAGGAAAACTAAAGGGTTATGATCAGTTAAAATATCAATTGGATATGGAGAACCATTGATATAAAAATCAAAATGTTTCAATGCCAGGATTAATCCTAAAAGTTCTTTTTCTATCACACTATAGTTTCTTTGATGCTTATCAAATTTTTGAGAGTAAAAACTAATCGGGTGTTCCAATGAATCATCACCCTCCTGAGAAATGACCGCTCCCATCCCTGTATCACACGCGTCAACGGTAATTTTAAAGGGTTTACTGTAATTTGGTGCTACTAATACAGGTGCCTCAGAAAAAACATCTTTTAATTTCTCAAAGGCCTGGTGGCATTCATTAGACCATTTGAAAGTGCAATTCTTCTTTAATAGATTTGTTAATGGACATGCAATGGTTGAGAAATTTTGACAGAACCGACGGTAGTACCCCGCTATCCCGAGAAAACTGCGGAGTTGTTTACAGGTTTCAGGAACAGGGAACTCACGAATAGCCTTAACCTTTGCATTTAATGGTTTTACCAAACCATTTCCCACTATGTGACCTAGATACTCGATGGTTGCATGGCAGAACTGACTCTTAGTCAAGTTAATGGTGAGATTAGCATGAGTCAATTTCGTAAATAACAAATGTAGTTGATCTAAATGAGATTTAAAATCGTCACTAAAGACAACAATATCATCGAGGTATGCATGACATTTAGGAATATCCTGAGTAATGGTATTTATTAACCGTTGAAAAGTAGAGGGTGCATTAACCATACCAAAGGGCATGACCTTAAATTTGTACAGTCCGTCAGGGGTTACAAACGATGATATCTCCTGAGCCCTCTCCGTCAGTGGAATCTGAAAATACGCCGTCAATAGGTCAATTTTCGTCACAAACTTAGCATTACTCACTTGATCTATTAGATCGTCGATTCTTGGTATTGGATAGGAATCAGTTTTTGTCACTTTGTTTACCTTACGGTAGTCCACACAAAACCTCATGGATCCATCGGCTTTAGGTACCAATACGCAAGGGGAAGACCAGTCACTACTACTAGGTGTAATAATGTCATTGTCAAGCATGTAGCGAACCTCTTTACGGATGCATTCTAACTGGATAGGATTTGACCTGTATGGATGTTGTTTAATAGCTTTAGTATTTTCATTTAGAATAACATCATGCTTTACTACACTAGTTCTACTAGGTACATCTCCAAATAAATGGATATTTTCATTAATTAGACCTTTGATAGCGGATTGTTCGCAATCAGGTAAATGTGCCAATTTTTCATTTAATTTTTTCAGAGCCTTTGTATTTTGCAGTTTGCTTTCTGCCACTTCACGCTCAATTTCGGGTGAATTATTCCCGACTTTAATAACAGTGTTTACCGAGGCAACAACTTTTTGTTCTTCTCTGGTAATGTATGGTTTCAACATATTGATATGGCACACTCGTTGCGATTTCCGTCTATCAGGGGTCTTTACAAGATAGTTAACCTCACTAAGCTTAGCCATAACCTCATAGGGTCCTGTAAACTTGGCACTCAGGGGTTGACCAGACAGTGGCGTCAGCATGAGAACTTTATCACCAGGTTGGAAGATACGGGTTCTTGCGTTGACGTCATAATAGACCTTCATCTTGTCTTGTGCCTGCAAAAGATTAGATCTGACAACTTTTAATGCATTATACAGTCTATTTTTAAAATTTTCCACGTATGTCAGTAGACCAGTGTCTTCAGTGGATGACAACCATGTCTCTTGTAACAGCTTTAGTGGTCCACGAACTGTGTGTCCGAATACCAGTTCAAAGGGACTGAAACCAAGAGATTCTTGTACAGCCTCTCTGGTTGCGAAGAGTGCGAAGGGAATACCACGATCCCAGTCGTCGTTATGCTCGAAACAGAAAGTACGGAGCATATTCTTCAATGTTTGGTGGTATCGTTCCAGTGCGCCTTGACTCTGTGGATGATATGCACTCGATACTGCATGACGAATACCCAGCCGTTCTAAGACTTGGCGAAATAACTTCGATGTGAAATTTGAACCTTGATCTGACTGCACGGTTTTCGGAAGACCATATCGGGTGAAGAATCCGATAAGTGCATCAGAGATTTTGTCGGCATTGATGCTACGTAGAGGAATAGCCTCTGGAAATCTCGTTGCCGAACACATTATAGTGAACAGAAACTGGTGGCCAGCCTTAGTTTTAGGCAACGGACCGACGCAGTCTATAATGATGTGACTGAAGGGTTCTGAGAATGCTGGTATGGGTCGTAGAGGAGCTACCGGAATGGTCTGATTCGGTTTGCCGACCATCTGGCAGACATGACATGATCTGCAAAACGATGTGACGTCACGACGTAGGCCAGGCCAGAAGAAATATGGAAGAATCCTATCGAAGGTTTTCTGAATCCCTAGGTGACCAGCATACGGTGAATCATGGGCCATATGTAGTATGTCCTTGCGGTATACATTGGGTATCACGATTTGATGTACTTCGCTGCATGTTTCATCGTCGTTTTCTTTCCCTCTCCATTTCCTCATCAACAACTCGTCCCTCAGGTAATAACCTGCGGCCATTGTTTCTAACTCTCCTTCATTCTTTGCTTCCTCTTTTAGCTTCCCGATCTCTGGATCTTTGCCTTGAGCAAGAATGAGTAGTTGTCTAGGCGACAAATTATTTTGATCAGTATGACTTGAGTGACCACCTAGAACATCCGCCATGAAGGTTGCTTGCAAGTCAATCTCTGGTGTTGGTTCTGGTTTCTTTGTCGATTCATTAGTCATCTGCTGTTTCTCCATAGCTCTGGTGATAACGCGTACTGAATTTTCAGTATTCCTACACTGAACAGAGTCTTTGGTTTCTTTAAGTACAGGATGTACCTGATTCTTGGCAATGTCACTTCCTAAAAGTAATGAAATGCCTCTGTAGGGAAATTTCTTCACTATCCCAACAATAACAGATCCAGTGAAGTAATTACTCTTCAACTGTATACGATGTAACGGTGCGGTAAGTGTTCCAGCCATAGTACTGATCAAGGCATACTGGCCTGTATGAGTCAATTTCGACGTTGGTACAGTATTCTTCAACAGTAGATATATATCAGCACCGGAGTCACGTAGAATTTTAATCTTCCGTTCTCTAGCTTGATTATCTATAGGTGACACATAGCCCTCGCTAACATCCGATAGCATGCACTCGGGTAGTTCTCTGCCTACTGAGTTTCTTGCTACACTACTGCCTCCATAAGTAAACGTTTTATTTACTGATTGTTCATCTGTCACACTCCCTTTGGAGTTGAAACTAGAATGTTCAATAGCCTCGGTCTTCATTTCAAAGACTTTTTCCGACTTTGAGCAACTTGGACATGCGTGTTTCGCCATCTCCTCATGACTAACATCAAATGTCTTTCTATCAGCTTTAATTCTTTTGTGGGCAGTTTTATTTATGTGAGTTTCAGTTTGTACGGCGATGTGTGATAAAACCACGTTGTTCTTGTTTTTAATGGGTCTTTTCTCTTTATGTAGACTCCAACAATTCTCTTTTATATGTCCATCTTTCTTACAGAATGTACAGGTAATTCTCTTTTGTACAAAACTTGAATTCTCTTGTTTATCGGCTTTTTGTTTACTTTTATCCTCTGTCGATCTTAACTTCCTCTCTGTATTACTGTTTTGAGTCCTCAAACTTGTTCTGTCATTTTGAAAATAATGGCTATGCGGGTGAATAATGACGTATTCATCGGCTTTAACTGCTGCTTGTTCTGCTATTTCAATACCACGATCAGCCAAATGAACTTTTATATCAGTGCGAATCTTCTCAGTAAAATCCTCCATCAGTATGAGATTATATAGTTTTTCATAATCTTTATTCACATTCTTAGAACGTAACCATTGATCAAAATACTTTTTCTCTAATCTCAGGAAGTCAACATGTGAAACTTCTGGTTCCTTCTTGTACTCACGATATAACTTTCGATACTTTTCTGGAGTTAGAACATAACTCAATAGTACTCTGCTCTTTATTAGTTCATAATCACTGCATTCCTCTGGAGTCAAATTCAATACAACATCTAGAGCCTTGCCTTTTGTTAGAGCTGAACGTAAAAGTACTGCTTTCTTATCTTCAGGAAATTTATAATCGATCGAGTTTCTTTCGAAGACCATAAAGAACTCATCAATCTCCATGTTCTCCATGCTTGGGACATGCTTTTTAAACTTATATAGTTCTACATTATTTGTTTCCTGAATCGTATGAGTTGACGAACGAGACTTTGCCAATTCAATCCTTTCATTACTAGCGATTCTTTCTTTTTCCAATTCTTTCTCTTTCAATTGTACTTGAATTTCTAACTTCTTCATTTCTAACTGGAATTTCATTTCTGCACTTAGTTCATTTCCATTCATTTTAAAATCATGCTTATGTATGTCTGTTTTCAGGGTTTCTGATACATTGAGAACCACTGATTCTTCATTATTCATAGTATTTTCTTCAAGCATTCTACCATGTCTTTTCAAACAGTCCTTAATTTCTTGAATCAATTTACTCCTTACTGGTGTAACTTCAGTAATGTCTATTCCCAGAGAATTTGCCATCTCTTTTAACTGGGTTAGTGACATGCTATTTAACTGTTCTGACGTGATAGCAAAAATATTCAATTGCTCCAACGTAAGATTAGCTTCCGCCATGTTTTATATTAATGACGTAAATAGAAGATAAAAAATTTCAACTTTACCTTTTATAAAGTCCTTTGAAATATTTTTACACCACTTAATATTTGTAGAAGATAAATTTTAAAGATGATTGTGTACAAAGCTGAAAACAGTATGTCCGAACACAGACAGTGCCTCCCACGTAGACAGAATTTGAATAAATATTTGTTGTAAATCGTTTTCACTAAAACAGTTGTATATTCTCAATTTCTTATACATACAAACTTTAGATCCAGGACTTGAGCCCCCAATCTTTTGTCACGTGCGAAATCAGCTACTGACGTTAGATGATATTTTTAGTAATGTATTATTATATATTTATATTCTTTTGATTCATATCCATCTTGGATCTCACAAGGTTGTATAAGAACTTGTATTGATGTTATTCAATTAGATTTGATGTTTATTTTACTCGTTTGCTATGAATATTTTGTATGAAATGATTTAGATAAACTGTACCTTAATATATAGGAAATCCACAATCCTGTTTGAAATTGAACACAATTTTATTCCAACAAGTTGAGATGATAAAATATAACAATACCACAGAATACATGTACCAGTATTATATAATGAAACTTAATCAGTTGAGATTCTTCTATAACGAACTAAACCGTAATCCTATCTTTAAGAAAGTGGTCAAAAACAGTCCTCACACATTAGCGCCCAAACTAGAACTAAACTAACGGTATTCAACCCTCGTGCATATGACGTATTTTATTCCTATGACGTAGTGTTTAGACATATACATGTTTTATTCCTAACACGGAAACATTTCGGGTTTAAGATTATTTCATTTTAACTTTAGTTAATAATAACAGAACCAATACAATATGGAAATAAATCTACTCGTAACAATATATATATATTATATATTTTAATATATACAATCAAGTCATCCTTTGCAACATGTATATTACTCATAATCACAGTTTTGTATACAGATGTTTCAAAATTCAGTGGCTATAATTCTTCATGAACAAACAAAGGAACATAATTCCAATGTAATATTAATTTTTTTTTACTATCTTGTACTCATAGAGTTGAAAAGCAATTCTTAAAAAAATAAAAAAATAAAACTAGGGCCCATGTAAGTAGGTAGTCCAAACTATTTTAATTGCCATCACTTGATAGAAATTTGTAATGCACCAATTTTTATGCCTTGTTTATAACAATATCAGCTCAATAAAAAAAAAAGTTATAATAAAAGTTTTAACATTTTATACAAATTGAAACGAAATTGGCTATTTAAGGCTCCTAACAGCTGGAGTGGCAATAGTGTGAAAAAAAAATCATTCCTAGCCCATTACAACTTCATAACACCACTCATATATTCATATACTCATACATTCAAGTCATTCCTTATTATACTATTCCTAGTTACTATTGAACGAACCGCCATCTTGGATAAAAATGACAACAAATGAACATGTCTTTACACTAACAAGGCGAATTAAATGTGGCCGTAGAGGAGGAATATGTCTGTGGACATTTTATCTGCTTTGCTCAGACAGACCCGTCAACAGTGGCAGTTGGTAAAGTTGGATTGCTGGATATCTATATAAAGAAAAAATATTGCAATACCAACTACATTAAGAAAAAGAAGAATATGCACACCAGACGAAGAATTATTGAGCGTCAGTCTCCAGCCAAACTATCTACCATAGGCAACAAGAAATATATCGTCAAGACTTCAGTCAGCCAGAATACAATAGCTGACTACTAATGAACTTTTTCTTGCATGATAAATTGTGTGTACGCTTGTCTATTTTTATGAGAATATTTCTGTGCTTGTATACAAATTACAAAGAATTCTTTTTTTATTTTAAATATGCTGAAGGACAAAACATCTGTAATCAAGACAAATTTCCATTTGCTTGAATCAATAAAGAAATCTTATCTGAATCAATAAAGAAATCTTATCTTATCTTATCACATGCTTTGCATGTTGTTATTTTTTAAGAAAGTTCTAATTTGTTCTTTTAAAAGTATGACTTCAAGTCTCTAGCTTCTTGTAATAAATAATTTTTATTCTCATTCTACAATACTTTTATAGCACATTACATTAGCACATCCCAGCCATTCACTCCCTATTCATACACCTCCACGAGACATCCATGAACAAATCTCACTCTGTCCAGCCAGTCACATAAACAATAACACAGAGCTATCAGTTTACTAAGTCCGGTCAACACATTACAATAATACAGTCAAATGTGTGTTACTAAGTCTCAATCAGTTTATAATTATTCCATCCCTTACACACTCACAGTTGCACAGTCACTATTACTATCACAGTTCTGACCTTTGTTTATTTAGTTGATTCAATTTCTGGTCAAATAAATCTTACTGTATAGTATCTAAGGTTACCCAAGTAGTACCAACCATAAACATATGAAGCATATGTATAATCTTGTCTTTGCATAATTGATAGAAAATTGCTGTTATTGCTCTCTTTTTTCTGAGTTATTTATATTTAGTTACTATACTAATAATCTCTAAGCCAAAGTTTATATAAATATATAACATAAATGTATTTATATTATCTTATCTTATATTTACAAACACAATTCTAAACATGCAGACTAAATCGGATAAAATAAACATGATATACACATAGAACAGTATGATAATAAATGTTAACAAAGTATTTTAAAAAAATCAAAAATGTTATAATTATAATACATACCATAATTATTTTTCCAAATTTTCATTTCCTTGTCACGTTCAACTAATTAGAAAAAAAAAAGGTTACATAAGACTTGATTGTACATGAGTGGTGTTATGAGACTAAATGCTTTTTTCAATAAAGAACATTTACAATGACATTTGTATAGTGAACTTTTCAGTTAATTAAACAGTTTGCATGTGTACAATTTATCTTATTGTCATGACAGGCAGGTGAGCTATGTCTATGACAAATGCCCACATCTCTTTTTTTTCTAATAAAAAAGAATAGGCATGCCTATATATAATTGACATCACATTTAAAAAAAAACTGAGATAATAACTCATTACTATTAATTGTTTGAGGTTGCTTAGTAGATAATGTCTTTAAACCATTAAATTATGATAGTAAAAATAATGTTTTTCACCATGCCAAAAATTGTGCTTATTTCTGAATAGTATTAAAAAAATAATGGTGAGGAAGATCTATTTCTGATAATGAACTTTCTTGTAAATCCTTTTTTTTTATTTTGATGCACATTTTTTTATAGAAATACTTTAATTTTGTAAAGTACTAAAAAAACACTGCATTCTTTTGCAAGGACTCCTTAAAGAAATGTTTTTTAATTTAGAGACAAGTTTATATAGTCTAGTTAGTTTTTTTATTAATTAACAAGAGTCATGTAAAAAGGTGATTAAGATTGAGATAGAGTTAGCATAAATAAAAACATCCCTTTAGGTAAGAATAATTTACAATAATAACTTACCTAGTTTTTCAGTTAGATTTTGATTTTCCTTTTTGTAACATTCAAGTGTATCTTTCACTTTAAATAAAAGAAATAAAATGATTCTTAAAACAGTCAAAATTCAATATATGATTTTTTAATATATGCTTTGAAAAAAAATTCAAGATGGAATTTAACTCTTGATTAGTCTCATTATCATATTTCAAGTCTTAATAAAAAATGACATGGAAAAAAAGTATATGTTTTATTATTGACGATCAATGTTCAAAGTGCATTCATTTTTCAACATAACAAAATGATAGGCATAGTCTGAAGCATTTCCACTATGTCCACATGTAATAATAAAATTAACAATAAGAACCAGGATTATTTTTTTAGATAAGCAAACTATGCTTTGATAAAATTGTATGACTATAATAAGTCAATATAAACTTCAAACTACATTATCTCAAAATGAACATTTTCTTCTTCGATTATGTGTTTGGCTGTTAATAAAATTATAATGCTTTCAAAAGGTTTGCAATACTTACATATACTGTTTTCTTTTAAGAGTTTAACTTCCCGTCTTTCACATAGCTCTACATCTTAAAACAAGACAAAATAACTTTAGTAATTGACTTCTACAGTTAGAATATTATACTTTGAAATAGATTTAAATAAAAGATAAAGTTAGGTCTATATCAAAAGATATTTACTAAAAATAGTTTTTATAAAAAAGAGGTATCCACTTAAGACGATGTTGTTGGATAGGGTAAGTGAGGTAACATTAACAAATATCCAACCCGAAGACATACATATACAAGGGGATTGTGTGACCATCACAACGCCCTGCCACCTTTACTTTCCTCCAACTAATCCCAGGTATTTATCCGAGAAAGATAGACTAGACAATATCCTACACAATTTATCCCTTGTCACTCCCTGTGGAGCATATGGCAACAACAAACACTGGCAATGTCAAAACTACTATGATTATATTTGTTGTCATTGTTATCATTATTTAATTTGTTGTGTTGTTTCCCTTGTTAAAATAGTTAGAGTGCTGGCTCCCTATGTTGTTACTCCAGAATTCCCCAGTGTGACTGTTGTGACCTTGTCTACTACTTGGGGTGTCTCGAGTTATACTTAATAAAAGCCTTGTGTTAAAATAGTAAAAATATTTAGACATTCCTTATTTATGTACTAGTAAACTACAATATCATTTAATAAATCAATGGAGAACTTAAAGATAAAAAATTTATAGTCTTAAAAAACATGTTGAATTGATTAAGATTTTCAGAGTATAACATTTCTAGTTGTGCTTACAACTATAATTGTTTAAACTAGCAATTCTAAAAGTGTCTATCGTAGTGTCTTCACATGGACGCTGTATAACATTGCAAAGGCTTTCAGAGATGTGTTTCCGATTCAATGTGGTGTAAAGCGATTTGGGTGGTTTAGACTTAACGAATAGCGCTAAGGGAAATACTTACTTCATAAAGAATACACTGTTATAGAATGTTTGAGAAACATTTTTTAAAGTAATAAACTATAAGCTCTATAAAAATAATATTACTGACCAGTAGTGTATGCAATACTGTTGATTTCATCTTGCAAATTATTAATTTTGTCCTTAGCTGTTGCTGTTGAAAACAATGAAAACAATATTATATTTTAAAATGTAAACATCTATAGTTTAACTGTATTATTAAAACTAAAAATAAAGATTCCTAAAATATGAAAATTCTTACTAAGTTCAGACTTTGAAATCTTGATCTCCTCTTGTAATGACTCATTTTCTTGTTTTTGTTTTACTATCAAAATAAAGAACAAACATATCAATACTTTCAGCTGCGAACCAGCCAAGTTTAAATTTTGAAAACAGAAATCTGGTATTAAAATATTTTTTAAAGAAACTTCCCATGTCAGAAACATCTAATAAATTTTAAACTATTTAATTGTGAAAAAAAATGTTATGTTGATTCTTTCTTTACATGACCTATGAAGCTTTTTGATATAAGATATGTCTGGAACATATAAGATAATGGTTCTCAAACTTTGTAAGATTATCTAGCCTGACAGTAACTTAGAATTTTTCGTAAAGTCTTTGTGGTACCAGTGAACATTTACCATAAAAATTAACAACAAATGACTTAGCCTGCAGGTCTCTTTGATTCTGTTAATGAAACATTGTTGTTCTATAGGGTAAGTGAGGTGACATTAACAAATATCCAAACCAAAGGCATACATATACAAGGGGATTGTGTGACCATCACAACGCCCTGCCACCTTTACTTTCCTCCAACTAATCCCAGGTACATATCCGAGAAAGATAGGCTAGACAATATTCTACACAATTTATCCCTTGTCACTCCCTGTGGAGCATATGGCAACAACAAACACTGGCAATTTCAAAACTACTATGATTATATTTGTTGTCATTGTTATCATTATCTAATATGTTGTGTTGTTTCCCTTGTTAAAATAGTTAGAGTGCTGGCTCCCTATGTTGTTACTCCAGAAATCCCCAGTGTGGCTGTTGTGACCTTGTCTACTACTTGGTGTGTCTTGAGTTATACTTAATAAAAGCCTTGTGTTAAAATAGTAAAAATATTTAAAAATTCCTTATTTATGTACTAGTAAACTACAATATCATTTAATAAATCAATGGAGAACTTTAAGATTTAAAATTTATAGTCTTAAAAAACATGTTGAATTGATTAAGATTTTCAGAGTATAACATTTCTAGTTGTGCTTACAACTATAATTGTTTAAACTAGCAATTCTAAAAGTGTCTATCGTAGTGTCTTCACATGGACGCTGTATAACATTGCAAAGGCTTTTGGAGATGTGTTTCCGATTCAATGTGGTGTAAAGCGATTTGGGTGGTTTAGACTTAACGAATAGCGCTAAGGAAAATACTTACTTCATAAAGAATACACTGTTATAGAATGTTTGAGAAACACTTTTTAAAGTAATACACTATAAGTATAAGCTCTATAAAAGAATTTTTACTGACCAGTAGTGTATGCAATACTGTTGATTTCATCTTGCAAATTATTAATTTTGTCTGTAGCTGTTGCTGTTGAAAACAATGAAAACAATATTATATTTTAAAATGTAAAAATCTATAGTTTAACTGTAACTTTTAAAACTAAAAATAAAGATTCCTAAAATATGAAAATTCTTACTAAGTTCAGACTTTGAAATTTTGATCTCCTCTTGTAATGAATTATTTTCTTGTTTTTGTTTTACTATCAAAATAAAGAACAAACATATCAATACTTTCAGATCCAAAACAGCCAAGTTTAAATTTTGAAAACAGAAATCTGGTATTAAAATATTTTTAAAGAAATTTCCCATGTCAGAAACTATCTTGCAGTATCGTCTAATAAATTTTAAACTATTTCATTGTGAAAAAAAATGTTATGTTGATTCTTTCTTTACATGACCTATGAAGCTTTTTGATATAAGATATGTCTGTAACAAATAAGATAATGGTTCTCAAACTTTGTAAGATTATCTAGCCTGGCAGTAACTTAGAATTTTTTTAAAGTCTTTGTGGTACCAGTGAACATTTACTATAAAAATTAACAACAAATGACTTAGCTTGCAGGTCTATTTGATTCTGTTAATGAAACATTTTTGAACAAGAATAATATAATTATCAATTTTCAAATCAAATTTAATGGGATAAGCGCATCTGCTTTGCCCAAACCAATTCCTGTATGTTTGGTTTTGTTTTACCAGGGCAACTCTCATGTCATGTCTTTCTGCATTTAATCTGTTCCTGTGTCTTCTTTTGATAGCAAATTAGCAAGTATTGTGGAGAAAGTGTCTCACATTCAAAGGTGATCGCAAATGAAATCCCTACTCTAAGAGCCATCTTTGCAGCATAGGGACCTGTAAAAGTAAAGTTGACTCCAGGCCAAAATACTAATCATCCTGCACACACTGCTGTTTGCTGATATTGAGTGTTTTCTTCTCCCTAAGCATACAAACTTTTAGAGAAAAAAAAACAAGCTAAGTCAAATAACTTAAATCATTTGAAGACAATCAAATTCATTTTGAAAAAAAAATAGTTGTGTATGGCTTGTATATTTCTCATATTATTTATTGAAATGTATCTCAAAAATGACTATGCAGTCCCATGAATAGCAGTGGACCCTAGTTAGAGAAACGCTGATATAAGATAACATGACTTGTAAAGGATTTGTAATTATTTTGATTTTCAGAAAGAAATTAAAATGAGAAATGATAGATAGAAAGTGATAGAAATTAAAATGAGAAATGATAGATAGAAAGTGATAGAAAGAAAAAGAGAAGATTATGGAGAGAGAGAAATGTTTTTTTATGAAAATACTTACAAAGTTCAGACTTTAAGATCTTGTTTTCCTCTTGTAATGATTCATCTTCTTTCTTTTGTTTCACTATTCAAATTACACAATAAAATCCATGATTAACTACACTTTCTTGTAGGTAACATATAAACCACATCTCAAATTATGAATCAATGCTTTTTATCAATCTATATAAACTAATTATAAACTAATTATGGCAATATGGTAGATTATAATTAATTATTTGTTTTTATTGATATTAAACATGTAATTAAAAGTTTTTTTCATTTTATATGATGGCATGGTAAATTTTTTAATTCAATCTGCTTGTCAAGAACTCTAATCTTGCATTTGTAAAAATAAAAAAGGTAATATTAAACTCTGCAAAAAAACCTTATGATAATAAAAACAGAAGAAATGAAAGGAAACTTAGCCAAATTATTATCCTAGGCCCCCTTTTATTGATTTATAAAAAATTTCAACAATAATAAGCTAAAATATACAATTATTTTTTTTGCAATTAAACAAATCATGCAGTAAGCCTATACCTTAATGTTTTTGTATAGTATATCTTCCAAACTTTAGATTTTAAACTTTTTCATACGTTTTAAAACTGCTACAGATTCTTTCAGAATAATTTCTTATAATGTACTGTTGGGAACTTTTTTTTTGTTGTGCATACCGGTTCAGCTGCACTATTTGCTATATTTCACGGTAATTTCACCTAATAGGATACAGAATATAGTAAATTCCTGATATTGAAAATGTCCATAAGTAGAGTAAAGTACTTGTCAGGCCAAATTGATCACAGGGCCAGTTAAGAAGCATTCATCAATGTATGTGGCCAGTACCATACCCAGCCACTTTTACTTTAATAAACTAATGGCAGTAGGCCAATCCCCCATCAGAGCTGGGTAGACTCAGGGAGAATCTCCAGTTTCGTGAAAAAATTTTAGTCTTCACTATTATTTAAACCCAGAACTTTAGGTATGCCAACCTAGACACAAATGCTTGTTTTGCTTAATGATTTTTAAAAACTGTCCTGGCTACTAACAATAAATATTATGTAAAATACACTACTTCCATACCTGTCTGCTTTATGTTTTCAAGTACATGCTGGTGCCGTGGCTCTAAGGACTTCAAGAAAAAATTAAAAGCTTCACCAGGGCCAGCATTAAGTAATGTTGTTAAAAGAATTTCATTTTGATCTGTTCTGGTTAAGCCAACTTTAATGTGTTCTTTATCTTCCAATGCTATTACATCATGTTGATATAAATAATCTACAATGTCCAAAGCCTTTAAGTTTTGCTTTAGGTACAAATAGTTTTGCCGAATGCATTTTTCATCTTCTGGTTTCAATCTTCCTCGAGACATGTCTGTAAATCAAAACAGTTTAGAAAGACAGATTAGATATTATAAAAATAGTATATAGTAGTTGGGCTTAGTAGTGTAGTTATAGAGTTGCCATCCGTCCCGATATATCGGGACCATCACAGTTATGGACCTTCTTGTCCCGACAAGATCAAATTTCATCCCGATTTTGCAAAATATTGTTACAAGATTGGCTTAAGTACTGATGTAACGTCATCTATTAGAGCAACATGAAAATGCAGTCTTGCAGTTCATTTTATTTATGTCAACAATAAAAGTTTATGTTGACAAGGTCGTCTCACAGATGGCGTTGCATTTAGCGTATCCTGTATTTACAATGCAAGTACCTTCTAGATCTAGCGCCATCATTCGAGAAAATACCAGACTAACTTGCATGCGGAGTTTTATAAAACGTAAAAGGGAAAAATAACTTGCTGAAAAGGTGAAATCTTCCGAACTATATGGTGTACCAACTAGGCTACTTCTGCCTAAACAATTTCCATGTAATTGTGTTCTAAATAAAAAGTAATTATATTAAATAAATTTTTTATTTCATTTCTACACCCCCATCTCATATTATAGTGTCCCGACAAGGTCTCGGCTAGATAATACGGCAACCCTAAGTGTAAGCTATATATTATTAGACCCTTTTATTATCTTTCCAGCATGCAAACTGTAGGCTAAAGTAAAATTTTACAGCTTACAAGTATTTTAATATAATATTATATTAGATCAAGGCCCACATATATGAGTATAGGCTACGTGCAAGGTCAAATCTATCATTATACATTTTAAACATATTCGATACAGACATAGGCTATAGATATTGTCCTATGGTCTACATTCACATTCTACATATTTAACATAGCCTATGTATAAAGTATAATAGTAATAGGTCCTATTGACTATTGATATTGTAAGTAGGCCTATAGTATGAGTTTAAGGTCCATATTATTGGCATATATATGACATAGGCCTATATATATTATGATATATCATATATGATAGGGCCTATATAGCATATAGCCTAGGCCTATATATTAAACTTCAGACCAATGAGGACTCCATTGCTATAATAGCCTAGGCCTACAAGTAGGCCAGTTAGGGTTAATAATTTTTAAATTTTATAGTTTATAACATAGTCTAGGCCTAATATTGGGCCTATACTATCATAGAGGGTATATATACAGAGCTGTGGAGTCGGAGTTGGAGTTGGAGTCAGGGGACATTTTGGGTACCTGGAGTCGGAGTTGGCACACAATGCTCCGACTCCTGCACCTACTAAATTTAGATTGGAATTTTTTAAAAAGCAAGTTTAAATGTCCCAATTCACAAAAAGTTATAAATAATGACTTCTCTACTGTAAGAATAAAGACCAATGTATGCAGTGCCTCACGTAACCGCAAAACGAACACATTAAGTGACAGCGAAGAAGCATGCTTTTCATGTGCCTCACTATATGGCAATACATTTGCACATTAATACAAAGGAGTCAGGAGTCGGAACATTTATCTACAGACTCAACAGCCCTATATATATATATATATATATATTCCTATACGTATATATATATATATACAAGCTACATTGCCCGGCGTTGCCCGGGTGAAAAAAAAAAGGACTGTCTGGGGTGCAGATAACAAATTTATAAACTACACTTACTGAATACTTTTAGGAAAGTAAATAAATATTGTAATAGGGTAAAAAAAATAGTCAAATATTTTTATTTAACAAAATCTATATTGCCTATAGATTTACAATGTCTTTTGTTTTTAAAAGCTTGAAAAATTAATTGTCGAAAAAAAAAAGTATAGTCTAACTGGAGAATCGAACCCTGGTCGCCCGTATAGCAGTCCACTACGTTTACCACTGAGCTATCGAAGACACATGTCCGATGTGAAAAATTATTAGACGGTATATTGGGCTAGGCCTAGATAGGTCAGTGACACACGTGTTTTCAAATTGACCAATGGGGATCCTCGCGTGGCTTAACACTGTCTTTTTATATATATGTTACGCACAGATAGTGTAATTGCCCAGTTCATGCACTGGGCAACTTTTTGCCCAGTTCATGAAATGGGCAACGCGGTTGCCCAGTTCATGAAATGGGCAAAAAGTTGCCCAGTTCATGAAATGGGTAGGTATATTTTTGCTCATTTCATGAACTGGGCATTGGTTAAAAAAGACGTTTTATACTTAACTATTCTTATATAAGCACTCAAACGTAAAATTTTCTATTCCTTACAACATCCCAAAAAGAATATCAATGGAAAGAGCTGATTTTCTCATTTACAAAAACCATTTTGTTTATGTTTATAGTTTGAATATTAACAGAGTTATGATATTTTTAATGTCTTTTTTTGTATTTTACAAACAAAAATTCGTCCCTATTTATAGGCCTATATTGGCTATATATATCCATTTGCGATCGCAATAATGTTCTTGTTTGTATAACTTTTAAAATTAAA
Source organism: Anisus vortex (assembly GCA_949126835.1). Taxonomy (NCBI): domain Eukaryota; kingdom Metazoa; phylum Mollusca; class Gastropoda; family Planorbidae; genus Anisus; species Anisus vortex. The sequence goes on along the minus strand of OX421509.1, from coordinate 22,408,787 downwards.
AACCTTTTTAAAAACGGCTTACATGAAAAACAGTCTCAAAGTAGGCTAAATTTCAACAATGTTTATTAGGAAAGTTTGAAATAAAATTAAACTGTGTAGTCTAGGCCTATTTTAAAAGTGTTTTTTTTTCTTTCTATTTGGCGTTTGTTGTCGATATCGATAGATCTATTATCGAAAACACTTTAAACGTCTGAATTTCTTATATTTTCGCTTGCTGAAGTTTATTACAATTTTAAGACTTTAAAAAAATAATATTTTGGCCTAAAAAAATAAATCAAATATAAGAATTTGTTGTTTTTTTAATTAATAATAAAAAAAACAACATATAGGCTTAACTAGTCTAGCCTATTCAGTAGCCTATATCAGTAGGCCTATATCTCATTATCATTATCTCTAAAGCTGCCTTCGTCTTATAAAACCAGTAACTTAACATTATTTAAAACATTAATAGAAATACAAGACTAGACTCGGACCACGGATGAACGTTGGACGCAATAATCTTCTTTATAGAAGGAGAGTCTGTAATATATAAGATTAGATATTTAAATGGCACACCATAGCAGATAGCATAGGCCTAGATGTTTTTGTTATCTTGGGTTGGAAAAATTGTAATAGGGAGGGAATAAACAATAGGATACCTCTATGCCCCCTCCCCTTTTTTTAGTAAAGGTGTGTTAACATATTAAATAAATGATCAAACAGACTATTACTATTATTACTTTTGAATGCTTAACGAAACAAAAACCTTTTTTTTTCCATACATCATACATGTAGGATTGTAGGCCTAGATCTAGTTAGGCTATTATTTTAATTAAAATATTTTTATTTTGAGTCTTCATCTTCATATAAATGTCTGAGATAGCCAAGATTTAATATAGGTCTACATTTTAAATGTATTTTTTACAATACCATATAATTTAAGCAATATGTGGCGGTAAGGTTATAGAATCTACCAATAAATGGTTAGCCTATAGGCCTATTTATTATATTTTTTAATGGCTTACTGGATAGGCCTAATGGTCGAGTTTTTTTTCTTTTCCATCTGTTTAAACTTTTTACAAGAGAGTTACTTGCACAGTTCATGAAATGGGCAGAAATACACCTGGCCATTTCATGAAATGGGCAAAGACCTGCCCATTTCATGAACTGGGCAGTCGCGTTGCCCATTTCATGAACTGGGCAAAAAGTTGCCCAGTACATGAACTGGGCAATTACACTATCTGTGCGTAACATATATAGATACAGTGCTTTTTGTTTTAAAAAAATAGGTGCCGGTACGCCGTTTCGCATTTTATATTTTAATTGTTATTGCGCGCAATTTTAAAATAATTCAATTTAAACAAATTAATAATATAATAAATTAATAATAAACGTTAAAATACAAGAAAAGTAATAATTTTGTCCCCACATTGAAAAAGGTGCCAGTACGTACCGTGACAAAAAAATCACTGTATATATATTATACATATATAGTTTTATATAGGCCTAGTCAATTTTGCAGGGCTGGCCAAATCACAGGAGCACAAATCTAATCGTCTTTGGAGACTATGGAGCCATTGATGATAGTTTTTTTTATAGTATAGTTTTACTCATTCCGTGCCAATCAAACATATATTCATATTTGGTCGATTTGGTTTTCCTACCTTTTTTCGTTGCTATAGCCTATTAATTTGACTTTTTATATTCCCAAACGAATGTCAACTCTTTATGCTTCCTTTCTGCTTGGTATACTTTCGGTTTTTAAATAATAATGACGATTTTTAATTGATTTCTGTGTAAACGTTTGTAAACAAAGTATAGCCACGCCTACTTGAAATGTTTCTAGGCCTTGGAACTTGTCAAATTTGCTAGTAAAATAACTTTTATTGCTAATTATTAAAGTCTATTCATCAGATAATAACTTTAAATCATTTAAATCTGGTTTTGAAGACGTTCGGTTTAATTACTAATTAAAGATTCCGACATTCGTGGTTAGGCCTAGCCCTATATAAACTATATAGAAATATACTGGATCGGCGTTTGCCGGCTGATACTAATATTACAAAAATGCGTATAACTCAGTAACTATATGGGATATTTTCAAAATTTAAAATGCATTCTGATTGGGAATAGATATACTTTTAGTGGTTTTAAGCCGAATAGGATATCTGCTACGCATACCACATAAAAATCTGTTAAGATCGATTTTTTTTGCTCCTTTTTTTTTAATAAAAAAAATTTGATCTCTAGAAACTACTAATAAAGATGTAAGTTACATTGTAACTATTATTATAATATTTAATATTGTTTAAAATTCTACTTATTATTATTCCCTGTTTAATGTTTGTTTAATTTCCTTTAATTTGATATGAAATAGGGGGGGGGGGGGCTACAGTTACAGGTATCTTGCTAAACAAATAGCCTACCTTTAGTCTTTAGAAATTTATGAATAAATAAGGGCACCCTAAAAAAAATTCTAGCGGCCTAAAAATGGCCTGGCACAAACGCGGTAATCCCCCGGCACGAAATGAGATAAGTTTGGCCTAATAAGTCACCTAGATCTATATACTTTAGGCCTAATCTATAATATATAGGAATATAGGCCTATTATTTGTTGTAGGCCTATTGTATTATTAATTATAAATTATAATTATACTAATAGCATTTATAGTTATAGTATAGTAACCTGAGTTATAGGATAGGCCTAGACTAGGCCTACTTACTACTTGTACAATTTTTACATTTACCTAAATTATAATTGATTAATTGATTTATTTGTATTTGCAACTTGTAGATCTACTTGTTACTTGTATTAGATCTTCGTGTAGGCTACATAATCATAATCTAGTACTACACTACTAGCAAATATGGCCGCAATAATATATGCCTTTAACTTTAGTTTAAGTAGAATAATAATAAGAATAATGAAACTTGGGATTTTCCATCGGATTTTCCCATTTTCATTTCATTTCCAAAAGTATAAAAGTATTAATACGTACGACCACTGAGCTATATATTATTATGGAGTGCTGTTGACGTTCCGTCCTTCCCCATGACTGTTTGCCAACGTACTGGTACCTTCCGGACAAAGATAGGCCTTATTAATTAGCTACATGAGAAATGAGAACCCATCGAACAACCACACCCCAAACTTCATAGGATGACAAAAATGGTCATCGTCGATCACGACGGACGAATACTACTACTGCTATGGAGTATGGAGTGCTCAAGCAATTAAATTGTACGAGAAAATTCGGACTTTTAAATATAGATAAGTGCACTGTATGGCACTGAGCTATATATACATGTCTAAATAATAAATATTCAATAAAATTACTTACTCAATTAATATATAAGCTTATATGTGGTATCAGTGGCGTATTTAGGCATGTTCCACATGTTCCATTGGAACAGGGGCCCCCACACAAAAGGGGCTCCCTCACGTCCCAAAAAGAAATGTTTTAGTGACAGCTAGCCCCATTCTTTCGTTAAAAATGTAAAATAAAATTCATTTATTCACCTACAATTTAAAGCGCTCCAGTAGGCCTACAAACAAAACAAGCTAAGTCTGCCAAGTGCAACATAAATTTATGATTTTACAGAATGTAACATGAATTAACGGCCCTTTTCTGAGGTAAGTGGAAGGCAGGGGCGATACCACGTACGATAGGGGCCTCCACATAAATTGGGAACAGGACCCCCACAATCCTAAATACAGCTCCATGTGTGGTATTAAAGCATTATCCAGAAAAATCATCAACTATTTCATCTTTTGACTTCGCCATTAAATTAATAAATATCCGGTACTCATTAAAATTAACATATAATTTACTCATATAAGCTTAGGCCTATATATATAGCCTATAATATACTATATATATAGGCTATACAACTACTGGCGGGCTGTTTTAATTGCACTTATTTTAAAATTGTTAAGAGGCTCTTAGACAAATAGTTTACCTCAACTTATAAGTATAGCCTATCATATTCACCATCTGCTAAATAATAATGCATTTCATTTAAATTTGGGGTCGTCCATTTATATAATGACGCCACGAGATTTTAGCAGATGTTAATACTTCCCCTCTTCTCACTTCTAGACGATAAAAAAATAACATATTAACTAAAATGCATTTTAAAGATGTAGGCTATGTCTATATGAAAAACTTGTTTTTAGAGTGTTTTTTAAAATTCTTTATATACTTTATATATTGTATTCTCTATACTATATATAGGCTACTTCCTACAATATAGTAAAATAAGCATGGGATATGGCAACTAAAATGGATTAAATTATAAGCAGCCCACACTCTGTCTTTTTTTAAATCTTTGTAAGCATTTTTGCTTTATGTTTAAATGACGCAGCTTCCTTTTCATTTGGTATGGTCAAAACTGGTTTCACGATTTTGAAAAATACAAAACTATTAGCTGGGGCCACACCAACTGGTCTGGTGGGCCGGGTTGTGACACTCCTGTTGCACACCCCTGCTCTAGACTTCTTTTCCTCACAGTTTTCAAGCCTCAAAATGAGGCTGTTCAAAAATAAATATTACTTTCTACATTGTACGTTTATTAAATGAAATAAATGCGAACTAATGAAAATACGCAGGTAGCTAGAAAGGTGTTTCAAAAATTACATTTCTAATGTAAAAACATTAATTTATTGATTGATTTTTCTATGTATTTTTTATCATTATGATATTGATATATCAATGTACAATATGTTTGTTTTAGATACAAATTGTGTAGTAAAACAAATCTTTAAGAAAAAATCATTGCCCCAAGACTTCAAATTTAAACTATTATCTCCCTTGATTGTATTTTGATGTTACGCTAGAATTCTAAATTTTGATTTCTTTTCACTACAGCTAGTAGGCATTTGTTTAATTATTTATACTTTTTTAATATCGGGCTTGCTCACGTTAATTTTCTTTTAAAATACATTAAAAATATATGTTTTAATAATATATCATTATTATATGTTCAATCCTAATTTACCTTTACATTACTTAATTATCACAGTACAAACTTGTTGCATTGAAAAACTAAAACAAATGAGAAGCAATATTCATTAAATGATAGTTTATTTAGAAAGTTTTATATTGAGAACGATGAACACTACATTCGTATGTACGTAGACCTATGTACACATAAGCACGCTGGTGATCAAAATTACTTGTTCAAATAGGTTTTATGATATCTTTGATTCAGTATTAGACATATTCAAACAATAATACAATTATTCTCCCAAAAATTCGATTCATTATGATAATGTCTCACGATTTTCCATATTATCTCTTTTTCTGTCAAATGCCCTTTCGAAGTCGTCAAAAGAGAAAGACTTATGGCGCCTGGCATTCCAGGGACTTTTCGATGATAATGTGGAGAATGGCAATTTGAGTCAATACAAGACCTACCAGTTTCGGAAACCTGCTCAGTTTTCTCTGTCTGGACTCTACTGATGTCTTTCTAGGATTATTCTTTTGAATATTTTTACAAAGAAATCGGCTCCATATATCTGGTCAAAATGTACGTTACGAGTCAAACTCTGGTCAACTATCTTTAAAATACGCAATTGAGTACGCCTATAAGAATACGCCTATAAAAAAAATTGCAGTACCCGGGCATGTTTAATTCAGAGTTTCCACATTGCAGGAAAAGAAAACCCTTCCTGGGCAAAAAAAAAATTAACATGAACGGGCTGCAAAAAGTTTTTCGTTATTTTTAATTTAAAATCTAGATCAGATAGTGATAATTTATCGATAGAGCTAAAGTATTAGAAATAAATATTTTGTTGATAGTGTAACGGTAATTATAAATACAGCTCTCAAGTATAGATGCCACTAGCAGTGCCACATAAAAGCGGAGGGTTGGGGGGGGGGGCGTGTAAAGGGGATGCCTGACCCGGACGCCAACCCGAGCGAGCAAGAATAGGTGAAATCCGTTGGTATCTTATAGTTGGGGAGGAGGCGCACATTATTGTTGTTTGCCTCGGGTCAATATTTCTTTTCTACAGCCCTGTCACTTGTCCCTAAAAATGTGTGGAACATGTTCATACTATTTGTTATATGTCATTTGTTCTGTTTCATTTGGTATATGTCATTTGATCTTTGTTATTTGGTCTATGTTATTTGGTCTAGGCCATTTGTTCTGTTTCATGTGGTCTATGTCATTTTGGTCTATGTCATTTGGTCTATGTCATTTTGGTCTATGTCATTTTGGTCTATGTCATTTGGTCTATGTCATTTTGGTCTATGTTATTTGGTCTATGTTATTTGGTCTATGTTATTGGGTCTAAGTTATTTGTTCTATGTCATTTGGTCTATGTTATTTGGTCTATGTTATTTGGTCTAAGTTATTTGTTCTATGTTATTTGGTCTATGTTATTTGGTCTATGTCATTTTGGTCTATGTCATTTGGTCTATGTCATTTGGTCTATGTTATTTGGTCTATGTTATTTGGTCTAAGTTATTTGTTCTATGTCATTTGGTCTATGTCATTTGGTCTATGTTATTTGTTCTATGTCATTTGGTCTATGTCATTTGGTCTATGTTATTTGTTCTATGTCATTTGGTCTATGTCATTTGGTCTATGTTATTTGGTCTATGTTATTTGGTCTATGTTATTTGTTCTATGTCATTTGGTCTATGTTATTTGGTCTATGTTATTTGGTCTAAGTTATTTGTTCTATGTTATTTGGTCTATGTCATTTGGTCTATGTCATTTGGTCTATGTCATTTGGTCTATGTCATTTGGTCTATGTTATTTGGTCTAAGTCATTTGTTCTATTTCATTTGGTCTATGTTATTAGGTCTATGTTATTTGGTCTATGTTATTTGGTCTATGTTATTTGTTCTATGTTATTTGGTCTATGTTATTTGGTCTATGTTTTTTGGTCTATGTTATTTGGTCTATGTTATATGCTCTATCTTACTTATAAGCAAGTACACTGTGAAATCCCGTAAGAACATTATGCACTCGGAAAGATGATACGGATAATAAAATTGATGTCATAATGGCATTTCCTCAAGGGTGGTTGGAGAAGGAGACCTTTGGGATGGCGTCGCTGTTTTGTACTAATTAAAATATTTTGATCATGTCTTGTTTTGATGTCTCCCCCCCCCCCCTTACCCCTTCCCCGCCGTCACTCCCTCCTTGGTTTTGTTGTTTGTGTTTAAGCTTAAGCATTGTCACAGACTCGCGCTTATATTTTTGTATTTAAAAAAAAGACATTTAAAAAAAAAATTGTCAAAGAAAAGTTAAGGCGATATAGATTTTTATAGAGAACATAAAATTATAGCTTAGACAAGAAACGGCCTAACATTGATACAAACAAATATTAAAAAAACAACAACTAAAAACATGAGATAGCGAAAAGAAAAATTTCTATATCTTTTTACATTTATTATATTTCCTATTTCTATTTCTATTCCTCGTGTATTTCGTTTAAATTTATAGAGATTTCTTTGCCGCCTGAAGTTCAACATGATAATGCAAAATGTTTTTGGGGATTTTAGCTTTATTTTCATTGTCATTATAGGTTTTTATTGTTTTGGCCTTTTAGTGGAGCTTTTCCCTGTTGATTCTATTTTTTTTTATTTAATGAAGGAATATACGTTTTTATTGTTGTCTTTAGAAATTACATTGTCTACATATTCATTCTGCAGATGTCAGCTTAATATTTAAGTTTAATGTTTAATTTTTAGGTATTTTTTGTAAAGTCTATTTGAATTAGTTGCTTTCAACTTTTCGAATAAATTTTCTATTTAATTACACAGTTTCTTTAATTTAGTATTAAACCAACATTTCTTAATTCTAGCTGCAAAAAAAGAAATATTTTCTCTGTCTATGGACAATGGCAAATATTTTTAAATAATAATAATTATGCTTCATTCATGTAGTAAAATTTGGTCTGTTCTTACACGTTTAAACAAATAATCTGCTAATACAGAAGAGCCAGAAACTAAGGTTATTGCATAAAAATATCAAAATAAAAGATAAGAAACTAGTAGTATGACACCAGGTACAAATTTTACAGTAATGTTGTTTAATATTACATGAGTAATTACTTCATTTTTTTTTCTAGTTTATAAAATCCTGTAAACTTTTTCTTCAGCTCGATTTTTAAGCCTCGTAAAAAAACGTAAACACAGGCATTTATGAAAATTTGTTGTTACATTTAGATTGAACTCTTAGAAAAGGAGATGCATAGATGGGTGGATTAATATAGAGACAAAAAGACAGATACATAGAAGGGTGAATAGATATTCAGACAGTAAGATAGATGGATAGATAACTAGACAGAGATATACATAAATAGATAAAGGCTTATACATGATTGATATATAAAGCGATAGATAGGTTTATATATAGATTAATTGATCGACAATTCGACAAATAGAAAGACAGACAGACAAACATATAGACAGTTGTAAAGATATACATATATAAGGATTGATTTTTTGATATGATATATATATAGATATAAGTATATAGATAGATAGAGTGGGTCATTACTAGCGAATAGAAAATAGATCAAAACACTAATTTGTCATAGTCGTCTCTAAGACTAGGCCAATTTTTTTTTTCAAATCTTGATTTTTGCTTGCGATACACAGACAACAACAAATGCAGATGTTAAGAACTACATTAAGGTGGATCTGCGGCACATTCTTTTGATCTTACTTGAGAAAACTAGACTTTCTTCACAGACGCTGAAAAGAACCGAACCGACAAGCAGACCGACAAACTTTGTGTGGCGCTTTTGAGTGTGTAAGTGTGTGTGATTACTACTAACACAGCTCGCTAAACTGCGAAGCCGCAGTTCTTTTATCGCTTGGTCAGTCACTTCGCTAAAGAACAATTGCTATATTTTTCACATTTACATAGATTACATAATATCAATAGAAACACGAAAGTCGCATGGGGAAAGGGGAAAAAATCCGGTTTAAAATCGGATTTCTAGAAACGAAAAACAGTTTCGATAAAAAAAACGATATAAAGATCCCTGCCATAAAGTCTAGACTAGGGGTCGGCAACCCATGATTACGAAGGTAGGATTTCTAATTCATTCAACGTTCCAACAGTCTTAGAGTCATTCTGCTATAGCACTAAATTTATTGTAGAAGAGGTGTCAATTGTAATTTAAGGGGCCTTACGAGTGCCACTAAACATTGCTCTGCGTGCTCAGTCTGGCATGCGTGCCTTAGTTTGCCGACTCTTCATCTAGACCAGTGGTTAGCAATCTTTTTAGGCCGCGACCCCATAATACAGCTTTTAATGCTGCGGCGACCCCCAAAAATAAAAATAGTTTCGTCGCTACTTTATTACTGCCATTTGCTACTGTTATGAATTTTAATGTAAATATCTGACATGCAAGGTGTATTTATATTGTTACACATTGAATATAATTAAAGAATAGTGATAAATCATAAAAAGACAACAACAACGAAATGTAATTAAATATCAGTAGCCTAAATTTCTAACTACAACACGAACGTTAGTGCTATGGTTGAGATTGCCTCTTTCTCGTCGGATTAGAAATTATCGGGGCAGTCCTTTTAAGAGCACAAGTAAGCAGATTATCTTCCACAACGAGTTTACTTCTGTATTTACATTTACAAGGGGAAACCACTGTTTTACTCAGATTTTTTTAATGGATAAGGCGCAACATAATCTCGGTCAAAATAGTTTATGACTGCAATCATTTGATCCAGAGTTTTGTGCCGGGCATTATAGTATAAGCTTAAAGAAATAAGTTATCGATGCATCGTTTTTTAATAAGTTCAATGAACTCCATTGTGCTGTCTCGTGAACAACTTCAACTTTAAATCTGAATGGGCTTTTGGCAAGTGTATAGATATGGAGTGTCAGTTAGATTGAAAAGTAGGCTACCATAAAACTTTGTCTGCATGCATGTGCAAGTGTTCTTTTAAAGAAATTATCATCGCAATCATTCTGACTGCTTCAATGTCAAGTTTTTCAAATCAAATAAAGCAGATAAAGTAGACCAGCGCCCGCGAGATAAAAATAAAGTGCTGTTGCGAGATCTCTTTTCCATTAGTCGTATCTAGAAGATTTATTTATTTATTTGCATTACAAATGTTTTAAGAAATCTTTAAAAAAGGTCTGTGGACCATTTTTTTAACTGTCTTAAGAGTTAAAATTAGAATGTAATAATATCATTCACAGCCTTACAGGTATATTAAAAAAAAAAAAACTTTAATCAAGTACTTTTTTTTAGTTATAATTAATGTACATTTTCCTTCGCTAAACTATTGGTCTTACAAATAATAAAACAAAGATAAGTAAAAAGGGAAAAGTACACTCACTGATGATTAATTTGGATGAACAAAATTCCTAGCGAAGTATTGGCGGTTATAATGTGGGGCAATTAAATTTTCAACTTGTCACAATTCATTTCTAAGCTTATTTTATGGAATAATTTGACTGTGAAAAAGGAGAGAGTAAATTGAGACTCTGGGACACAAGATAGGCCTCAAAGTGCAGTCTTGCTTTCTGATTTAAAAAAAACAAGTAGTTCACCATGAAGCTAAGAAACACGTTTAAATTTCTCTCGACTATCATCTCACTTCAGTGTGAAATAGCAGATAATTTTTTAGAGCATCCAACTCGCTGCACATTTACAAAAACAGTGGACTGTCTCCTAAAATGGGTGAGATCTCACAAAAATAACTAAGGGGGCCAACTGGATGGAGTGCAGACTTTACATTAAACAATGAAAACAAGTTTTGCGACGGACGTTACCAATGGCCCATGGATGATCTAGTAAAGTAATTTAGAATCATTCCGCTTTCTTTCACTTGACTTAAGAAGAGAATGCCCTATCACTATTTCGTGCAATCTATATTTAAACTAACCTGCCGGTACATTTGTAACATTTTGTAAATAATATTTTTCCACATAGTGATACAAATGTAAAAAAAAAATAAAAAAAAAGTATTCATAAAAAAAAGTATTAAATTATATAGCGCTATTTAGAAAATATGAGCTTCAAATACGCTTTATTGAATGAACTATTCGTACCTTTCAAAGGCGTTTATATGTTCGGCCAAAATCATGCACTGTATCAGTGTATGACTCTACTACACATGACTGTACTACACATGACTGTACTACACATGACTGTACTACACATGACTGTACTACACATGACTGTACCAGTACTAAATAATTTATTTGGTGACATCCCCATTCTTTCGTTGAAAATGTTAAATAAAATTAATCTATTCCCCTACAATTTGAAATGCTTCAGTCCAACCAAGCTAAGCGCAATATACAATTTATGATTTTACAGAATGTAACATGAATTAACGGCACTTTTCTGAGGTATGTGGAAGGCAGAAGCGAGGCCATGAGGGGCCTCCACATAAATTTGGAAACAGGGCACCCCCACAATCCTAAATACAACCCTGGGACGATGACATGTGTTTTCTATTTACATGACATTAAACATGATTTAAAATCCACACACGTGCTAGCTAGTAATTGGACCAGTGGACCAGCAATCACGCCTGTGAGATTGCTTTTATGCGCGCTTGATGTGTTAGTGTGAGGAGCGGGGTGTGAACAGAGATAGATGTTCATTTGAAGACTTAACCCTTCCCGTACCGACCTACTTCTATCTATGCTCCCTTCAGTTCCACTATATACGCGTCCGGGACTGTAAGGGTTAATATATATCATTACATCTTCTTTTGACGCTGGCCCTCGCTTCCACACGTAACAAATGAGCAAGAAAATAGATTCTGTTCTACCAGGGACGTAGAGCTTAGCGACGTCACCACATAAATTCACATAAACAGAAAATTAATACACATTTGTGTGTGAGTATATCACCGTATGCTAGACGTTTGATACCCTAAAAAGAATCT